>CM029540.1:25248291-25308291 GCA_017141395.1 Laodelphax striatellus | reverse complement strand
GTTCCTTTTCCCTTTCCTCTTCATCCATTCCATTATTTCTGTTATACCTTATAGGAACAAAAGATGCAGACAAAAATACCCATATTATGAATTTGGTGGCATCGTTCTAAAGTATCACTTTTGAAAATAATGTGAATCTGTGTTCTGGAAATAGCGAGGTATTGGTTTTCCGTGTTGTGAAAGAATAACATAGTGTAATAAAAATAATAATAATAGTGTTAAAAATAATAATAACATGTGACTCGTAAAAGCTATTGTTAGGTTCCACAACCAACATATTCTATAGTATCAAATGTCCTTCATTTTTCTCTATATCTAATGTCAGATGTAGAGCGGTTTTCCTTTTTGAGGGGGAAAATCTTCAACAAGGCCGCACGTTGGGGTGGTAGTATGACATTCCTACTCACTGAAAAACCCATCCACAAGATTCTCACAGCAAAAATACTGACTGGGACCGCACAACGCATTGCATCATGTCATTGCTAAGCTTTCTTTTGTGCTAAAGGCAACTACATCATAGTCCCTACCTGCTTTTCAGGAGTCTGTTAAACATCTCTCTTTTCTTCTGGCTCTCAGGACCAGCTTAACATACGCTGCCACTCCCAGCCAATATTGAACTCAGCATCTTTTCAATCACTGTGTCTGATCAAACACCCCTATCTCAAGCATCAGAGACTTCCGCTCAGTTATGAAGAGTCCACAGTGAAACAATGTGTGACATGCTTCTATTTTCGTCCTTCTATTTTGGGCATTTACGGTGTTTTATGGTGTTTTATGGTGTATCATGTATTTATGGTGCATCAACCTCATCGATTTTATGCAAGTAGAACCTGAAATATCCATTCCCTAACAAAACATCTCACCAGACACTGTGTCCGAAACTACAAACTTTCCTCAATTTTCATGTCAGACCTGCTTCAATCGAGAAGAGAGACTTGTTCAGTTGAAAAGAATGGGAGATAGGAGGAAAGTATGAAAAAAAGAGAGAACGAGGAAGGTATTTAAAGGGAGGGTGAGGGAGTAAGAAAGGAAAAAATGAATGAGAGTGATATTGTATTTTTCTCAATAGCTACTGTATTTTCACTATAATAAAATACTATACTATACTATAATAAAATACTATAATATAAAAAATAAAAATATAATAATACTATAATAAAATACTGTATTTTTCACACTAGCTACTGTGAAGCTCACAAACAGTTTCCAATTTGGGTATATTTCGGATTATAGCGTGAAAGAGAGCATATAAGTATAGAGTTGGTAGATAGTTTATAGAAGTATTATTATATTTTGAGGGAGTATTATATACAACTGCATTACCTTTGTAGAGGAAGCGAGAGGTTTCTAAAAGGCTAGCATTCTCAAAGGACCTAGTCTTACCGGATTAATTCCATGCCAGCAGAGTCGAAGCATGCATTTTTAATAAGCTCTTTACAGAAAGGAACGTTTGCTTTCTTGAAAATCGCAGTCCAGCTCTGACGTTGCACTAAATGGATGGATGGAAATCAGCTGATTTTATAGAAGGAATTGCTCAACGTTACCTTTAGGTTGGTATTTTGAGATAAATTCAAGGATGTTCTATATTATTATTTGGAAATATTTTCAATTCAATCAGAGTAAGCCCACAGCACTCTACTCTATAATAAAATTCGACGCCAACTTATTCTATATTTTGTATAGCAGGACAGGTTCAAGAGGTTCCTTCAGAAGCCGAGTGATAGCGCTGAGTTCATTTTACATTTTTTTCATTAAAAAAGTGTTTTTCCAAAGTACATTGAAAACCAGCACATCTAGGAACACTCAAGCTAGTCGTACACCGGTTAGTCAAGACAAGACAAAACGAGATTAGTCACGTTTAGTCACAGTAATTCACCTAGTTACTTATGAAGCAACACCTACCGATGCAATGACTAATCGGTGTGTGTTGCTTCATAAACAGCTATGTGAAGTACCGTCACTAATCTTGCCTTGTCTTGTCTTGACTAACCGGTGTACGCCTAGCCTAAGGTCTTACTGTTTTACTGTCTCAGTGTCTTACTGTGTTATCAGACTTACTGTCTTACGGGAAACTCTGTACATCCCGCCAAAGTGAGATGATTCATGATTGTCATGATTCGCGTCTGTTAGCCATCTGCGCTTCATGCGTCAACTTTGAACCAATGAAAAGACAAAGACCAAGTGAAGCGAAGTGACCAAACCATCCGGCTACAGGAAGGAAGTTGCAATCCAACAGATTGCCGGTCTCTACAGAGATCGTCTGTTTGCTCTAGAGACTTCTCTGTTCGAGTTCAAGAGAGCTGGCTTGTAGAGCAGTCTGCTACGTCCGGCCACAGAGTGGACTATCTACAGCAAGCTAAAACAGTTGCAAGCAAATGTACAACTATTGTCCAACAAGATTAAGTAGATACAGAAGAGTAGCACTGTTACTAGCAAGCATTTGCCGATTATGATTTGCAAATAAAATCTGCTAGCCTAATAGATGATGAACATCACGGCAGTGTCAGTCAGCGGTATTCAGTCAGCGTGTCAATAGTTGTGGGATGATTGGAATTTATGAGAAGAAGAAAAAGAAGAAGAAGAAGAAGAAGAAGAAGAAGAAGAAGAAGAAGAAGAAGAAGAAGAAGAAGAAGAAGAAGAAAGAAAAAGAAGAAGAAGGAAGAAGAAGAGGGAGGAAGAAGAAGAAGAAAGAAAAGAGAAAGAATTACGAGGAGACCCTGCTTTCTTCCCCTGGCCCGCCTTCTCTTTAAATGTGGCCCTTGATTGATAAAGGTTGGGCACCCCTGCTCAAGAAAGCATGAGGAGGTTACTACTCAGCTAAGACTTCAGCCAATGACAGGCCAGAAAATAGCGGGCTAACAATAATTACATAGCTACACAGCTTAGCCAATAGTACAGTGCGATTAACGTCAAGAAGTCAGCATTGTTTAGATTGGAGTTTGCTATCCTTGTTCAGCACAAGGCAGTTGCTGATGTCTCTATCCTATTGGCACTGTGCATAGTTGCCGCACTGTGCATTGTTCTCGCACACAGTCCCAACAAACACGTTTGGTGCAGTTTTCTCTTTCTCACTCAATGAAACTTGGCATCAATGCTTCTCATATAAACAATGCTGACTTCTTGACGTGAATCGCACTATAGAGCAGCTTGGAATGTTCTGGAAGAACTTGGTCAGATCACGTGGCATAGCAGTCAGCCAATCAAAGAGCAGGATTATAGCGATGTGTTTACCAGCATTTTCACAGTGCTGAGAAGGGATATAAGCATTAGCTGAAGACTTAACATTGACAAAATATAGATAATAGATTACAATAGATAATAGAATTGACAAAATAATAGATGATACGGTTATACTCACAGTACTTTCAATTGATGATTCATCAAACACTTCTATCATCCTAGATCGTAGAAAGACACAGGGTTAGCACTTTTAGTGAGTTAACCCATATTTATATAACTTCCAACAACGCCTTAAATCACTTATAATCACGTAAGTAGATGCCGAATTTGGGATGATCTTGATCAACATTTTCTAAAACACCAATTGAAATCGGTTGTGGAGCTACCACAACTAATCGAAGATTAAGATCTCTCATCATCACCCCTTTCCTCACCCAAGCACAAGTCTAGAGCTCATGTAGGCACCACCCTCGAAAGAAGGCAAGGTTTGTTCAATAAATTCACTGAAATTCAAATCACTTAACACGAGTACATCCATGAGGTAATGAACATTAAAAACACAGAGAAGAAACTTGAATGAACGTTTTTTGAAAGCTTGAAGAAGGGGCTTTCTTTTTTTATCGTATGGCTTTTATTGGTGGGGAGACCCTTACGGGTAGGTTCCACCTCGCCTCATTGCACAATTTTTTGTGAAAGAAGGGACTTTAATCTTGAGTAACTGGTAACGAGTAATTTAGAAATGATTTAAATAGGAACTAGAAAAACTGGCGAAAAAAGCAATAATTTTTCAACTATGAATTGGGTCGCAGATAATGAAGAGACTAGAAACATTACATTAGATAAGAAACCGCGAAGAAACCGAACTCTCTACTGCAGTCTTTACATTAAATTGAAGCTCATTAACCAAAAGTACTGGAGGTGGAGTAATAACGTCATTAGTATTCAGATAACGAACGTCAAATTCATTAATGAGTTGCCAGGCTCAGCGAAATGGATATTAACAAACCCACGGCAGGTAGGCTACTGTGCCTAATAATATCGATAAATTATTGATGAGTAAAATCCCTAACTCCAAGACTCTGACTGCTGCTTGCTTATTCCTAATTATTGACTAATGTTGATTAGAATCGACTAATATCGATGTACGAGTAAGCGGATGGTATCGAATAATTTCGAGATACTATTAAGAGATGTTATGACTGTGATCAGTTCATTTAAATTACAATACGCTAAGAATTGAATATCCTACAAATGAGACAATTATGTTGTTGGAGATAATGAATAGTGAAAATATGAGTTTAAAACAACCTATTTATAATTCTTGCTTAGTCCATGAAAATAATTATTGTTATAAGACATCAGTACTAGCTTAGACAATAATTTTAAAGAATACGATATCAAGATGAAGTAAAATATCAAAAGAATACAATGCTATTTGAAAGTACAGTATATTATATAAGGTGTACAAATTATATATTGTATACTTCGAAATAGAACTGTGCTCAGTTTGTTTATGATGTATGTTAAGAGCAAACATAGATCAGATTTAAAGGGATCATTTTTATTTCATGTACTGTACATCTTTGTATTGTGTATCTAGAATCTTCAATACTTTTCTCTCTCTTTATGAAGAATCTTTAAAACTCCTCTTTCTCTATTCTCAAGAATCTTCATACGTATCTCACATGCTTTACTTCTTCAAGAGTTCTTCTTTTGTAACATTTCTCTGTGGAATACCTTCATTACTCGGTTTACCTCTCATTATACATAATTATACTCTCATTATACAGAGTTATCATGAAAGAATGGTGCAAAAATGTAATTTTTATAGAAACCGGTGTTCAAGCCAACCAACCCAAATAAGACAAGAATCATGAACTGATTCGTGTCAAATGTTTGTCAGAAAATCGCACGATTGTTTAGAAACCGCACCATTCTTTTATGATAACCCGGTACTTGTATTAATCACAAGTGTACCATTCCTCTCTGTAATGATTTAGCACCACATTACTGTATTTGATTTCCCCTCATTAATGGTAGCTATTGAAACTTGTAACAGAATCATTTCAAGAACCAGAACACTTCCTACCTTTTCCAGTGTTTTATCCCGAAAAATTGTTCTAATTCACACCGACCGACCGTATTGTCAAATACTTGAAAGCTGTGAAGCATCAGTCGCTATTCAAATTGTGACTGCTCTCAATTTTAGCGCTGTTAAATAGTGAGCGCTCTCAATTCTGAACGCGTTGAAATTCCACATCACGCGCTCTACTAAATCTCACCGAGCGGATATTCAAAGTGAATGATGCCCTTTGTTCGCGTGGAAACTGATTGAAATCGATTATAAAGCATGCCTGTTCAATTGATGGCATCACTCCAGTTCAATTGACGCATTGCAGTGCACAAGATACAACAGTACTGGTTGAGAGTAATGATCTCTGAAACAAGAGTTCTCATTGATGATACACAAGTCCTTATTCAAGATACAAAAGTTCTCATTCATGATACTGGTACATTATTACTTAGTACTCTTAGGGCCGGTTCATGAGCTCGGGATTTAGCCAAGTCCTAGACTAAAACAGGTGGCTATTGTAGCATCGACAAACGTTTGTCTCGACAGGTTGGAGGGTTAGCAGCATAGAGAGCCCTTAGTACATAGTTTCGAGGCTAACGTTTGTCGATGCTACGGTGGCCACCCGTTTTAGTCTAGGACTTGGCTAAATCCCGAGCTCATGAATCGGCCCTTAGTACTTCAACTTTAGCCCATACTATTCATGAATATGTTTTTATCCATTTCTAAAATTTCCTTTATGGAATAGTCCCTATTTCTTTAAAAAAGTATTATGAATGTAAGTTGTCTGTTGATGAGTTAGAATTCTACTGATTTATTATAAAATCGAGATACCGGTTTCGGTTGTTACACCATTATCAATCTCTGGTAATCTGAAAATTTAACGTACAGAGCAGCAGTATTTATACTAACGGTAAAGCACTGCTATTGGTAGACGCTCTAGCCAATGACCGTGAACGGCTGTCATTGGCCTAGACAAGCTCCTCCCCGATTAGCGGTTCATTCAAGCATTACAAAATGGCGATTCAAAAAGAAAACACAATTGAAGAACAATAAATAGCTACAATAAACTAAGAAATAAATGAAACAGTATTACGGAAGGATAAGAAAAACAAAGGAATAAACTAATACCGTAATACCCGCCTAACAAATTATGATTTCCTAGTTTATGAATGTGTAGTTTATGAATATTTTAAAGACTTCAATGAAGATGCTTCAAGTTCTATTTTTAATGTAAATAATTATGACATATAGGATATTGTAGAGTAATAAACATAATACAAATTATTAATAATAATTTTCATATTACCCACGCACAAGCCCTATAGCTCATGTGGGCATCACCCTCGAAGAAGAAAAATGTTCCTGCACTCATCTATCAAGATTTTTGTTCACTGTTCTTTTCTTATTCCCTAATAATTAATTGAATTGAGAAAACTTCTTACATATTGTATTGACCATAAAACATAATTCACTATACTAATACATGTATACATGAATACTACATATTATACTATATACTATACTATACATAAATATACTAATAAATAATTTTTATCGACCATAAATAAATTCACTTAATACACAGTTATTCACACAATGTGTTTTAGCACAAATAATATGAGTTAATTTTAAGTTGAGTTTATAAGTTAATTATTGATGATTCGCGATTATACAGCAAGGATTTCAACTTATCCATTCCCATGCATTTACTTGATAAACCTCTTGTCCAGAGTCATATTAAACAATAATATTCAATCGAATAAAATCAAAATTTAGATTTGAATTGTTTTCCCAATCTCAAGGATCTGGTTCTTTTGTCTTGTTACTATCAAAGTTGACGGTTGAATCCAAAGCTCCAGATTCTATGAGACGCATCTCACGGTAATGACTGAATACCACCAGGATAAAATAGATGGTGATAGCTGCAAAATAATAAGAACATGATGTTTAGAAGTTATCTGATTCACGAATACATTTTTGTTCTGAAATCAATAACGAATTTGTCGTAGGAACAATTACAGAAAACAAATCCACATTCCTAGGGCTTTTTTGTTATTTGCTATTTGATAATAGCGAAATAGCGAAATTGTCCTAGGAATAATAATAGAAAACAATTTTGCATCTTAAGGGAAATTTCATCATTGATTTTAGAACAAATTTATTCTTGTAAGGGAATAATCACACTAGTTTCAAGCAACTTATAGCCTATCAATAGCTAAGAATGCAGTATTGCGATTATGTTATGTACAGTGCTGCCACATTGCATAGTAGCATAGAAATTCTAGTCAAGTTTCGACAGAGACATGGCATCAGTGTTGTGCTAATATTCTTATAAAATTGAGTATTAACATAAGAATAATACTGTATTCCAAAGTTTCAGCCATCAGTGACACGGAGCTAAAACGAGGGCAGTACATAGTACTGTATAATTATTATGTTTGCTATTACTTTGAAAAATTACTAAGGCTAGGCATACAACGGTTAGTCAAGACAAGACAAGACGAGATTAGTCACGTTTAGTCACAGTAATTCACATGGCTGCTTATGAAGCAGCACACACCGATGCAATGACTAATCTGTGTGTGTTGCTTCATAAGCAACTATGTGAAGTACTGTGACTGAACGTGACTAATCTCGTCTCGTCTTGTCTTGACTAACCGATGTACGCCTAGCCTAAGAGATTTTTAAATAATGAGTTTTGAGTATTTGAGTATTGGAAGTGTCTCATAATTAAAAAAATATATATAATAATAATAATACAGATAATAGGTAACAATATCGATAATAGGTGGGTAAATTAATGCTGGTGTTGGAATATCAAACGATGGAGATAACAAATTAATAATGATTATGAATAAAATGGACAACTATTATAGACTAACAAATCAATGAAACTTGATCAACTATATTCCAGTGGTAGTGATATTTTTATAGTAATTCTAATAACGAGGAACAGAATAAATCAACTCACATATATGCGTACTGAGTGAGAATATTTGTTTGTTCAATGTTCCAGTGATTAGTTCCAGGCCCATCATCAGTAGATAGATCGATTCAACTATTACCATCAGCAAAGACAGAACCAACCATGGACAAACGTATTTCGAACGACCCTAGAAAAATTCATTGAAATCAAAATTTGATCAGAAATGGTGAGGGAACAAAAATAAAGATAGAAATAACAAATTTTAAACTAAAATTACTTCGACTTTCTCTTTTTTTCTCTTCTTCTTCTCCTTCCTCTTTTTTGTCTGCTCCCAACCGTTTCTAAATTGAGTGGGAGTACGTTTTTCGAGTAATAAAGAGAAAAAATAAGTTAGTGTATTATGAGAAGAAAAACATGGAACTATCTCATATCCTCCGTTCGTTGATCCAATCCTGCAATTCCAATATTTACAAAAGTCCGCTAGAATTATTATTCGTAGAATACAGAACAGCTACCAGCGGCCATCTTGGATTGGGAAACGGAGCAAGGCTTGTTCGAAATGAGTTCAAAAGCAAACAGGAACCAAATAGATGAACTCACATTCTTCTTCACATTCTCTTTCCTCCCCTATTTCTCCTTCTCTTGTCCTTCTTTGCCTCATCACCTTCTCCTCTTCTTGACCTTCTTTGCCTCCTCTCCTCCATGTACTTCTTCTTCACCTCCTCTCACTCTCCACCACTGTTTCCTCTCCTCTTCTCCTTTTTCGCCTTCTACTTCTTGATC
The DNA here is from genome assembly GCA_017141395.1 of Laodelphax striatellus. NCBI lineage: Eukaryota > Metazoa > Arthropoda > Insecta > Hemiptera > Delphacidae > Laodelphax > Laodelphax striatellus. Next base: position 25,299,328 of record CM029540.1, on the reverse strand, counting down.
CTCCACCTTCATTTCCTCTTCTAGTTTCACTTACATTCCTTCTTACCTTTTTCAACTTCTACATCTCTTTCTCTTCTCCCTTCCCAAACCATCCTCTTTTAACATTGATATTATACACTTTCAACTAATTCTCGTTCTTCTTCTTCTTCTTCTTCTTCTTCTTCTTCTTCTTCTTCTTCTTCTTCTTCTTCTTCTTCTTCTTCTTCTTCTTCTTCTTCTTCTTCTTCTTCTTCTTCTTCTTCTTCTTCTTCTTCTTCTTCTTCTTCTTCTTCTTCTTCTTCTTCTTCTTCTTCTTCTTCTTCTTCTTCTTCTTCTTCTTCTTCTTCTTCTCCTTCTTCTCTTTTTCTTCTACTTCTTCTTTCCTCTTCCTCTTCCTCATCCCTTCTTCTCATCGTCTGTGATGCAAAGTCCAATAACAAATGAATAGCGTGGGAAGGTTAGCAATGATGTTCAACCCCTACTAACAGTAGGAGTCATATTAAAAAATTGCGTTTATTCAATCTGCATTGGAAATTGAATTTTCCATTACACTACACATGTTTCCAAAACATATACAGAAATACAGTCTGCGATCTGTCAATATAAATAGTGAGGAAATAATAGTAGTTCAGAATGTTATGTTGGAAAAAATAGAGAGTAACTTTTACTAACCTTGTATGTGGCGACAATAAGAATTAAACTGAATATGACTTGTACCACACGAACTGTGATAACTATCATTTCCAATGCTGCAAAAAAGAAAATCATTTAGGATCATTACAGTCCCTTGTATGTGCTTTCAAAATCTGATAGATCTAATTATAAAGATTTGAATTGAGTTCATCCAATTGCTAAAAGAAACTTAAGGATTTAATTCAATTATTTCTAATTGCCATATACTCTTTTAACAATATATTTCATGTGAATATGAGATCGTCTTGCGAATAAATATAAAAAGTACAATATCTGTCTGTATTTGGAATTTTCTATCATGTTTCTAATTTCATTGGAATCATACGTATTTGCTACTCACCAATGTCTAAAATATGTGCATGATGCACTTTTTGCATTTCATTCAGCGATACAATCGTTATATAGGACGCTATAATTGAAGCAATCTGAAATAAGAGAAAAAACATAATTACAAACATAAAATACCCCTACGCTGTAGTGGCTGAAGGGGAAAAGAAAAAGAAGAGAAGAAGAAGTAATTTAAAAATGGCTCCTTCAATATTGACGAAACATTTATACCATTGATAACCTGCTTCGCAATGCCTTCATTCTCAGGAAATCCATGTATCAATGCTTGCCTACCCACTATTTTGCAGTGCCACTAAAAACAGTATACCGTTCACTAAGCTATCACCACCAGCTAGAGACAGGACTGTTACACAAGTCATGTTTTGCTTTGGAATCGCTGCTTGACATGTTTATCCATGCTTTAATACCGTCCAACGTTCGGTGCGATTGTGAAATAAATTATTCGGTAATAATCGCAGTTCCTCTGCTTGAAATTGCGATTGTTGAATGTGTTATTACAGGGCAAATGTCACTTCCACCATTGTTATGCTGATTAAACATTGTTTTCCCTATAGAAACACAAGCGTTCACGACTGTTGTGTGGGTGTCCGACTGTTTGTATCTTTGTTAATTTACTGTTAGGCTAGGCGTACACCGGTTAGTCAAGACAAGACAAGATTAGTCACGTTCAGTCACAGTAATTCACATAGTTGCTTATGAAGCAGCACACACAGATGCAATGACTAATCGGTGTGTGCTGCTTCATAAGCAACTATGTGAAGTACTGTGACTAAACGTGAATAATCTCGTCTTGTCTTGTCTTGACAAACCGGTGTACGCCTAGCCTTAGTGTTCAATGATAGCTTACGATCCAGAAGTCTTCACTCTTGTTATTGTGAGTGTTTCACAAATCAATTTTCTAAGAACATCATAAATGGAAAATGTAAGGATGAGCTTGGCTCTACTCACACTTGGATACTTAAATCGCGGATACTCAGCGAATCATATTACAAACGCATGTTTTCAAATGAGGGCCTTCAGACACTACGATTGCAGGATCGTCTGAACGTCACAATTTCAGAACACATGTTTGTTATCCGAGTGGCTGAGTAGCCGCGATTCAAGTATCCAAGTGTGAGAAGAGCCTAAGGATAAGTACCTTTTTCAGGAAATCGAGAATTTAAACATAAGATTGTTTGTTGAGATAAGAAAGATACGTTTGTGTGAGATTCTTGTGTGTGTGATACATGTCCAAGATAAAACTACCTGATACGAATCAAATGTTGAAAACTCTCAAAATCTAGTCTAACCGTATATTCTAGTTTCCGTGGTTGCAATGACGAACAATAACTTATTCTCTATCCTGGAGCTTCAACAATATCCCCCTCGAATTTGTGCATAATAATGTTGTATAATTTAATTTGTGGTATAACTCAATATATTAACTCAATGTAACTGGTATAAAAAACAATACAACAGTCCCTATTTGACCTCATAGCAAAATAGGTTATTTCACTAGGGAAATCATAGGGAATATAAGTGAAATATTTGGATAATATATACTTCATTCACTAAGCAAAATAAATCAACGTCACTGTATCAAAATGCATAAATAATTCTTCTAAAATATCTGAGTATAATGCAATGAAGTTGCTACTAGTAAGACTCAGAATTTGTGCTAATATTGTAAAAAATGCTCATTGATGCCAGAATCCAGAATTTGAGACAGATAATTGACTTACCAGAGACAAAATACCGATGATCATAGTCCCAGATTTTAGAGTGCATCCACAGCAGCATTCCTTTAGCATTGGCAGATTAGATTGAGCCATTTTTTCGACTTTTCTCAATATCTTCTCAATTATTTCAGTACAAGGCTTTAATATTGAATTTGAATTTTTTCACTTATGATCTGCAATAATAATTATAAACAATATTTTATCCCAATAAAAATAATAGTCGAGCTTACATAATAATAGTCTATTTTCATAATACTTTTCACATTTTTTGTGAGTGCCCGGGATTTATTTATTACGAAATAATAATAATAATCAATTAAGATAATGAAAAAAGAAGGTACAAGTCAGGTAAAGTAAATTTTCAGTCGAGCCATTTCAATTTTCTCTTTTGCTGTGGTGATGCCCATCTAAGCTCTTAGCTTGTGCGTGAATAATGCCCTTCCATTGATGATGATGAGAGATGAGTGGACCTACAGCTTTGGTTGGGCTCCGAACCACCGGGAAGCGATTTTGATTCTCATGAATGAACCCATTATGCTTTGTAATAATAATTACTAATCTCTTCTACAAAATATCAAGTTATCAAGTTTGATGATGTGTTGTTAATCATGTTCAGAACAAAACTTAAGAAGCTTATGAACAGGGAAAGTAGAGACGGAAAATTACTGGCTGCTAGTAACTTTCCTCGTTGATTGTCTTCTTGAATCTCGAATCCCGGTTACGGCTTTTAAAGCATTTCATGAGCCTCGAATCTGCTCTAATCACTGAGAGAACAGGGGTTCCAGGAATATTGCAGCCTTCATTGGAAATCGAATATGGGTTTAATTTACTGATGCTTGGGCGAAAATATTGGAATATTATAGATGGGATTCTATATATAGAAATAGGAAAGCTGTGTTGCAGTTCATATTACTGGGATCCAAAGAATCATTAAATACAATATAATGAGGAGTTATATTATAAATATTATAAGGAGTTTGCAAATGATCGAATGATAATATTATCGAAATATTCAACTCACCTGTGTGCTTCAATACTTGTAGAAATCACTCAAACCTTTATACTTTGTAATCCTTATTCATATTACTTAATAATCCTTACTCATATCTACATAGTACACATAAAAAGTATAAATTATTTCCAATTATCTTTCCAGATTGTTCAAAAAGATAATTTCTATCTAATCCAATGAAAAATTATTTCGATCACTTGTTTCACACTTGAATAGGATTTTTGTATCAGTATAAGACGAATAATTATTGTGTTGATTAATATTTTTGATTAATAAACTACTTGAAAATTTCGCAGATATTGAACAACACGACTCCTACGTTCACATAAACCAATATAACCAATACGAACTCACACTCAAACTATGAACAACTCAGAACTTACGGTCTTATCATTTTTACACTTTTCAGACTTTCCTCTGTGAGAATAATATTGGAATTCCACCTGTCAAAAATTGCCGAACGAACATGATTTATTTCAGTGTTACCAGTTCTTGTCTAGTATTACATTTGTTTTCCTTTGTTATCTGTGTTACGTCAGGGGAAAACACAAAAAGCAAATAGGAGACAAGTGAACAAAATTTTTATACTATCTTAATGATGGTTTAGTTTACTCAAGTTGGAATTTCAGTCAGTTTTTGAAAGAATATATTGAAAATTGTGCTAGTTTAAGAATAGAGTTTGCTGTACTTTATACAGTGAGTTCAACTGGAAAAACTCCATTACTTTTATTGCCGTTTGAAATTAATTTTTATGCTCTATTGTGTGTATCTAGGATTGGATTGATGAAGTTATTGCCTGAGCCTGAAAATGTATCGTTGTTGTTTTTATCTTAATAAATCATTTTGATGTGTTGTGTTGGTCATCACTTTAATAGTACATGTGCCAATTGCTTGGGAGCCAATTAAACTCAAACCCCAGAAGATGTCATTTTACCTAGCTGGATAAGAAAATCCTTGCATTGATTCTGCATTAGATTCACTAACAGTATCTTAGCTTATATTAAATATTACCAAGTTCAAATAAACATTCTATTTATAAGGATAGTCTGATTAAATTCGTTGGGCATGAGTGCAATTGGTTCTTATAAATCAACACTATTGACCTTGAATAATATTATAATGTCGTAGTTCTTTGATTTTTACATTGGAAATATTAGGATTAAATGTTTTGTTGTAGGAATAGGAGAGATTAAATCCAATTCGCTTCTTCTTAGAGAATTATCAGTGCAAAAAGCTGATTGCCAGCGCTTGAAAAAGTTGTGTGTGAACAGTCCCACACGACACAATAGAACCCATTCACAGCTGATTCAATGTAAGCTGTTCTAAAAAGCGCTTGCAATGCAATAAGCTTCCTTTGTGAATGAACACTACCATCTGAATGATTAATACAATAGTTAGATAAAGTTTTTTCTGTGTTCAAGTGAAGGTGCCATTGTGGTAGTTATCCATACTGAATAAAAAGACTTGAAGTTTTCAAACCACATAGTATTTAATAAAACAACGAGATACCGGTTTCGGTTGTTCCACTATAATCAATCTCTGGTAAACTATAACTAAAATAAAGTGCAGCTGAATTTATACTCGTGACCGAGCGCTGTGATTGGGAGTTGAACGGCCTATCAAGGTGAACGCCTGCCATTGGCATAGATATAAGCTCCTCCCACAATGGGCGGTTTCTACTAACGTCATAGCAATGGCGGTCCACTGCAAGTCCACTTCAAGTCTTTTTATTCAGAATTATAAAGTTGTTTTGTCTGAATTTTTTAGACTGGATAACTTAATTTAATAGATGTCAACAAAACAATTTGGGGAGAATGAATTGAATAAGGTATTGTTTTTGAGAACTCTATAAAAATCTTTATTATAAAATTATAATCCACACTTTGGTGCCTAGACTATAAGTATTATGATTATCTATTCCTAGAGTTTTTAACAGTATAATATACTATTAATAATATAATAATATTAATATTATTAATTCTCTCTATATCACACTGGTTCCGTCCTTTCCTCCCTCAGTTCTTTGAAGTAACTGTACACGATTACGAAGCAGTATGTGAATACACCTGAAAAAAAATTGAAAAAATATTTAAAGTAGGAATGTTTTGAAAGTTTGAGGTAACAAAATAATCAACAGAAGAGCTAAACTGAAGAGAACCTTATTGTCTACTTACATGTCTTTATAGTTATTGATACGAAATGATTATTCAGTCTCCCACGATACAAGTAGTAGAATATAAATAGTAGCAGAAATAGAATATAGGTTATTATCAGAAGACCCACTCCGATCAACCAGGGAAGTAGCAGGTACGAATTTTTCTGCAAACATAAAACATAATATTGGAGTTACCGTGAAAAGTTCCATGAAACGACTGAATTCAAAATGAACTAAAACTACAGTAAACAGAAGCCTCTGAAGTGAAACAATGGTAATACAGTATCACATTATCTGCATATTCATCTATTCGTTAGAAATACAATATTAAAGAAAAAAATTGACACCAGTAAAGTTCCTATTGTGAGAAAAATTATATTACTTCTCTAACCTTGTATTCCTCCTAAACTTTTAAAGACTATGAGAATTATGTAGTACGGGGAGTATAAGTATGGAGAATTATATTCTATTTTCCCCTCCTCATATCTCCTCTCAAACATAGAATCTTATGTATAAAGAATCCTATTTTATGAATAAAATAGAAATCCTATACTAGAATGAAAATTATATACAGTATTTGTTATGTGTATGGAAATCCTACAGTATTATTCCCACCTCATATCTACTTCAAAATGTGAAATCTCAGAATTGAAATAAATGAACGGAAAATCATTGTTAGTGCGATTCTCTTCCAGCAAGAAAAATCATATTATCTTGTGATTTATAGCCTTTTTTGTATGGTAAGTCACACATTTATGCAAACACACACCGATTAGTCATTGCATCTGTGTGTGCTGCTTTATAAGCAACTATGTGAATTACTGTGACTAAACGTGACTAATCTCGTCTTGTCTTGTCTTGACTAACCGGTGTACGCCTAGCCTCACACTTTACATGTATGATGAATAATATTATTCTGTATGCGATACTTGAAAGACACTAGTAATTTCTTACCAACTATGTGAAAAGTCAGCACTTAAATTGAGAAAAAATACAAAGCACTTGTCTCAGTATCCCAGTGGAATACATAGAGCGCGTTTTTGGGGTGGAAATCAAATATTCCATTGAAAAACTGAAGAGAATAAGAGCGTCAAATTATATGAATCATGTTTTTTTTGTCGTTGGTGAAGTGAAAACGCTCCATTGAAATATTGCGGTAAATAAAAGTTTGAACCATTTCTCTCATGTCATACAAGGAAAACTGTGTGTGCCGTATCTTGTCAGAAATGTTGAGGTGAATATGGAGCTCAAGGGTTATGAAATCTGTACCTCTGATGTTGGAAAAATTGAAAATTTCCACAATTTGAAACAACGAAACAGAAGACATGAGTGGAATTGTTCTCACTTTAATTTGCTTGTCTTGTTTGAACGTTGCACTATAATATGATGAAATTTATCTTACTTGATAGTTTTTACTCGTCTATGCATCATTTCTTAATTTATTCTACACATTTTTTTCTATTTTGCTCAGCAAAAAACCTGACGTTGAATTTATTACCAATTTGAACTTTCGAAGTGGAAAAATAATCGACTAAAATAATATTGTCACGACCCTCTTTTATCACTAAAACAAGAGTTTTTTTTTTCAGCATATAGCTTTTTAACTGATCAGTCAGTCGTCAGTCTTATAATGTTTCACAACACGATGAAACTATTTATATTGTCTACTTTTGAATTTTGAAATAGTGTTATAACAGAGAACAGACTAGGCGTACACCGGTTAGTCAAAACAAGACAAGACGAGATTGGTCACGTTTAGTCACAGTAATTCACATAGTTGCTTATGAAACAGCACACACTGATGCAATGACTAATCGGTGTGTGTTGCTTCATAAGCAACTATGTGAAGTATGTGAAGAAATCAAATCGTGATTTATTATAAGTAAATATTTAAAAAATTATAATTGATAATCTATTCTATCATATGCAAATTGAATGACCTTTTTGGCTCCAATCAGTAGGAATAGACTGAGTACTCCAACCACAGCGGGCGCTAATGGTAGAAAAATTGCAAATGCAACGCCTGAAAGTTCAAAATAAAATTAAATATAATCAATCCATGATGGAAGGGGTAAGGGCTAGAACCAATAGCAAAGAAGAAACAAAATACCTTTACTCGATATTTAAAATTGCCTGCTTTAGAGTACTTATTATAAGTACTTCACTAGTTATAATTGAGCTCAATATTCAAAATAGTGTGAATTGTTTGTTTAATTATATTCAAATAAACTCGATATTTAAAATTGCCTGCTTTAGAGTACTTATTATAAGTACTTCACTAGTTATAATTGAGCTCAATATTCAAAATAGTGTGAATTGTTTGTTTATTTATATTCAAATTGATTCCTATTATTGTGGCAGATTCCACGCCTAGTAGGCTCGGATTCCCTGAATTGTTCAATTTTTGTCATGAATGTAGGGGAAATAGTACTATATTACACATAATACTCTATATCACATGGGAACCAACAATAAATAATTTTTAAATAATTTTCAAAATAATAAATCTTATTAATAGATAATCAAAGGTGAATAATTAACGTATTACATATATACTGAATAAAAAGACTTAAAGTTGTCAAAACCACATAGTATTTAATAAAACAACGAGATACCGGTTTCGGTTGTTCCACCATTATCGATCTCTGGTAAACAGAACTGAAATACAGTGCAGCAGAATTTATACTCGTGACCGAGCGCTGTGATTGGGATTTGAAAAGCCAATCAAGGTGAACGCCTGCTATTGGCCTAGGTATAAGCTCCTCTCACAATGGGCGGTTTCCCTTATCGTTATAGCAATGGCGGTTCAAACAATTAACCTGTTTGAACCGCCATTGCTATGCTGTTTGTGGAACCGCCCATTGAAGGAGGAGCTTATATCTAGGCCAATGGCAGGCGTTCACTTTGATTGGCCGTTCAACTACCAATCACAGCGCTCGGTCTCGAGTATAAATTCTGTTGCACTGTATTTGTTTATTCATCCAATTTTAAACTCAATATCACGTGGCAACTATCTACTATCGTGAAAAACGATAATTATTTTAAAAAATATTATTTCTGATAATAATGTGAACTTACTCAGTTCATGAGATATGAATAGACGCTCATCTGGAGGTATGGCTGTTGGAAGACTGGCTTGCTTGTCCGACTTAGCAAGTGAGTCGTCAGTCAGTATTGTACCCAATATCACACCTATCATGAGCAGTCCCATCAGGCTTAGTATCTGTGAATAGAGCATTGTTATTGTGATACAAACAATTGAACCGCATGGAAATAATCATGGTTATGATGATTAATGTAAACCATGAATAATCGAATCATTATTAAAATGACGACTCACGCAGATACAGTGCAATTTGCAATATTCTATCTAACAAAATTTATCAAAGTCCAAAGGCGTATATAGTTTAGTATTGACAATTTCCTCAAGTTATTTCCATTCTAGGACAGAATTGATAAAAATTATTCGAATGCCTTTTCAATGATTACCAATGCAATGAGATCCAATATTATGCTCCGTAAAATGATGTCATCTTGCGGTGGTCAAATTCAACTAGATTCTTGCAAAAGGTCCCAAATTTAAATAGTAATGAATCTTTTATGAAGTATATTTGTACTTCATACTCATGTTTAATTAAAATCTGTTTGAAGATGTATTGTGTGAGAACATTAGAATCTAATCAACAATAATCAATCACAAATATTGATCTCGAATCAAATCAAATTCTATTCGCAATGTTTGCAAAACATACATATAATATGTGATAATTAATAATTCGATAATAAATAAAAGTATAACGCTTAATAAATTAATAGTGGCTGAAACAATAATTAATAGATGCAAACAAATAAAAAGAACAAAGAAAAAACATCCCGATGGTATGGTGTATCAGTTTAATTTTATTTATTAATTTTCTTTAATAACCTTGAACTTTCTCCTATAGAAAGTTCTCCTGTAGATCTAAATTGAGATTGATAAGAAAAGTAGAAAAAGATAAAAGAAATAGTCTCAAATTCCAAGACTTACCAAATGTACATAACCAATGATCTTGGCCCCAGTCTCTAGGGTGCATCCACAGCACGAGACCATAATGGAGCAGTTCTTCGAAAAACTCCTGAATTAGTGACGTTTCACTCGAAAACCCACTTTTCACTACATTTTTGAAACCCTGCAAATGAACCAATGTCCAAAATAGTTATAACTTATCATTGTAATAATTCACATGATATATTTCCTGTGTCCTATATTCCCATATATTTTCTATAAGCATGATTCTGTATAGACCCTGAGGAATAGCTTGGTTTATGGTAGTCAGCTGTTCTTGTTTTACTCAGCTGATTGGGTTGGTTTTACAAAATTACCAAATACAAAACGAAGATAACGAGAACTGAATATTATTCTAAAGAGATAAGACAACTAAAGAATAATGGTGTTGGGAGAAAGATAAATTTTAACAAAAATGAGTGACAGAACATTCAGGAAGAGGGAGGAAAATTCAGGAGGCGAGGGAAGAGAAAGAGGAAGAGGAGGAGGAGAAAGAGGAGGGGAGGAGGAGAAGGAGGAGGAGGAGAAGGAGGAAAAGGAGGAGGAGGAGAAAGGAGAAGCCGGAGGAGGAGGGCAAGGAGAAGAGGGATGAGTAGGAAGACAAGTAGTAGGGGGATGAGGAGAAGGAGGAGGAGTAGTAGTAGGAGAACAAGGAGTAGGAGGGGGAGGAGAAGGAGGAGGAGAAGGAAACTGTATAAAAGAGTCACAAAAATCAAGTCACGCTTTTATGGCTCATTTGATTGGATTGAAAATTTTAACAAAAAACGAAGCTATTGTATGAGCTTGCTGTAAACAATTGAGTGCATTCGCTCCTGAATTGACTTAATTGATGCTTGAGAGAAAAAATTATTGTAATTTGTGTGCAAAAAAATAGAATCAGAGTTTTTTGAGTTGATATTAACAATGAGTTACTGTACATGCTGAACAAAATATAGCCGGCATTATTCCATTTCAGTATTTGTCAGGAAAACTGTTTTGAACAATAAAATTGGAAATGAATTCAAGTCTTTGTTCGTTGTAGGCTGTTTAGCCTATGTGTGAAATAATTGTAAAGTTTTGTGATGTTCGGATAGAAACTTATAATACTTACGTATTCCCAGAGTAACATCGTTTAAAATTTCAATTTGAATTATTAATTTAGTTATTTAATATTATAGGATACCGGTATAGCTTTTCCATTTTGAAGTATTTGAAAAACGTTTTGTGTAGAAAATCCACAAATTAATATTATTGTTTGAGAGAAAAGATGGGAATGAGCCAAATTAAACAATATTTCCACGGTCCTATACTCTTTCTACGGATCCTTTCCATCCTCTCTCAATCTCTTTCTCTCTCACACTCTCTCTGTCTCTCTCTCTCAATCTTTCTTTCTCTGTCTGTTGTGTCATTCGTCAATTGACCGTTATTGTCTTGTCTCCACTATTTCCTTTTCCGTTGACGCTGGTACTTGATTGCACTTAATGACTGCTTTGGAAGATGGAGGAGGCGGAGCGGGAGAAACAGAAGAACAACAATAAGGAGGAGGAGAAGGAGAAGAGAGAATGGAGAAGCTCTCTATAACATAAGTTTAGTGCGAAAAACATAAAACCTTTTCAGATAAGTAATCAATCAAGGGCAAAATAGAATATAATACTGCATTATAAACTGTAGATGTGTGTTGGATGGAATTTCAAAAGTTCCAAATAAAAGCATAATTATTACAGTGTTGAAGAAGATAGGCTTAATCTGAGTCTATCATAATCAAGTTTCGGAGTTTTCAATAATAAATGTAGTCTCCAAGTGGAAGAATTAACAAAAACATTTCAAATGAAAACAAACATACAGAAAGGACAATAAGGTTTAAATTTTTATTTTGAAAGACAAACTGAATTCTCGCCTCTACTCTCTAAATCAAAAGAAAATTCAAGAGAATAATTTAATATAATTATGAGAATGTTACTCTTACTACAATTTCAACTCATTTTCTTCTTTTCAAAATTTTATATTTCCTCATAATTCACTTTCGTAAATTTGAAGCTTACAGTCCAATATATTCAATAGATCAGGACACCAAAATAATGTAAATCTAATTTTAAAATTAATAATGAAAAAAATAATGTAGTCTTGATAAGGAAATAAGACATTCTCACTGAATCAATGAAAAATAATTATTCCCAATCTTTTCAACGAAAGCATCTAGATTCAAAAATATTATGGAGTCCTTCCCAATTTCCAACTCTATACACAAGCACTTGTGTTTGCAATTTTGTTCTTTTCCTATTAATTTTGCTTAAATCAGTTTTGTTACAACAGGTTTAGCCCTTATTATTAAAAAAAAAAAAAAAAAACAATAGAAAGCTGAATTCTCCAACTTATGAATAATAGAAACCTATTCAAAAATTTCAGGAACTCAAACTTTAATCACATAGTTCAATGTAATCGGATAACTCACCGTGTACTTTTGAATCCGTATTTTTGAAGTGCAAATTTTTATTTACGCCTTAGAACTGTGCATTGCACCAACGAACAGATTGAAGTATCAAACAACACTGGACTGGACTCTGCACACTAACTGCGAGCTATCATCAATTGTCGAATCTGAAATGAGAGCAAGAGAGACGGAGAGCGGGCGAGCATGACGTAGGAGAGAGAGAGTGCGAGAGAGAATGATTGACGGGAGACAGAACGATGAAGAGAATAAAAATTTATGAACGGCGTCATCAATCTCCACTGAAACTGAAGTGAAGAGATCAAGTGGATAAGTGCAATGAAAAGAGACAACTATAATAAAAAAGAAAAAGAATGAAGAATAAGAGAAAAGATGAGTAGAAAAGGGAGAGAGAGTCAGAAACAAAGTAAGAGAGAGAATCTACGAACAGTGGTTGTCAACAACTCTGTCCAAAACGTAGTTGAGAGAATTTGGGTGTCTTTTTTCGAGCAACGACTTTTTCTTTTTTTAATCTGTCCTCTCTTCACCGCTCCTTTTCTCTCTCACCTCTTCCCCTCTTTCATCCTCTTCTCCACTGTCCAATTCAACAGATTTGCATCTCAATTATAGGACAACAACAACAAAGTTGGGACGATCTCAAATGATGGAAATTTTGTGACTGCTGGAAATTCTGCTTATTCGAGCTTCAATTTGAAATTATTCTATTTTTAAAACTCAGTTCAAGAATCATGAGGTAATAATGTTGAATGGGAATTAATATAGGGGAACTCGGAGCGGAACGGGACACTAATATTGTTCACTTTAGAACATACACATTATAAGAATAGTGTTGCAAATACGATACAAAGGTGGAATACAAAACTTTATTTTACTGGAAACACGATGGTAACATAACTGTAGGCGTAAAACATGTTTTTGTTGTTATTTTTCCATTTCAATTAATGCTTACAACCATATTTCCCGCTCTCTAAAGTAACTATTCCGCTGGAGAAAAAACCATGGCTCAGCCAATCTAAGTCTGCAATTTCTCTCTGAAATAATATTGTTTCGATTTGCGTTTGTATCAATGAGTGAATACTGATATTGATATTGAGTCAATATTAATCAATTTTAACCAGTTCAAATCGAAATGAACATTGAAGAGACAAAATAAAAATTCTGAAAGTAAAGTTGGTTTTTTGATATTGTAGTTTATAGCTGCATTCAAATCAATCTATAGTAGTATAATATCATTTAAGTTGGCGGATGGCATTAGATAGATAGAGAGATTTTTTTCCAGCGGACTCTACGGTCATCAGCAATGTCAAGAAATAATACTTTTCTATCTATCTTTCTATTTAATCTCTATAATAATAATCTCTATGATTATATATTTATAACCTCTCTATAATCCATCTATTTAATACTATCCGCCAACTTGAATGAATATTACTATACGTGACTCTATTGACTCTGCTGCATTCTAGTCAAAGTTAAACAAACCCACAATCCAGCAGAATTCATAAATATGCCTCCATTCAGATAACAAAAGGACTCGACTCGTCCAAAACACATCCCAATCATGTTTACTGGACCGTATCTCCTAAGCTGAGTCACCTTCATGACAGTGTATCACTGTTTTGTTCCATATACCTCTCATCAATAACAATAGCATATTATATTCCAACATATAATAGGACATATAATTTGATCGGTAATAACTGTAGCTAAAATAGTCAAATATCAAAAGTTGTATAACAATAATTTATTGTGAAGACCTCGTCCCTGTTTCCTGTTATTTCAATATTATATTTCATTGTAATTACTCCATTCCATTTCTATTGTATTTTCATCTGTTTCATTTACTTCAAAATTCTTCTATGTATCACAGATTACAGCGGATGAAATAACTGTGGCGTTACACGAACAAATTTGAAGGTCATCCATGAGAGAGATTACTGCTTCAAATTAACCACGAAACACTCTTGAAATGTACAAAAACTATGATGTTTCGAATTTGTTTCAGTATCAGATAGGCCTATCCAAGACTTCAAATTTATTCACAAAGAAAGGTTATATGGTTTCAAACGCTTGTTTGACAATGGTCAAAAAATAAGAAATAAAATGAATGTATTTTATTTTTTATGGGTCCCGAGTCCCGAGTCCCTTTAATGGCTGACTTTTAATAAGGCCCATGAGGCGAAATAAGGCTGACTTTTAATAAGGCGAGGTGGAACCTACCCGTCTCCCAACCGATAAAAAGCCATACGATAAAAAGAAAATTAGGCCCATCTCCTAAACTCAAAATACAGTGATTTCCACATTTTTAGCCTAGAAAGAAAGTGAAAAGAGAACAAAACTAAAAGAGCACAAGAGTAAATGAGTGAAAAGTTACGTAAGTTTACTATCAGAAGTGACCGTTTGTCCGAAAAAAGGTTTTTATGCTGTCAACCTACTAAACAAGATTGCACTGTTCACTGTTGCATAACTACTTCATTGCATGTTCCGAACCTTGAAATGTTCTTGCTTTGTTCAGTGTTTATACTCACTAATTATTTGTTTTCATGAAGCGGGTTTAAATAGAGACATGCAGTTAGTATTTGCATTTTGAATGGATCAATTATGGATAATTAATAGTTATAGAGCACGGTAGACTCTCTCTGCAACGATACAGTTTCTCCCAAGAACCTTAATCCCTTTGTATTTGTGATATCACCTCTTTTTAACGATTAGTTCCTACTCTGAAGTATGTTTCTTAATACGAACTATGTATTGTCAAAAATCATTCTCCATCTATAAACATCTTACTAAACAATGTTTTCAGAACAATAACTTGTGGTAAATGTACAAGAGAGCTTATTGTGTTTTAAGGTGAAAGAAATATACACTTTTTAAGTGAAAAATTATGCGTACTAACATATTTGTAATAATTAAAATAACTTACATTAATGCACCACTGATAAGAAGATATGATCGACAACAACAGCTTATTATGTGTTTAGAGACGCCACCAAATTCTAAATTTGTCACAAATTTATTGTTTCTGTACTGTTATTACCTAGCAAACTATGCATTTCTACCTTACTAGTTCAATTCGAGGTTATTTTATTGTATTGAATTTGATGAAAAACTCGCTCCAAGTCTAATAATCATCAACATCTTTAAATTCGTAATAATTTGCTCGTTCGTTTCAACCTAGCCAACTGTCATCCATTTCAATTGAAAAAAGCGTTCATTAGTGAAGCTGATTCATTTTTGCTAAGGCACATGAACTGGCAATTTTCACCGCCAATTTAAACCGAACTGGACTCATTACAGCCTTTCACGAAGTGTATAATTTATTATCTAGAATGATGCAGACTTGTTCATATTCTATAGAGGATAAATTTCAATGCACTTTGAACGTTGCTGAAAGGTGTATTGAGTGTAATGGCAATAATTCATTCCCAATTCAAGTGTCTTAGCAAAATTAACAAGCAGCCTTATACCAATTTCCAATAACAGAAAACAACATTCTGAAACTAATTCGCATTCCTTGCTAATTTATTCAATTCGCATATTTCCAGCACAACTGAATGTGTTTCTCGACATTTCATTCATCTGATTATTCTCCAAAGCTGGGAGTCCAGCATCAATTTAATATGTATTTGGATCAAAGAATAATAATCTGTGAGCTGGAATCGCCATTTCTCAGCTGCCCTGACCTAGTTAATAATTCCAAATAAAGGGTGAATGGTGGACAGTACTCAGTAAGCCTATAACAGTGTAACTTTAACAGTATATCTATAATGGTCCAACCATAACAGTCTAACTATTATAGTGAAACTATGAGAACGTACAATGTTATAGTTTAGACCTTTGAATAACTGGAATACAGTATTCATATAATTTTTGTTCTTTCAAACTGCAAGCTATATTATAGAATTTTTCAAAAGTTTATTAATATCGTCCATTGCTAACAGATAACACCATCGATGAAAAACCGATTCTTTGAATGCAATGTGATCGTGTAACGGTACTTGATAACCTAAGTTTTCCAAAAATTTGAATTGTACCTACTTAATAATGTGTTAAGTAATCAATTCTCTTCATCACATCCACTTTTCATTATAGAAGTATTAACAATTTTATTTCAGAAACTTTGATACATTATTGTACAATTTTTGCCTTTCCAAGTATCAAGTAGGCCTACGTACTTGAAACGATTACATAATAGTGTAATGTCGACTGTGTAATTGTGTACTAACACTTAAAAGTGAAGATTAAAGCTACAAGAATTTATCCCCACAATTATGACTCCCTGTAGAAGTTGGAATACATACCTCTGAAACAAAAACCCAGAAAAGGAGATACACTAAACAATATACGTTTTGTTCACATTTAATAACAGAACAATAACAGCAAGAATTGCATAGGCATTCGCTACAATCAACATAATTGCGACTGCAGTTCTATCTCGGAGCAGTTCTCATTGTAACTAGGTAGTCCTGAATGGAAGCATTCTAAAAATTATGACTTCATCTCAAAGGAGCTAGCTCCCCACTATGAATGTAACTGCTTTCTGGAATAGAGGATTAAGTCGTTAGAACGACTCTGAACAATCCCATTTGAAGCTCCTGAAGGAACTTAGCGAGGATCCTGTAATAACGTGCTTTTAAGCACGTACTTCGTTGGATGTCATTTGTTCGCTGGTTCTTTTCACCTGCTAAGTATTTCATTCACGATTATGGAGATTTTAATCACTAGGATACCATTTCTTCGTCATTAGAGGAGATATAATATTATGCTAGTATAGCAGGATTCTTTTAACTTGTCAGAAAACAGCTGATTTAACGTTAGTAAACGAGCGTACATCAATCAGCTGTTTCTGACAATTTAAAAGAATCCTGCTATAACTGTACTCGGAACTCCTTGTGATAAGAATTGAAATATTAAAGAGATAGATACAAATGAGTATTCGTAAGTTTTGCAATTGGAGCTTGCATTATTGTAGGCATATTATATTGAAGAAATGATAATTGTATAAAGCTTTCATATTGAAATTTTTAGTATTACTTGGTATTGTCACAGAAATAATAATTGTATAAAGCTTGCATATTGGATTTGTAGAATATTTGATATAATTGTTACAGCCAAAATATATTAGAGTATGACAACGAAATACGAGAGTATATTTTCTGTTGTTACAATTGAAAACTTGATGTTCCAATGAATTTGTCTTTGAATGTCTAATAATAATCTTGTCAATTATAATCATATTCATTCAATTTGACGTTTGGCAATAGATAGATAGATAGAGAGGTATGATTTATTTGCCATCGTACTCCACGGTCATCAGCAACGTCAAGAAGTAATATCTCTCTATCTATCAATCTAATGCCAAGCGTCAAATTAAATGAATCTGATTATAGTTAAATAACATCAAGTCAGAAACATAATTGTTCATAGCCTCAAAGTTCGAATTAAAGAATGAAATTCAAAATATTGAATTAGTTAGTCGCTCACTGGAATAATAGAGCATGTCGTAAAAATAAACTCTCATAACACATAATTCAACATAATAAAAAATTTATTTTGGTAAAAAGACTTAGGTTATAACGATCTTTTGAAGATCTGATCACTTACACAGTTATTATTACAATAGTTGAAACATTTTTACAAATTATTTATTACAATGTTAGTCATTTTTGGTGAAAATGACATCGATCATAGCAAAATAATGGCACTCATTCATGTACAAGTTCAATTAATCGCGATTGAACTATCAGAAGAAGTCGATTTTTGTACAGGGTCCTTCCTCAGCAATTGTTTTTCCCTTCAAGATGATGTCTTGCCGTCAAAACAAAGTGAGGAGTCTGTGAAATCACAAAATAGAGAAACTGTAAACAAGACACTCCAAGATATTTAGAAGGAAATATTATTATATTTGAATATTTTTTATATTTAAATATTATTAGATATACAATTAAGAAGGAGAATACACAAGGCATAGACAATACACTCATCGAATAATGTAATATTACAAGAGCTTTCATATACAGTATTTAAGATGATATATCATAATCGGTTCAAAACTTATTATAAATCAATGTAATTGAGAATTCGAGAATGCGATGCTTCTCTTTCACAAAGAGGAATGGAATCTTTCACAAACATGAATCAATTTGCAAAAAAAGTGTAGCGGATAGAATCATTTGTGACGAGGCCACCCCGTGCAGCGCAAAACGCCGCTCACTTGAATTTTCTGAATTATCTGACATAAATGTTTAAATTCGGTAGCCTTCACCAACGTTTTTTCTCTTAATGAACCCTAACATGTTACCCACGTACTGGGAGCTAAACATGTGAAGTTCACGTCTCTTTGAAGTATTACTACCAATCATTGTCTTTCCAAGCAGCTTCTTCCTACAGAACTAATAGTGAGTGGTACTTGATGTCTCCATTATATTTATAGACATTTTTCGCGAATTAACTGTGGCATTGCCTTTAGTGCTCGTCAATTAATTGAACCAGTTGATTGGAGAGTTCATTGACCTGTTGCCACTAGCAATGAGTAATAGAAGAAGTTCGCTGGCTTGATTTAAAAAGAATAAACAGGATTTGAGAGACTTGAAAGATTGGCTTTGATAGTTATCATGTTTGGAAGGGTGTGATCCGTTTTATATCGTTTATTAATTTTCAATTCCAATTAACCCTCTTCAAGTTAAATAAATGTTGAAATATTCTCTTGTAGCTCACTGAAAACCTTTTTTCAAAGTTAAATTCGAACATCAAACATTTTAATTTGGCCCTATTCATTTTTTTCAAGGCTTCGTAATTTCAAAGAACAACTAACGAACTTGTAGAGTATTTGAGGGATTGATTAAAATTATTCCAACTCTTATAATGATAATGATCACTGCGTTCAATTTTCGAGACCATTCTTGATAAATTCGCAAAATATGAATAGTAATTATTGTTGAATGTGTAGCCTACCACACTACCGTACTCATTATTTTGAAAAATTTTGCCATCTGATTTCTTCATTCCATTGGATAATTTCGAATTATTGCTCAAATTTGAAAGTAGGATTTTATAACTCCAATTTTCTATCAGGCTTAACACTTGGTCATCTAGAAACACATTATATTGGTTGAATTAAATTCAAGAAAACTGAGTTCAAACTTGTTTTGCTGTTAAAACTTTGTTTTAACTTTGGTTTGCTGTTTAAACCAAGTTAACCTGATTGACTGACTGTTCTCAATATTTCAATTTTGTTCTTATGAGCTTTGACAATGATCTCAATATTTAATATTAAACTGATGATCTTCTAAACTGACATTGAGGACACTGAGAAACTACATTCGATGTCACAAAACCACAGAGGAAACCGAGACGATCTCCCAATTGGCTGACAATCCACTAATATCGGAAATGTTTCCATAGGCTGTTCTCTGGCATTCTTGCGTCAGCCCATTGCTCGAATTTGCATCCCAATTCGACGAATACCATTTGCATACATTTTCTGCATGCTAAACCGTCTCGGGATTCGTCAATTTCGGGGCAAAACCTCGTCGAACACAAGAAACGATCAGGGTGTTTTTCTAGTCGATACAGTAATTTATTCAACCCTCAACTGAAAAACGCGTGTTGCACAAACATCGATTAATATTCATGGGTTCTCTTTGAATTTTTAATCTGTGGGAGAGAGGGTTTTTTTTAGTAAAGACCACTACTGGAAAAGGATTGCTCATATGGTGAAAAATATATGAGACTCTTCATTATGACAGTTTTCAAGAGATTATCTTCAAAATCGATATTACACTTGAACAAGAGATTTGCAGTCTAGTTTACGTGAAAAATCGATAGTGCTAGCTTCGCAGTTCGTCATAGGTCAAGATATTCACAACATCATTCTAAATATAACACCCATACAAAGTATATATTGTACAAAAAATATGAACTAGGAGCATGTCCTACTTTTTATAATGTATCGCAAAAAGAATAATCTGTGTTGAACATCTAGTAAATGTTTCACTGAAGAAGTGATTCTATATAAGTTGGAGTTATGAGCAACTGAAGTGGACCCTCGAGTATATTTTAGACTTCAAACTCTCCCAGTATCAGAAATGGTAGTGAATTTTGCATGAGTATTTTGTAAGCGGATAACAAGGGCAAGTTGTGAGCAGAGGAAAGTTGGGACAAGTTAGTGGATACTGCTGATCGATAAGTTTTTTATAGCTACAAGTTTGAAATGTTGGTGATTTTCCCTGAAATCTACAAGTATTTGAGCATGAGTTTATACCGTAGAAAGAGTTATTTCAAGATGAAATCAGTGTATTTGAAAAATAACATAATAAAAATGAAAAAATAGTGGAAAATTTTCATTGCATTTTAAGACAAGACAAGACAAGATTAGTCACGTTCACTGTGACTAAACGTGAGTAATCTCGTCTTGTCTTGTCTTGACTAACCGGTGTACGCCTAGCCTAAGCTGTTGAGCTATGAAGCTGCAGAAACAGCCTATGATAAAAATTTACCTTTTTAGAAGAGTTATCCCGTACAAATCAATGATCAATACAAATCAATTATTGAGAGAATCTTTGCCCAATCTAGTTTCTTCTAAAATATTTCTCGCAAATTATCAATTTTTTTATTGATTTTATCAATGAAAATGAGGGAATTAATCATTGTTATTCATACTATATTCATGGTAATCTGTCATTATTCATTGTACTCACTTGAGATTCATGGTGTGCAATCCTCATGGTATTTAGTAGGCGCCATGATATCCAGAGTAGCCACTGCTAACGGCATGACCCAGGCTGTAGCTGGAAGACAATCCATGAACCAATGGAGTTCCATAGCTGTAGCTTGATGGGTACGAGCTGCTGTAGCCTCCATAGGTTGCTGGGTATCCATAGGAGCCATAGGAACCATAAGATGACGGGTATGAACCATAGGAACCATAAGATGAAGCCACGGGGTACGAGTAAGCAGGGGCGGCATGAACTGCTACCGGGGTCTTGACAACCACTGGCTTAGGAACTGCTACTGGAACCGGTTTCTCAACGTACACTGGGTATGGCTGAGGAACTGAGTAAGGAACGGGCTTGGGAACTGCTACAGGAACGGCGTGAGGAACTGCTACCGGGTATGGTTTTTCAACTGCTACTGGGTAGGGTTTCTCAACGGTGACTGGAACTGGTTGGGGTACTTCGACATGAACTGCGCGTGGTACATCGACGGGAACCGGGTGAGGAACTGGGTAGGGAACTGGTTTGGTAACGGTTACTGGTACTGGGTGAGGTACTGGAACGGCTACTTTCTTGCTGATCGTGTTGACAGTGATAGGCTGGTGATATCCGTAGCCTGCTCCATAGGTTCCTAGTCCGTATCCCTTCAGTCCTGAGTAAGCAAGACCTGAGTAGCCCAGTCCATAAGCTTCACTTCCGTGTCCATAGCCTAGTCCATAGCTTCCATAGCCTCCATAGCTTCCATAGCCTCCATAGCCGAGATCGTAGCCGGAAGACAGACCATGTCCATAGCCTAGAGATCCCACCAAGCCTCGCTTGGTTTGTTTTGAGTCCTGCTTCTCTGCAAGGCTAGCAGAGCACAGGGCGAAGAGGAAGATGGAAACCTGGGGAAAATTTGAAAAATCAATGACAAAAAATGTTCCTTCTCTTAATTTTCTTTTTCATACCTTTATTCCAATATTATTAAGTTTTCAAGTCAATTTGTATGCTCAAGTCGCTCAAATCAATTTTCTTCTCTTCAGAAATATTGTAGTTTGAACCCAGTAATGAAAATGTTAACCATTCATGAATACATTGAAACATATAATTAAATATTTGGTGTGTTTTTGAATCACCTATTCTACATTGATTATGTTGGGTAGTAGCAGAAGAATAAAATATCATCAACCATGATTGTACGATAAATATACATGATCATGTACTTGTTGTATATTCTACGAGACAATAACATTTGTAAGCTCTTCATGAAAAAAGAATTGATAATAATTATTCATGACAGCCATTAAATTGGATAATATTCTATTGCAGTGTGCTGTCATAATCTATTGAATTACTCGTATCATTTCTCGAGATTGTTTTGAGACTTCTATTGAAAAATTATAATCAAGCATTGATAATGAATAATATTCGATAATATTAATAAGAAAATGAATATTTTTCAATGTTTTTCATATCAAGAATCAACTCACTCATCAAAGCTGATATTTATTCTAGATTATGATTAGGTAACATTTTTGCTTTGAATTTACCGAAACTCTAAATCATATCTAGAATAATTTAGTGTGAAGAATTTCTAAATTTTCCATCCGACCTAATGTTGAGCCTTTTATTCTTTTTCTTTTCGTGATAAAAAAATTACTATTTTTTATTTTGAAACATGAAAACGTCAATTCATGATTTGGATCTGGAATAAACCAAATAGAATGAAAAGATTCATGAATTATTCTGCCTATTTACAATATTGGTTTACTTGATAATAAAACAACAAATCACTTTATTTGAATATTTATCTCTTCGAAAATTGCAATGATTCATTGATTCGAAAAGCATCATCACACAAAATGACGTTCAATTGACGCCATGTTTTGTATCGACCAATGGGAATGAAGATGGGCGTGTACCGCAACGAACCAACTCGCATGTGATTGGTCGAAGCTCGAAGCTGTGTAAAATGATAGAGGCATTGACATTGCCGTTGACATATCGAAAATAACAGCTATCATTCAAGCTGCTCACAAAATTTCATGAATCTGTTTTTCAACGACTTTTTAATATTATGTTAACTCTTTCAGTTTTTTGAATCAATGCTTCATTGTTGAGTTTCTGAAATTTAAATACGTTGAGTAATTATTGTATTCATAATTCTCTTTGTTTATTCATAGATAATTCATAAATATTACTGAATAAAAAGAGATGCATAAAAAACGAACATTCTCTTCATCAGTGAGTAGGTACAGACAGAAAAAAGGGGAGATAAATTTCTATACAAAGTAAGAAGCATCTAACATTTCTTTTCATGAGATTCAAAATGAGACCAAATTGTTTAGATTCACAAAGATCTTCTAGGATACTTTTCTGCACACTTTTGATTCTTTTCAACCGTATAAACTGATTGAACCAAGACATTTTCCTCACACTAGGCAATTAAGTCCCTGCGCCCACTTTGCAACTGCTATCTGATTTCAGTCAGCAACCCAATGTTGCCAGATGAAATAAGGCTGTTTTTCGGGTAATCTAACCCATCAGCCAAAGTCATCTGGCAACGCTGGGTTGCTGACTGAAATCAGATAGCAGTTGCTTGGTGGGCGCAGGGGCTAACGATATAATAAAAACTTTCTACGAAGTTACTTCAACTGTATTATTAACATTGACAGTACAATAAATAGATTTTAATCCCGCATTTTCAGCTCCAAACCAGATTTATAATATTGAACCACTAAGGGCGGTGATATCTCACCATAAGTGATTTTTCCAAGAGTATTGAGTATTAAGTCCAAGCTGGACTTGACAATATAAGTTAGGTATTCAATGGTGAACAGAAGAAAATATACAAGTATCTCACAATAATTTAATTGACAATAAACATAAGACCCCATAACTCTCAGCTCCTAGAAACGTATTTTAGAGAGGTAGATTATATGAAACTTGAAACTCAAAAGCAGAAGCAATAAGGGATGTATGTTTAAAGAAATTGAAAAGGGTCAAGAATTTGAAGAAATAGAATCTATGTCTCTTTCATTAGGATTTCCACACTTACATGAGCTATTTCATTACGAATAAATAATAATTTAATATACTCAATCAATACCTCAAATAACCGTCCACAGTAAAATGAACAAATGAAAGTAAAATAAAGTAGAATAAAGTAAATATCATAAAACTCACCTGTAGGTAACGCATCCTGCACAATAAATCCAAACTAATACAGTAAAATTGACAATAACTATTTACTGTTCACAGTTTGAACAGTAATGATGCCGTTAAAAGACCCGTAGACCTTATAAAAGATTCTGAGCCTCCATGTAGGGTGGGGAAAAGATTCAAAGCAGGCCTAAAACATTTCAAGAGTAGAGTAGGAGCTAGATGTAGTCTGGTAAGAGAAGGTTGCAACTTTAGGAAAACAGGTACTATACTTATGTATGTGACACTATATACAATACTTCGATACTTGTAAGTATATTGTACTATACCTGTACTTGATCTGAATGTTTGTATACATATATCTAAGGTTGCAACTTTTTCGAAGCAGGTGGAATCTGTATCATTGTGTTATATACAAGTATATTATGGTGCTTCTGTATTTGTTGCATATATTTTCCACTCTCGCACTATACCTATACCTGTATCTATATCTATTCTATATCTTGCCTATAGATTGAGTCATATACATATATCTGGTTTTGCATTGAGGTCTACATAGCTGGTTACGCCAGTTAAAAATGTTGCTAAAGAGGTTAAGTTATAAGAAGTTGTGTGTTGTTGTGATTGTGCATGTTTTTCTTCTTCTTCCTCTTTTTTTTCTACTTTTTTTGCTTGTTCTTCTTATTCTTCTTCTTCCTCTTTACCTTCTTGTTTTATCTTGTGTTAATGTCTTCTTTTCCTGTCTTCTCCTCATTTAATTCTTCTTTCTGGAACTAGAATTATTTCGAATTGTTTTACTGTAAATTGACAGTTGTTTACATTTTCTTCTTTCCCATCTCTCTCCTTCCCCTTCTCCTCTTTCTAGATTCATTTCCTCTTCTCCTCTATCTTTCCTCACCTTTCGTCATTTTCAACTCACTTTTCTATCTCATCTTCTACTCTCCACCCTTCTTCTTTACCCCTTCTTAAAATTTTATCCATATTTTAGCCCAATTCTCTTCTTTTGTTTTGCTCCTCCAATTATCGATCTTCCACTTCTTTTCCTCTTCTTTTTCCTCGCCTTCCGTCCTTTTCATCTACATTCTTATCATCCCACTATCTTCAACTATCCTCTTCTTCAACTTTGTTTTCGTCTTCTCAGTCTCTTCTTCTCCTCCTCCTTCTTCTTCCTCTTCTCTTCTTCTTCTCCTCCTCTTCCTCCTCCTTCTTCTTCTCCTCTTCTTCTTCTTCTCCTTCTCTTCTTCTTCTTCCTTCTTTCCTTCTTCTTCTTCTTCTTCTTCTCCTTCTCTTCTTCTTCTTCTCTTCTTCTTCTTCTTCTTCTTCTTCTTCTTCTTCCTTCTTCCTCCTCTTCTTCCTCCTCCTCCTCTTCTTCCTCCTTCTTCTTCTTCTTCTTCTTCTTCTTCTTCTCCTTCTTCTTCTCTTCTTCTTCTTCTTCTTCTCCTTCTTCTCCTTCTTCTTCTCTCTTCTTCTTCTTCTCTTCATCCTTCTTCTTTTTCTTCTCCTGTTCTCTTCTTCTTCCTCGTCTACATCTTCTTCTTCTGCCTCTTCTTCTCCTCCTTCTCCTACTCTGCCTCCTTTTTCTCCTTCTCCTCCTCCACCATCTCCTGTCATCTCCTCCTTGTGCGTTCGTCCAATTTAGTTTCCCTTTCTAGTTGGCACCACTTGCCTTTTTCAATCAGCAGCAGTGCATTGCATTGCGTTTCAGCAACGTTATCTTCTAAACGTCCCGCGTTACAACAAAAACGTCTTCTGACCTGGCTCTCTAATCTCGTCACAGCCCAACTCGGGCAAGGACGCTATAATCATCATCATCATCGTCATCATTTCCCGCCTTATTTAGGTGGCACTGGTCTCACGTGACATAAGTTTAAGAGAGTGTTTTGCGAGGGAATTTCCGTTTGACCGTTTAAGTTCCAGTGTTGAGAGATGTTTTTTTGAAGCCTAGATTTTGCAACATTTAGCTCTCAATATTCACGTGTCCAATAGATCTTTGACTAATATAGCCTGAAAATAAGTCTGGGACAGCACTTATAATGTAACATGATGAGGTTTAAAGAAAAATCATACATAAGGCAGCCATTTGTCTCATTATTTGTAAATTTGGTATCATATTCCTCTCGATCTATTGAAAAGTAGCGTACAAAATCTATTTATTTGCACACAAGCATTAGAATGATTTGGGAGTTAAATTTATTATAATGAGTTGAATATTCACACAAATATGTTGGACATAACATGATTGGAAGTTAATTATGATAATAATTGTATAACATCGTGAACATTATCTCACAACCACAAATAAAGTAGACTATGTCCAACAAAATAATAAGATGTGCAAAACAAAATGCGTACTCCTAGGGGAGTAATGTCAAAATAATGCGAGGAATGTAAAATAGTACCTTCTCATTATCCGTTGAAATGACAAGACTATTCGCTGACTCGGGAAAGATAGCTATGTCAAACGTATTAAAAGCTTAAGTTCTCTGCAATAATTCACATTAGAAATATTAGAATAATATATATAGTGAAGAAAATCACAAAATACTATACACAATACGAAAATACATAATACACAATATGCAGACTCGTGTCATTGCAGTGAAAAAATTCATCATTGGTTACTAAGAAGTATATAAATACTACATACTCTACGTCTATGATAACCCAAAGTTTGCCTCTTGAATCCAATTGCACGATCAATTAAAAGAGTCCAAACAAAGGATATTAGTCTTATATTGAAATTACAGACAGACAGTATTTAGTCACGTGATCCATGTAACACCAATGAGAAACAAAATGAGAGAGACTTATATGAAATTCACCAATCTTATGACTGAAAAAAGATGTATTTCAGTAGTGATTGAATAATATTATCTTGCACAACTCATCACTCATCACATATTGCAATCACAAAGTTGATTCGACGTGAAAGTGATAAATAATCTCTCTACCCCATAAACGTTGAGGCAAGACTCATTTTAAAGTCAAGTACAGTAAGAAGTGTAACAAACCAAATAAGAAATCGATTACTCATACTCATACTACATTCTTGACTCTTCACCAAATAAACAAGAGTAATTACTTAATAATCTTGTTTACTCGTAAAAGACAATAACTGCTTTTTCTCACCAGTATTCAATGAACTAAAATTGTTTCAGTACTGTATCACAATAACTGTTCCACATACATTATACATATAATTGCTCCATAGCTATCTCGTTCCCATAATCCATAGAACGATAGAATCAACCTGTTATTTTTAATTCAGTGAACATCAACTGCTTGATTTAGGATGCATCGCCACACGTCTATCTGGATCGCTGAGCGAGTAGTAGCTCCCAGTTTTTTCTCTCTCATTAAAATTCAATCATCACTTCATGAGAGATGCTTCTCAATCATTGATTCACCTCATTGGAGCCCAATGCACTGTTTCAAAAGAATCACTCTTTCAAAAGACTCTACTCTTTCACTGACTTGAATCAGTGAACAGGTGATTCAGTGTGAATCGGTGAATACCTGCTTTATTGTTGAATCAGTAAAGTAAACATCCAAGTGTTTATACACTTGTATAAATATATAATATATTTTTACCGTAGTCTTACTCTACCATTTATATCACATAATATACCTATATCCACAAAGTGTCAGTGTCACATAAATATTTAAACATCTTTTCAGGAAAGATGTAACGTGTGGTTAGCACATTGACATCTCAACCAAATGTTTATACACTTGTATGAAATACATATATTTTTACCGTAGTCTTACTCTTTGATAATATACATAATATAGGGAAGCGGTATCCCAGTGTCTAATCTAGGCGAGTCTAAGGCTAGGCGTACACCGGTGAGTGAAGACAGGACAAGACGACATTAGTCGTTTAGTCCTGATACTTCACATGGTTGCTTGTGACAACACACATGCGATTGGTCATTCATCGGTGTGTGCTGGCTCATAAGCAGCTATGTAATTACTGTGACTAAACGTGAACAATGTGTCTTGTCATCTTTCGTATACATCCCTAATCTTTGAATAGATAAGAGACAGCGCCTACCACTCCCGTTGTAACGGTGACCGGCTCCTCTGTATACAATAATATAACTGTATTGTATAAAGATATTCCATTCACAGATACATATTTATGAACAGTTGTAAAGATGCTTGAAGATTTATGTAACATAAAGGATATAGGTATATTATTTGTGATATCAGAGTGAGGCTGCGGTAGTACTGTATATTATATAGAATGTTACACCTATATAGTATTAGTGTTATAAATATATTGTGAGAAGAGTTTGTTGAATTGCAAACTTGAATTTATTGCTCTCAATTCAAACGAGACCGTTTATGTGATATAATGATATTCTTGTGTAACACTGAACTGAAGAACTTTTATTCTGTAGGCAGTATCTGACGGTATTCTGAACCGGACTGATTTCAGATGACCAGAAATGGTTGAGTTGCGAACGATGCTCCTACATTTCAGAAGCTCGTTCACATCTCATCAATCCTCTTAATTGGGTTCAACACTGATAAATGGTTGTAGTTTTGCCAACTATGTTCAAGAAATGATTAGAGAAGCTTTAAAAACTGTTACAGAAGTGGGTTTGCCCAATGAGAGAGTTATTTCTGCCGATAGCGAGCAGTTTAATTGGCAGAGCGATGAGATGAGAAGGTAAAATAGTACTGTAGTGTATAGGGAATAGGTTTTGTGTATGGATCATCCCATAGAAAAGTTACCAATAGCATAATCAATACGATCATGTATCCATACCTTTCCAGATTTGTTAAGGACTCTCAATCTATCACTATCTATCTCCTACACTACTAAGAAAGAGATGTCTGTTTGAATAAAATAATTTTCATTACCGAGCTACAAAGTTACCATTCAATAAATACGAGTAAATACGATCAACACATCAATAAATAAATAAAATTAGGACTCTGGTAATTCAGTAAATCAGAATATATATTTGAAGTTTATATAGGCTACTCGGAGCTTGAACTATTCAACGTTGAAGATTTATATTACGTTTCAAAGCTTTCTCCATCAGTTTCGTTGTAGCAAAATTGATTGGTTTCCTCCTGAGAAGCCCAGTAAAGATCACATATAAACCCCATTCATAGAGATTGAAAATATTGATGATAACATATATCTGCTGAGCTTCCTCATTAAGACAAGAATCTTTAGCTATAGCTATGCTATAACTATAGCTATAGAAAATAGCTATGCTGTGATAAGATGCTGTAAGAAAATACAGTTTACCCAGTAACAAAGATAATCAATATTTGTTATTTTTATATATTCATTATAAGTTATTTGGTAATTTATTTGGTTAGTCAATACTATAGTGACTATAATAGGGACCATGTAGACTATGTTTCTACAGTCACTATAGTCTATTCTAGTAGCAAACTCAACTTGTTCAGGTGGTCATAATAATATTCATATTCATATTAATTTATGTGATCAAATTACAAATGAATATAAATTTTAAGATATTGGTTTTAGGATGGGTACACACGAGCGACAGTTGCAGTGACTGCACCACGACTGCAATTTGCAGTTGAAGACTACACACGATCGGCATTTGTAAAGTCGATTAGTAAAGCCATGGCGGTATGACGACAGCCAACTGCACTTGGCGGCAACCGACTGCACCGCGACCGCACCACAACTGCCTCCGACTGCACGTTTTGTCATTGACTAAAAATGAGTCTCTGTGGTTTTTAATGATGCATTTCGTTGCAGAGTTATAGATTACAATCTCCGCAAACAAGAGTAATGAAAAATTCATACAACTCATTGTGAAATAGTAATTAGAATCAATTACGCCACATACGTGATGGTAAAATGGAATAATTGCGTCTTAAAATGTGATAATTATGAGAGCGAACGACATGTCTACCGTGAAACAAGGCAGCAGTGTGTGACATGCGAATGTCATTATAAACTTGACCGAGATAGGAAATTGAAATACTTTTCTTTCGAACCTGTCTGATGACAGGACTGTCTGACCATGTACTGGACAACTTGAAAAAAGGACGTTCGACAGAGAAAAAACTAAATTTCCATTCACTGCATGCGTTGAATTGTTTTATCACTGTGAATGTTGCATTATTTTTTAGATTATATTCGTTTTGATTGCGTATTGTTTTCTTCATGTTTCTTTTAATTCTGTGTAAAGTATAATACTGTATATTGTTGCAATGAAATAATCTACCATGAAAACAAAAACAGAGGATCGTAATTGAAAACAGAATATCTATTACAAGAAATAATATTTGTTATCACCATGTGATGGGAGGATTTCGCATTCAGGCTTAGCTTTGAGACAAGACAAGACGAGATTAGACTGTTTAGTCACATAATTCAAAGTTGCTTGAGAAGCAGCACACACTGATGCAATGACCAATCGTGTGTGTTGAGAGAACTATGAGACTGTGACCAAACGTGACTAATCTCGTCTTGACTGTGTGCGACAACACAGTGCGGCAACTTTCGGTACGGAATGAAATTAAGAATGAAATGATAATAAAAATAATACAATAATAATATTAAATCTGAGAATTTGAATAAAGGATGATAATAATAATCTATTATTTTTAGCTTGCTCTGTGGTTTTTTCTCATAAAATACTTCCAGCATGCTCGAGAAATATGTAATAAACCTAGTTTTTGATGGTTATAACGATTCTAATATCTTATTATTCCAGGCTCTTGGACGTGATTAACGAGTTCAATGAAATGATAATATTATTTCTAATTTTGGCGGATAATTACAGTTGTAATGTTGATTTAGAGTTGCTTCAATCAACAAGTTATTCTTGTGTAACAAGTTAACACAAATTCATTCGAATCATCATGACATTGATTCAGAAAAGTCAACTCCATCCCATTAAACTTTCCTGGTACATTTTCCATGAAATTAATCATTTCAACTATTCCCAACAATTCTTGGAAACTGTTTCAGCTTGAGAAACTGAAAGGAAAATAATGAAAAAATTCAAAGTCTGTTGATTGGAATTAATTATTGGAATTTCGTTTTCTATCCATGATTTCGTTATTCCAACCTGATAAAAAATTCATCAAGTCATAAATTCATCAATCATAACATTTATACTGTAATAGCACAGAATATTAAATGTATTGTTAAATAACATGAATCGAACGTTGAATACTGGTAAATTGTAAATTATAATCAAGTCGAATGGAAAAGAATAGAATAAGAACACCTTTTCAACACAATTTTGAATTGATAATTGAAATGAGATACGGGGGAATTAACTACCCTATACAGGGAAAAATCACTACAATTTATTACGGAAATGAATAATGTCTCATTTACTTTTTCAATAGGAAACACAGTTTGTCTCATACAAGGAAAATAGTAATTCTACAAATTATACAGACTTCAGGTTGGCTTCAGGCTAAAAATGTTCGCTAGAACCATAACTAATGCAGAGTACCAAGTGATGGTAGTGACATTGGTCATAGTGGGTCAAGTATGATATCTTTTAGAACAAAAAACTGGAACTTCTAGTTTTCCAAGTTGTTACAGATCATTGGTCGCGTCCCCGCTTTCAACTTTCAATTACTCAATAGATTTATTCAATAATTTATTGCCTTCAAAGTACAGTGTGGGTAGTTGAAGAAGAAAAAGCAAGGAGAGGGAAAACGAGGACGAAAAGGAGGAGAAGAAGAAAAAGAAAGAGGATGAGATGAAGCAGAAAAAGGGAATGGTGGTGGTGGTGAAGAAGGAGATGGAGGGGGAGGAGTGGTAGGAGGAGGAGGAGGAGGAGGAGGAGGAGGAGGAGGAGGAGGAGGAGGAGGAGGAGGAGGAGGAGGAGAAGGAGGAGGAAGAAGGAGAAGGAGGAGGAGGAGGAGGAGGAGGAAGAGGAGGAGGAGGAGGAGGAGGAAGAGGAGGAGGAGTAGGAGGAGGAGAATATGAAGTAGATCAAGAAAAAAGACCGTAAGGAATTAAATTGAAGGTGATGAATTCATTTTTGTATTAGCACAGGTACTAGACAGCTGATAGTCTATATGGTGCAAAATAGTATTAGTATTAACAACGCATATTATATATATATTGTATGGCAGTTCTTTTCAGAGGAGTCAAAATAAATAGAAAAATATAAAAAACAAGAATACACATAAATGTGTATAGTCCTAAAAATAGATAATAAATAGGTGCAACACACATACCACACACATAAGTCTTTAGTCAATGGATTAACTTTTTATATCAAGCTGACTTAACCAATTCACTGCATCTGGTGTGGCTGTGATAAAATCCTCAGGTTGTCCAGGATAAGCTCTTAGGCTACAATCTTGTACAATATGTTCAATAGTTTGCCTACTTTCACCGCAGTCGCACTCCGCACCAGGCCTCATACCCCACCCGTTAGAATAACCACAAAGTCCATGCCCAGTTCTTACTCTGTTGAGACGGCACCAAACTCTTCGAGGCAAGTCGAAGCCGTCCGTCGGCCTTGACAAGTCATGATTGTGCCACATGACTGGCGCCGAGGTCACCCACTGTCCCCTCCACACAGCCCCACCATCAAAGTTCTCATCAATGAGGCTTTTTGCGGTTTTGACAGGGGGCAGCCTGGACTTCAGTCGCGTGAAGGGGGAGTGGTTGATGTCCTCATGGATTGGAAGATCTGGGTTGGCACTAATTTTCAGATACTCCCTAACTAGGGCTCTGGACCGCCGGATTTTAGGTGGCTCTATGTGGCTCAGAACAGGAAGCCAGTGCAAAGGTGTTGACTTGAGGGAGCCAGAAACAATACGTAAGGTCTGATTCAAACTTGTGTCAACCTTCCGAGTATGTGAACTGTTTAACCAGACAGGTGAGCAATACTCAGCAGGAGAGAACACTAATGCCAGCGATGAAGTGCGCAGAACTGGAGCTGATGCTCCCCATGATGCGCCTGCTAGCTTCCTTATCAGGTTGTTACGTGTGTTCAATTTCCCAGACAGTTTCTGAAGATGCAACCTAAAGGACAGAGTGCGATCGAGTGTGACACCCAGGTATTTAGGGCAAGGGTTGTGAGGTAGGAGACTACCATTCAACCTGACTTTCAACTCAGTGCCAGCAAGTCTGTTGTTGAGGTGGAAGCAGCTGGACTCTGTCTTAGTCACACTTGGCCGCAGACACCAGTCCTGAAAGAAGCTACTGAGGCTTCCAAGGTCTTCTGTGAGAGTAGCCTCCAAGTCCTGTAGGTTGTGGCTCTGCCAAGCAATTGCCAAATCATCTGCATACCCAAATTTTCTAGCAGTGGTGGGAGGCAAGTCAGCTATGTATATGTTGAAGAGCAAAGGGGCCAGGACCGAGCCCTGTGGCAAACCATTATTCAGTTTTCTCACTGTACTTGTGTCATCTCCAAGGATGACCTGGAAGGGCCTGTCTGCTATCATGTTGTTGATGAGGCTTACTGTTTTTCTGCATTTGATAACTCTCATCAGCTTTAGAAGCAACCCAGTCCGCCAGACAGTGTCATAGGCTGCAGTGAGATCAACAAATACAGCACCAGTTTTCAAACCCCTTTCATAGCCTGCCTCAATGTAGGTTGTGAGGGCTAGAACCTGATCCGCACAGCTGCGCCCTGGTCTGAAACCAGCCTGCTCAACAGGTACATGTTTCAGCAGCTCTCCTGAAATTCTATTGTAAAGCAGGCGTTCAAGGAGCTTGTAGCACACACTCAAAAGAGAAATTGGTCTCAGGTTCTCGGGTTGGTCTGCAGGCTTTCCTGGTTTGGGAATAGCAATGATTCTTGCTTTTTTGAGCAGACTAGGGACTCTACCACTGAGTGCAATACTCGAGAAAAATTTGACAAGCCATTTCCTAGCATGCTGTCCCAGGTGAATGAGAAATTCAGGGTGAATGCCATCGCAGCCTGGGGCCTTACCAGTTTTAGTATCACCAATAGCTTTATTCAGTTCCTCAAGAGTGAATGGTATATTGAAGTCTGATGGATTGGGACAAGCCTGTTTCAAGTTAGTAAGTTCTTTCTTCGTCCATCTTGAGTGGCTTCTTTTTGGAGAGCACCTTGACAGATTCACTATATGGTTAGACATCTGATTTGCTGTAACTTTTGAATTGTCAGGAGTGCTGCTTGGCCCACTCCCACCAAGCTTCCTTAAAAGACTCCAGGCCTTTCTGCTGGAGTGGGTGAAGTTCAGGCTCTCCATAGTGTCTATCCATTTCTTCCTGCGGTGCTCATCCAGGCTATGAAGCAAGTCAGTAGCCACTTCAACATTTCCACTACTCAAATAGTCTTGGTAGAGTTGCTCACTAGCCTCATTCCAGCCTGGAATGTACTCCTTTCTGAAGCCTCTAGGAATATGCTTCTTTGCAGTGGATATCAGCATTCCAACAAACCTTTCATAGTTCTCCAACTTAGGACTAATCCACCTGATGTTCTTCTCCATGTCAGAAGTGAACTTAGCCCAATTGGCTTTAACAAAATTCCATCTTGCTACAGGCATTGATTGAGCTATTGGGATCTGGACCCCAACTTCCAAAATGATTGGCCTATGCTGGCTGAAGCTAGCATGAACTTGCCTCTTGGTGGGCAGCTGGTTGCCCACATGGTCGCTGGTAACAAAGCACAGGTCTGGGTTTGTTTCAGAGTGCCATCTTGCTGATCTGAAGGTTTTTCTTTCCTTTGCATCAAATATCAAAGTGATGTCTGCTCTTTCAGCCCACATTGCCAGCTCTTCTCCATTCAAGTCATTAGTATTGTAGCCCCACTCGGTGTTATGGCTGTTGAAGTCACCTGCATATATTGTGGGGTGGGGGAGAACTGGAAGTTCATTACCAGACCAAGTGGCTGCTGGGGGCTTGTAAATGTTGATGATCTTAATACCAGCCACCTCCACCAACACCATGTGTACATCCCTCTCAGAATCAGCACTAATAAATGAAGCATTCTTGATCCCCTTCTTGACATATGTTGCCACACCATAGTGCTCTAACATCTCAAAGCCATCAATTCTGCCTCTGCTCTTCAACTGATCAGAGTCTTTTGTGTGAGTCTCCTGGAGGAGGAGTACATCGATATTATGATCATTGAGGTATCTACATAAATAATCACTCTTAGATTTACTTATACCTTCTACGTTTAACTGGCAGATACGGACATAAGGCCCAACAATCTTTGTCAACTGGCCCTGACAAGGGCCGTATTGTGAATTTTTATTTTTTGAACTCCTCATTTCGTTTAGCCAAGAGATCAGCTAAGCTGATAGTTTGGCTGCCAGTCGCAGTTGCTCTTTAGCACCACCCGGGGGAACACGTGTGAATTAAGGCTATCACGGACGCGAGCAACTAGTGTTCCAAAAACTTTGCACAGTCTATTTAATTTACCAAATCATAACTAGTTTGACCATTGCCAATATCAAACCTCCACCGCAACCCCGCATGGACAACTCCAGAACGCAGAGTCAAAGAAGTATAAAAGTCCGCTATGGTTGTTATATGGAAATAAAAATTGGAAAAGAAATAAACGATAGAAGTATTCACTTTTCACATTTACTATTCACTTGCAATCAGGCAATATTACCTATATTTATATGGCATTAGCTAGTACGCTAGCTTAGTACGCTACAATTTATTGACTAATAAAATTGGGATAACAGAAATTATTATTCTCTGGGAAGGACAGGGCAAGTTTTATCGTGTGATTTGTGTTGAAATTGGTTGGAATGGATATTGATTGTCCTTGTAGGCTTGAGATGTAGGTTTATTGAAATTGTTTCATTTAGGAAAGTTAAAAAGATCGGGTTAAATCTAGTTCAATCACTGGTAGGCTATATAAAGTAATGACAAACTTATGTATGCTATTTTTATGATGGTTTGTTATTTTTGAATGACAGGCTCGGTTAACCTGGTCTCGGATAACTGGGAAGTTACTGTATTGTGTAGAAAATTAGTTCTTATACTTTCTACACTTAGGCTAGGCGTACACCGGTTAGTCAAGACAAGACAAGACGAGATTAGTCACATTTAGTCACAGTAATTCACATAGTTGCTTATGAAGCAGCTCATAAGCAAATATGTGAATTACTGTGACTAAACGTGACTAATCTCGTCTTGTCTTGTCTTGACTAACCGGTGTACGCCTGGCCTTATACTACACTTAAGACAGTGGTAATGAATTATTCTAATGACGATAATTTATTTCCAATTGAGGTACCTTAGCAAAACTAACCAGCTACTGTATAATTATTGAGAAGTCATCAGGATTGAAATCCTTATTGATCAACCCTAATTTGGACCAAATTATAATAATCAATATTCAGTTGCTTGTAAGAGGCACACCCGAAATCGTCTTTAATTTGGTTAGTGGACGACCTTGAGAACTTCTCTGTAGGTCAAGTGCTCTTGCATCATATAACGGTTCAGATTACGGATCACAAGCCTTATAAGACATTGATGTATGCATTTTTGATCTCATCGTTCAAAAGATTGGATAATTATGCCAAATAATTTATAACTTTGACCAGCTATCTCCAATCTCTCAATATGGATGGATATCGTCGTCCTTATTTTTTTCCAGTTAAAATTAATGAGAAAAACGTTCACTGGTTGATAACAATGTCGAAATCAGAGTACCAATGGCTTCCATGTAGGTAGAACATCATTATTGAAATAAGGTCAAACAAATGAAGGTGCATTATCCACTCTATTTTTTATTATTTACTCATTAGTATTCATATATTCACTGTTTTTTATTATTCACTGTATTTATAATAGGCTGGAGGTGAATTATTATTTACAATGAGGATCCTATTAATTATAATTTCATTAGTCTCTTCAATGGAAGGAAGGTCATTAAATTATGATCTACAGTTTAAATTTAATTGTTAAAATATACCCAATCATATTTACATGGTGAAAGTATCGACTGATCCAAGAATTGAATTGAATGAATGCTGACTAATGATTAATTGAAGAATTGAATTGAATGAATGCCTTTATTTTCCTAGAGGGCGGAGTTAAGGCGGAGCCGGCCCTCCCTTTTACTTCTAAGATATAATTTAATTCAAATAAATTTATAATTTCAAAATTTATTATTTTTGTATTTTATTTTCATTTAAGATATAGAATTGTCTTTGGTTCAATCATTTGAGCGAACGGGGCTGGAAGACGAATAAGGAAAAACGAGATTGGGAATAATTATTTGGTTTCATATTGGCAATGGGTTTAAATAAGTTTAAATATTTTAAAATATTACCATCTTCAATTTCTTTGTGTTCATCAAGGAAAAGTCAAACAATGAAGTCAAACAAAGTAAAAAATAATGAAATAGTAATAAAAGTAATGAAAAGTAATAAAGTTAAACAAAGTAAGTCAATTCAAACACAACTGGCAGGAAAATTAGAGTGTGAAATCATAGAATGAATCATTGGAGATAGGCCTACTGGACTATCATTCTAGATATGAAAATACTCTATGTGAAACAACATTGTATTAATAGTGTATAGAACATTGTACAAACTGTATAATTGACAATATGAGGGGGAAACCCTATTTCTATTCTGAAATCGAGGATATAAGAGTCGGTGCATTCCTGACTGCCTAAAAAGTAGTTGTAGGGTCGTAGCCTCTCATCATCACCCTTCTCATTATACGCACAAGCCTAGGGCTCATGTGGGCATCACCCTTGGTGGAAAAAAATCTTGATGAAACGGTGAAGTTGGAACATGAAATATAAATATCCTTTTGTGGAGAAGGACTTCACATTGAAGAAAGCCACCTGTAGTGAGATGAAAGGTGAATATTGTAAGGACAAACAATACTATTATTAATTTTTTTGTGTTTGGTTTGTGTGATCAGCTTTAGTAATAGTTTTAGACAATATTTCTGGTTATAAGGCACTGTACTTTGTTTACAAAGTTGATAATCGCCAGTGGACAACCGGTTGTGCTAGTTGAGACAGACGCCACTAGATGGCGAAAGGCTTCACTTTGATTTCAGTGATATTTTTACTGGTCGTACGAAAAAATAACTACTTATAATCAGATTCATTTAATTTGACGCTTGGCATTAGATAGATAGAGAGATATTATTTCTTGACGTTGCTGTTGACCCTAGAGTAGGCCTACGATGGCAAAGAAATAATACCTCTCTATCTATCTAATGCCAAGCGTCAAATTAAATGAATCTGATAATACTTCTATAGTTTATAATACTTTATAGTTGTAATACAATAAGGGCCGCATTGAAACCCCTTGGCGCCCTGGGCTGAATGATAAGCAGTGGCGCTGCGACCCCCACCCCTCCTACCCTCACAATGAATACAATATTACAGTAGATGAAAGACAATGAACAAATGGTCAACTGAATAAAATGCAATCAACAAGTAAACAATAAAAAAAATCAATAAAATATCATATTGTAGGCCTATTGGAAGTAGTCTGCTGCTTCAACCCAGGATAGCAGACACAACAATTTATCTCATCAAATTGATATGATGAAAGCTCATTGATATGATGATTGATAAATCACAGACAAAATATACTGTCTATAATATATTATATAATATTGCCTGAAATCACAGACAGTCTCTGTGATGTGGGACCGTGTAAGCTTTATTATCTCTTCTTTGTGTAATTTATATTAAATTTGAAAGCTGGTTAACGTTCATCGTTCATCTATTTTCTGCCCTGATGCCCTGATGCATTTGACATCAATGACATCAAAAAAAATGTTTCCAAACCTTTTCTTGCAATCAATAACAGTAATTCAATAATCAATAAGGGTTAGATTCAATTGACTTCCGTGCAATCGGCAATCACAAAGAATCATTGAAGATAAATACACCATGAACCCCATATGAGGTCGAGGTGGTTCAATAAGCTTATTTAGATAATAGGTATTTTTTAGAGAATATATTTTTTAGACATAGAATGGCTCTATAGTTTAATTTGTAAAAGGTAGGGAAAATAAATAAAGTTGAAGTTCATGAATGGTACTATGAATGGTAGAATGACTGTAAATCAAAGTAAAATAAAATGAAAATTACTAGACATATTGTAATTTATATAGTAATCATTGAATAGAATGCCTTCTCTATTTCTCTGACATGTCCACTCTACCAACGAGCGTTTGATTTTTGATACGGAGCAGTGTTTTGTATCAACGTTTGTATCAAGAGCAGTGCAGCGGGTAGGTGAGTGAAACGCGACCTTGACAATGACGCCTCACTGTAGTTGCACTACCGTTCAACTGGAAAGTTCAATGACCTGGTGTCCTAGTTATTCTATTAT
Source organism: Laodelphax striatellus (assembly GCA_017141395.1). Taxonomy (NCBI): domain Eukaryota; kingdom Metazoa; phylum Arthropoda; class Insecta; order Hemiptera; family Delphacidae; genus Laodelphax; species Laodelphax striatellus. Next base: position 25,259,816 of record CM029540.1, on the reverse strand, counting down.
GATTTCTCATCAGCTGATTCATCACTTCGCATTGAAATATATTATTGGCGGGAAGGAGGATTATTGCCGAAAGAAAACTTCATTATTATTAAGCTCATAGTGATTCCACCCTCCACAACAAAATAGTATTAAATTTATCCGAAATGAAATTATGAACGAAAATTTACTTGGGGGTGAGGAAGTAGGCTAGTGGTAGTGATAAAAGTAGTTTTGTAATTTTCCGTTGTTATTTTTTCCTTATCTCTGTGTAATTTTCCATCAGTATTTTTCCATTGTTATTTTGTTCTCAACCCTAATTACTTTTGCGTCAGTAAATTTCCGTAGTTCTGTAATTTTCCATTGTTATTTTTTCCTTATCTCTGTGTAATTTTCCATCAGTATTTTTCCATAGCTCTGTATTTTTCCATTGTTATTTCTTTCTCAGCCCTAATTACTTTTGCGTCAGTAAATTGTCTGCCGTTAGTTTCTCCTTATCTCTGTGTAATTTTCCATCAGTATTTTTCCATAGCTCTGTATTTTTCCATTGTTATTTTTTCTTGGCTCTTTGTAATTTTCCATAGCTCTGTAACTTTCCGTTAATATTTTCTCCTTAGCCCTATTTACTTTTCACCAGTATTTTTCCATGGTTCTGTAATTTTCCATTGTTATCTTTCTCCTCAAATCTGTGTAATTTTCCACGAGTATTCTCCAGTAGTCCAGTCCTGAATTAACTATTTTCATACTATACTGTATACTGTATACTTTATACTGTATACTTTATATTATACTGCGTACTGTATACTGTATACTGCATACTGAATACGTTTTTCATAATATACTGTAGTTTTCCCATGATATGATTCTATTTTAATAACATAATCTCATAGTACTGAATCTGAATGAATAAAATGATGAGATCAACAGAGAGATACCATGGAAATGTAACAGTGGGAATGTCACAATAAACAGTAAATTTTGTGAAAAGTCGTTTATTCCATATAAAAACATAAAAACTATAATACAAAGTTTACAAATTTGACTTGAATTAAACAAGATGACTTAATGCTAGGATGATGATGAGGATCATTGTGATGAATGATGTTGATGCTGAGATGCGTTGCGAGGTTCTGCAGTCTGCTGGGAGTCTGAAAAATAAATAGGAAAGAATTATTTACATGGAAAATTGCATCATACATATCACAGTTTGTGAGAATATGCGGTTCTACTGAAATTGCAATTATTGAAAAATTAATGGATACTGGGGCCTGTTTCATGGAACTTCGTCCTGTAAAACAAGGAGGTGCTGAACACACTTCTTGGAGGAGGGGGAGGAGTAGGAGTAGAAGAAGGAGGAGAGAAGGAGAAGGAAAAGGAGAAGAAGAAGAAGAAAGGAGGAGGAGGAGGAGGAGGAGGGGGTGGGGAGGAGTAGGATGAGTAGAAGGGCAGGAAAAGATTGCTTGGCGAACTATGCAATGAACTTATAAGTTTGCCTTTCTCCTGTTGCAGTGTCTAGCGTGTAGTTATAGTAGTTTTTTTTTATTTTGGCGGATTGTTAAGAGACTTCATATATTTGCTTTCCCATTTCTTAATAGCTGGTTCATCCGCCAAATTAAATAAAAAATTCTACTATAACCATCCCTTCACCTATACTTCTACTATAATCACCCTTCTACTATTATAACCTTCATCAAGTCATCTCTCCTAGTCAAGGTTTTTCTATTGGATTGAATCCTTGTTGAGAATTTGATCATGGGCATGATGGCTACATAACCGCCATAATAGTGTCTTTGAATGTTCGTTAAGTTGAATGAAGTGACCTTGTATGACTATCCAAATTCAATATTTGATATAATATTTCATATAAGGTTAATACAAATTTGAATCTATATTATCACTATTCACCTCCCACATTTTATATTTAACATATCGTATAATATTTGATATGTAAATATAAAATGTGGGAGGTGAATCCACGAAACCACGGTCCAGTGCTGTAGAGATAAAGTGGAATTGACAACATCAATCAGTGTTTACCTTTACTATTAAAACTTATAAATAAATGAATAAATAAATTCAAATTTGAATGTTCAAATGAAAATATACTCACATTCAAACTCAATGGTAACCCTTGTAACCGGATGCATATCCACCACCACTGCTTCCTCCATGACCGAAGGTGGTTGACGAGTAGGAAGTAGCTCCTCCATGGCCTCCACTCGAGTAGCCCTTGCCGCCTCCATAAGATCCTGATCCCGATCCGTAAGAGCCTCCATAAGATCCTGATCCCGATCCATAAGAGCCTCCATAAGATCCTCCATAGGATCCTAGACCACTGCTGCTAGCGTAGCCTCCATGTCCGCTGGAGAGACCGCTTGAGAAGCCTCCATGACCGCCGGATAGACTACCTCCATATCCACCTCCATATCCGGACAGAAGAGCACCACTGCTGTAGCCACCACCGTAGCTTCCACCGTGTCCGCCAGAGAGCAGGCCTGTACACAGAGATTACCATGTATTATTTTGGTTTGAAATATTTGTGTTTTGTAATCAAATATATTATTTTTGTAGAGATTTCCATGGATTATGACAATTTATAATACTCGTGGGTTGTAATCAATTTCTGAATTTTTGGATCCATGACGAACTGCGAAGTTAACACTATTGTTTTCACACTAGAATTGACGACATGCAGTCAACAGACTGTTGAAAAAGAGTTCAAAGGAACTTGAAAGCGCTCCAGTCCAGTGAGTAACATTTATGTTAAGTTATTTACAGAAAAAATGTGACTGCATGTTGTCAATTCTAGTGTGAAAACAATAGTTGTAATCAATACTGTAATAGCGGTTTATATTATCACTTGATAGCGTTATGATAGCAGAATAGTATGACTTTGTCATCTCCGTTTTAGCAAGCAACAATTTATCATGCAAACAGTGATTGGTGAAATGTATCAACTTGAATCGAAATTGAATTTCAAGATCATTTCGATTGATTGATCAAAGTTTACCTCCATATTTTTTTATGGTGATGCCCACATGAGCTCTAGGCTTGTGCGTGGGTAATGAGAGGGGTGATGATGAGAGATGACGACTGTTTTTAGGCAGTCGGGGACCGACGGTTTTTCAAAATGTCTCTCCGAAAGACGAGAGGGCTGCCAAAACTGTTCCGGCAACTGTATTCGAACTTGGAACCTTTGGATTATCAGACAGGCGCTTATCGCCCTCGGCTACGGACCACTCCAAATTACTTGAAAAATGTATATTTGATGATGCATATCGTATTATGAACTTGTTTGTTGTGAAGTTATAGCAAATGAGGGGGATATCAACAGTAATAAGTAATAAATGTATATTAAAAAAATATTATAATGGTGATTCTTTTTTTTTGCTGGAGTGATGCCCAAATGAGCTCTAGGCTTGTGCGTGAGTAATGTGAGGGGTGATGATGAGAGAAGAGGACTATTTTTCTGGCAGTTGGGAGTGGCCGTTTTGTGGTCAAAATCCGTTCTGTCAACCGGGATTGATCACGGAACCTTTGCATTATCGCCCTCGGTTACGGACCAATCCAATTTCATTACATGCGTGTTACTGTGGAAAGTATATACTGTATTATGTTTTCTCAATGCTTCACAGTATCCTAGTACACATCGTGGACAGGAAGAATATAATAAATACATTATTGATACCACAATACTAGAATATATCATGAGTTGGATGTGCAGTAGATTACAGTGAAAATGACAATGAAATGAGAAATTCAATTGTGTTCAATCGAAAATCAATAACAACTATAATGACTCACCAGCACCAATACCGCTTTCAAGTCCATGACCACCTCCAAGACCTCCTCCGAATCCTGAACCTCCTCCAAATCCTGAGCCTCCTCCAAATCCACTCGAGAATCCTCCGGCACCTCCTGCTCCTCCCGAAGACACCACCACTGGAACTGGTTGCGGAACAACAATGGGCTGAGGAACGGATACGGGAACTGGTCGGTTAACGGTTACTGGGTATGGCTGAGGAACGGATACTGGCACTGGGTGAGGAACTGGAACAGGTACTGGGTGAGGAACTCTTACTGGGTAGGGACGTTCCACGGTTACTGGGTAGGGACGGTTAACTGTGACCGGGTATGGCTGGGGAACTGGAACGGCTACTGGGCGAGGAACGGATACGGGTACTGGGTAGGGCTGGGGCACGGGAACTGTTCTGGTAACTGTGACGGGTACTGGTTGGGGAACTGGAACGGGTACTGCTTGAGAGACGGTGTTCACAGTGATTGCTCCTCCTCCTAGTCCACCTCCGAATCCTGATCCTCCTCCAAATCCTGATCCTCCTCCAAGGCCTCCCCCAAATCCTGAACCTCCTCCAAATCCGGATCCTCCCCCAAGTCCTCCTCCGTGTCCACTATAAGCGATACCTCCAATGCCGCTACCTAAACCTCCTGAGTAACCGTGACCTCCTCCGTAGCTGCTAACTCCACTTCCCAGACTCAAACCTCCTCCATGACCTCCTGAGAAACCTCCACTGCTGTAACCTCCTCCGTAACCTCCGCTGCTATAACCTCCACCGTAACCTCCGCTGCTGTAGCCTCCTCCAATACTGTTAGCTCCATGGAGTCCGCTCAGTACGCCTCTCTTCTCAGATTTCTTCTCCTCTGCTAGGGCAGATATGGCTAGAAGAGTTACTGCGAAGATCTGTAACTGAAAGAATAAGAGTATTTATTAATAATAAATTCATTATTTTTAGAATTCTTGACAACTTGAGATAATGTGATTATTTTCGGTTCGTTCATGGAAAAGCTATTCTACCCTATTTTAATCTATTCAATATAGTGAACTAAATTCAGCTTATCAATGTGCTTATTCGAAGATTCAAATGAACAACAAACCAGTAAACAAAAAGAAACAAACTGAGACATACAGAGATAAAACTTTGCACTTTGAAATCTCTTCCTCTCACTTGAAATTTAACATAAAATAATTAGAAACTGAGGGATTCTAAGACAAAGATCTCTATTATTTGAAATTTAACAAAAAATGATCTGCTTAGAAATAAATCTAAATTTATCAAACAAAATTCCCATTAGAAACTATCCCACTTATAAGGTACAAACTGATGAAAAACTGAGACAAAGCTTTTCATCCTAGAACATGTTTCACTTATTATTTGAATTTCGAAATGATCAGGTCTGGTAGAAAAATGTGATATTTTCTAGAAATATCTGGACTCGAATGGAAAACACTCTAATATATAGATTTTGTTTTGAAGAAGTTGAAATTTTTCTTCAATTCCAACTTGAAAAAATCTCTTACTAACTGAAAAAAAATTCCATTTTTTCAAATTCTCTATTTAAGAAAATCTGAAAGAAGAATTGAGAAAAACCGAAGCAAACTGAGATGAAGCTTTTCACCTACCTTGATTCGATTCATGTTGGCAGATCACAAAACAAACTTGATTCTGAAGCACACTTGAAGCTGCTTGAAGGAAGCAGTTGAACTGTGACTTGGTAGGCAAATGCATCCAATATTTATATGAATCAGAAGCTCGACCCGGTCAAACAGTCTTTCGTGCGATATTTCTGCGGATACATTTGTGGGGGACGCTGCCGTGGAAGAGAAAGAGAGAGCGAATAGGTATTTGACTGAGGAAGAGAGAGAGAGGTAGCAAGTTGTGAGACGAGTTTGGGAAGGGGTGAAATGACCAATATTGGTCCATCACTTTTTGCTGGCTGAGGGAAGGGAGATGCTGGTTGGAGAAAAATGAATTAGAAGAAAGTGAAGGAGAAGAAAGCGAAGGAGAAGAAGAAGAAGGGGAGGAGGAAGAAGTCAAAAAGGAGGAGGAAGAAGAAGATCCCGGTTGGAGATGAAAATCTCCGTTTAGATGACCGGGATAGAACAAAAAATGAGTTAGAAGAAAGCGAATGGGAGGAAAAAGGAGAAGAGAAAGAGAAGAAGAGAAAGAAGAAGGAAAAGAGAAAAAAGAAGAGACCAAAGGAGGAGGAGAATGAGAAAAATAAGAATAAGAAAGAGGAGAAGAAGGAGAAGAAGCAAAGAAGGAGAAAAGGAAGACGTTACGTTTGGTGAAGAAGGATGAGAATGAGAAGATGATGATGGACAAGAGATGGAGAATTCAGATGATTACAAGGAAATAAAGAGAAAAGAAAGAATGAGAGAAAGAGGGATAAGAAGAGGGTAAGAAATTGGAGAACAAGGAGAAAAATTTGGAGAGGAATTAAAGAAGAAGATGTAGGAGACAAAGATGACGAATGCAAAAAATAAGGAAGAAGAAGATGAGAAGATAATAGGTAAGTGGAAGGGGTAGAGAGATGAAAGATGCAGGGGAATAATAAAATAAGATGAGCAGAAACTGCAGAGAAATATGACAATGGGAATAAAATATGTAAAAGTGGAAAAAGGCGAACAAGAAGACAATGAATAGCAGATGAAAAAGGAAAAGAAGAAGAAGCAGAAGAAGAAGAAGAAGAAGAAGAAGAAGAAGAAGAAGAAGAAGAAGAAGAAGAAGATGAAGAAGAAGAAGAAGAAAAAGAAGAAGAAGCAGAAGAAGAAGATAAAAATAAAGAATAAGAAGAAATAGCAATCAGCTGTTTCACTTTCACTAGCTTCCAGTATCGTTATCCCCCCCTCCCCCTCTTAATAATATGGGCCCCCTTCATCTAGAGCCAGACTGCAAGCAAGAACACAGAACTGTTTAATATATACATATATACTCAATCTATTAGCAAGAACATAAACTTACAGTACAGTATATACATATATACAATACAACGAGGGAGAAGCTCGCTCATCTTAAATCAACTTTTTTTATCACTTTGCCATTCCGCATGAATGCGCATGCATCTTGTCTTAAAGCAGAACAGAACAGCTTATTATAATGCCATCATATCGTATTCCGGTTATCCTATGAGATAATAATGTACTCAATTTTTTGATACAGCATTCACATCGCACAGTGTTATGAGAGTGATCAACGTTTTTTGTGTGATGGGTTTGAATTAGCGATGAAACAATGTACTAGGATAGGAAAGTATTCCGGAATTAACAAAAAAGTATAAGTACATGGTAAAGTATCAGTCGTATTAGCGATATCATTTAATTCTCGTGTTCATTTAATTCAAATATTATTACTCGTGTTTCTGTTCACTCAACTGTAATATTGAGAGTGATTAAAGGATAGAATAAGTTTTGATATTCAGCTAACGTGGTGAAGTTTGGATGGTAATGTCCACTCTTACCACTCATTCAAGTAGAGAACGGAAATACAAGCAAATGAACTTGAAAATTTTATTCTATTTATCCACAAAGTATCGTTCAATAAGCAGGTTATCTAAAAGATAAGGTTATCTTTTTAGATTGATAGAAATCAATGGAAAATTTCATCGTAAACAATCGCCGTAAGTAAAAAATAATAGATTATCACTTTGAATAATAATTTATTGAACGAAATTCCTAATCAATAATGCCCTAATTAAGTAATCATTTCCTCACTAGTTATTACTCTGTTGTCAATTTTCGCAGTAGCGGAAGTCTTAAGAGTATTTTCAAGCATTATTATTCAGGAATTTAGTTCAATAAACTATTATGATTCAAAAAAAAAAAATGAATAGTTGCAATATCCCAACTCTTTCTACTTTCAATTAATTGGTAAGAGAATATTCAAAGATTATTAATAATCATCAATACTCGGGTAACATTATTATCATACCACAGACTAGAGTTATGCTATCTCATCTCTCTTCATCTTCCTCGTCTGTTATCCTACAGTTCTGCATGGTATTCCAACTTGTTCAGTTTATTTTCAATATCTCAAGGAAACTCAACACCTTTTTATTGTACAGAAGGTTGAGAAAATACTTGAACGGTAATAATAAGAGTAATTTTAAAGTTGGACTATAAATTTGCTTTACAACTCAATTATGGTGGACTCCGGACTTCTATACCTTCTGAATCTCTTTCTCAAGATCAAGATGTCTGAAGTTACATGAACATCTGGATCGTTTTCTGTTGCTCAATACTTTATTCACCTAATCAAAAACTGGAGTTTTTGTATGACTCAATAAATTGTTGTAGAATGATATTCCAGTTTCTGTTCATTACCTTGGTTTAATAATTATTCAATATTCAGTTCTATATTCTCAGTTGCATTGTTGATAAATAATTATAATTTTGATTCTTGGTTTTTCATGTGTTTCAAATATTATGGTACTCTAGGATTTTCTATTCAGTACTAGAAATCCACAACAACATCACAAAATGGACGCTGGTATTAGGTATTGGAAAATGGCTGCCTGTATTGTGACGTCATGTTTGCTGTGATGGCGTACTGTGCTGTGATTGGCTGACAGCTGTGGAGTGTAACGCCCCTTCTGAAGGGGGAGGAGCTTGTTCAAAGTGCAGAGTAATGGCAGATAGAAACTTAAGATTTAATTAATTTTTGAAAGATTGTCAAAAGTTGAACAATAAAAAGAAGAAGATTGAACTAAAAGCCAATGAAACGTTAAATGAGGAAATTGAATTATCTTCATGTTTGATTATATATGAATTAAATTCTCTGATTTCAGGAGAAGATGAGTCTACCTTTGATAACAATATCGAATATCGATGATATCATAATCAAAGCTAGAATAATGATATGAATAATTGTTTCCTTTATCCATTTCAAATTTCAATGGTGTTAGAAGCTTAATCCAAAACTTCATTCACATCAAGAATGACCTTTACAAGAGAAGTATCACATTCCACCTTTATTATCATGTAGTGATAATGAATTCGTTCGTAGTTTTGACACACGAGATGACGTTTTCCCATTTCGTATAATATGGAATGCCCCGGGCAAGATTCGTAACGGCTACCGAATTTTCTGGGCCAGTAAGTAAGCTGGTATTCTCTGATATGACTTTCGTTTATGAATCAGTCTTTTCTTCCTTGATATACAGAAGTTCCTTTGTTGAGATGAAGTTTTGGCAAAGTTGAGAGATGAGTTAGTTAAAATCGAATTATTTGATTCATTTGTCTTTGTAAAACATTTTCAAACCTCTATGCTAGGTTGCATCAAGCAAAATCAATTTTAATCCAGGGTCAGGATTATGCTAGTTGATTATGATAGTTGATTTAAAATAGTTGATCCCGGTTTATACAACCCAGTAATTTCATAACACAGTAGAACCCCGCTTGACCGAAATAATGGGGGCAAGATCGCTCCTTATAATCAATTTTCCCGGATAATTAATTGTTTATCATTTTTAAGGCTAATTTTGAAAATGAAAACAACCTTATATTTTTGATTTCCGAACATCAATTCAATTACATTATAATAAATCCACAAATATAAATTGAAACAGTTTCTTCTTGAAATAATCTTCAATTCTTTCCGTATTTTTTCTTCACTACTTTTGCTAAAATATTACTTATTTTCTGTCGAACGTTCCGTTAAACCCGGGTTCCATTTGATTAGGGTACGGTTAAGCGGGGTTCCACTGTATAATCATTAATCAATAATTGTAATTCTATTGATGTTTCTTTTTAAGCAATTTTATATAGATAACAAAAATGGTTCCTTAGAACTGCGTCCATGCCACACAGGAAAATTGCATTGATTTAGATTTCTTTATGGCGAGGAAAGTATCATATACATCCACTATCCACTCAATCATAAATATGAATCTCTTCATGAATCATGATGTCCAATATTATTATAAGTAGACCTCATGAATAGAATTCCATCTCACGTCTCTTATAATAATAACAAAGTCAGGAAAAGGGAGTGAAAAGAGAGAGGAGGAATAAGAAGAAGAAGAAGAAGAAGAAGAGAAGAAGAAGAAGAAGAAGAAGAAGAAGAAGAAGAAGAAGAAGAAGAAGAAGAAAAAGAAGAGAAAAGAAGAGAAAAGAATAAAAACCTAAGAAAAAGGAGCAAAAGAAGAAATATTCTCGAAGATTATGTCACAAAGATCTCGAATTCAAATCATCCCTCATAAAATCTTGACTAATACTGAGCATTGTGATCTGGTCGTCTGATTTGTAACAGTAGTTCAGCAAAATGATTGACAGCAGCTTACGCAACAAAAGATGAATGAATGCAAGCCAAGTGGCTGATAAATTGGAATAGTTTCCATTTTTCCACGGTTACATCCAACAATGGAAACACTGCAATATTCCTCAGTGCACTACCAAGCCAGCTCTCATAAAAGTTGGACTGGGCTATTACCATAGGTCGCTCGCTTGCTGTACTACAAAAATGAAGGTAGAAAACGAAGAGACACTCAGGCAATCTACATTTCTTTTTATTTCTTCTGTGAATTGTCTTTGTTGCATTTTTCATTCGCTTATAGACTACAGAAATACTTTCCAACTACTGCAATACTGGTAGAATACAGTGATACTAGTACCATAGACTAACTATACAGTCTTGTCTATGTCTTATCTTGTCAGTCTTATCTATACAGAGTTGTCTATGCTAGTATTGAACAGTAATTCTTGATAAATACTGCCAAGCAGTACTTGAAAATACAGTAATACCTGTACAATACTCTATACAATTATAGCAGTACAATATACAATACTCTATACAATAACTCTATATAAAAATAAATACTGTATACTTGTACAATACAGTAATACTCCTTCAATTGATTTATTCTCAATGAATACTAGAATACAGTTATATTAGTGTGAACATACCAGTAAACACAGTAGCCTAATATTACAGCAAAATTGTATACTGGAAATAGAACTTAGAAGACTACTTCAGGACTTACAATATTTTTGAAATATTATGTAAAAATACAGTAATACTGGTAAAACAATGTAGCCTAATAAATACTACAGCAGTATCTAGTAATAGAATTCAGAAGAATACTTCAGGACTCACAATCTTTTCAAGATATAATAAAAGATTACTGGTTGTTATATAGAGTGGTCTAATACTCCAGCAATATCTTAACGGTAATAGAATTCAGAAAACCACTTTAGGACTCACAATCTTTTTGAAATATTATGTTTCTGTACTCGTAACCTCTATTACACGCTTATTTTCATGTGTCATTGTTTCTGTGGGTGCATCATTTATACAATGCATTTTTCTCAGTGCATTGGTGCATCCAACACATTCCTGATTGTTCTGAAGCGTTGCTCTTCAAGGAACGATTTCCTGTGAAGTAGCGTTGTTTCTTCTGTCTGGAGAAATGATGTTTCTGATTTAAAAACTAAGGAGAACATTTGATGCTTTACTACGAGTCACGGAAGCTATTCGTGATATTTCAAGCGGAGAAGTCATTTGAAGAGACGTTTTCAGTAAACGGTAGATGCTATTTACAATTTCATATTTCAACTTATTTTATTCTAGACGTAGTATCAGGTTGCTATTAGGTGGTATTAGGTATAACAAGGAATTGGATGTTAACATTGACTATTAATCTAAAGGTGTAGATTAATAGTCAATGATGTTAAGTAGAGTTTCAATTCACTATACTAGACTGGTTGATTCCTCAACCTTTTAAAAGTATTTCTCATACGAATGATATAAAATGGA
>CM029540.1:25103291-25243291 GCA_017141395.1 Laodelphax striatellus | reverse complement strand
TATTAAGAATGAGTTATCGTTCGTATTATGCATGTTTATTGTTTCTAATAATAAAATTGAAGAACGGAAATAAAATTAAAAAAAAATATAATAAATCACAATAAAAAAAATTAAAAAGAAAGAAATAAATATGAAAAAAAATATCTCAATTAGAATAGGACTGATAAAAAAATGAAGAACGGAAATAAAATTGAAAAAAAAAATTAAAAAATAAAATAAATGAAATGAAAATTAAAATAAATAAATATGAAAAAAAATTATTTTAATAGAATAGGACTGATAAAAAATTGAAGAACTTGGAAATAAAATTAAAGAAATATAAATTTAAAAAAATAAAATAAATTAAAATAAAAAATTAAAAAGAAAGAAAGAAATAAATAAATATGAAAATAATTGGTTGGAGGAGGGGGGTGACATTTGATGGGAAAGAGGGGGTTGACATGAAGAGGGATATGTGGGGGGGGGGGGGAATGGAGGGGGGCATTTGTGGGATGACATTTTTTTGGGGGTGGCATGAAGGGGAGACATTTGTGGGGAGAAGAGGGGGGACATTTGGGGGGGGGGGGAAGAGTGCGATACGAAGTTCGCCGGGACAGCTTGTTATCGATATTTACGAAATATCGATACATCGAAGCTCCAACCTGGCTGTAGCGTATTGTACAAAGTTGTGATATAATTATCGATATCTCGGGAAATATCGATGTATCAAGTTGAAGTGAAGCAGTTAATTAAGTACAGACAAATTCTCGACCTCTGTTTGGTTTACTTTGTCGTTAAATAACTCAACGAAACTTTATTTGGGAAGCACTTCTCGCTGCAAACGGTCGGAAAATCAATAAAATATCGAGATTTGTTGTATAACATTTTTCATTTAACATTTGTAATCTCTTGGAACCATAAGTATGGGGAGACGTGCTTCCTTTTCTTTAAATATTGATCTTTTGTAATTTAATCTTTCTTGAATTCTCAAAATAACTTGAATTTCCTATTGAAATGTCTCATTCATAAAATTTATGATGAGACATTTACATTCAATGAACGTAATGTGCATTTTCTAAACAAAGCACACGTTATTTTCATTTTGGTTTTGAATCATTGGTCCTTTTATTTTTAAAGCACCAGATGTACAATTTGCATTTCAGGTAAAATTGGGTGAGAATGACAATGAGCTTAATTGAACTAGATATGTCTAGGAAGCTCTCTGCGAAAACTTAATTGAAATACTGAATATTGATTTTTTCAACTTTAAGAATGGATCTTTAAATTTTTCTGACATAATTTTCCTGTTACATTACTTGAGTTTTAATTATGCATTATGAGTGCCTACTTATGTCTGATCTTGAATGTCTAAGAAAAATGGAATCTAGTTAAAACAGTTGGGATAGCTGTGTGAATGGGGATGTCCTGAATAGTAGTGATTTATGCCTACAACACCAGAGAGCTATTTTGTTGTAATTACAACTAAATTTTGGATAAATTCTAAGGTATGAGAAGAATGTGGAATGTTCAATGCACAATAAACATAGTAGTAAGAAGAAGAAGAAGAAGAAGAAGAAGGAAGAAGAAGAAGAAGAAGATGAAGAAGAAGAAGAAGAAGAAGAAGAAGAAGAAAAAGGTAAAAGGAAAAGGAAGAGAAGAAGAAGCCGGAAGTGAAAGGAGAAGAAAAAGAAGGCAAGAAGAAGAATACATTGTACCCGCTGGAATCGTACTCACTCAATTCATTTAATTTTATGATCAACCGAGAAATGTTGGATATATTGATGGAATCTTCAAGAAAAATTGCTGAAAGGAAAGGATAAATCTCGGGCTCAGACAGGTCCTGTTTAAATGTCATCAGGTAATGCACAAATTCAGCACACACACACACACACATCTGATCAGCAATGGCGAATGTGCTTCCCGGTCTTAGAGAGATAGAAGCAGGTCCATTAAATTTTGCCCTATGTGAGGTGCGCACGTGTTGTGCAATAGAATTATGTTATTTTCAATTGGGTTCTGTTAAGCAATAATTCATGAAAGCTCACAGTTCTGGTTTTGTGTGAGCTGATTTTTATGTATACAGATCGTTAATTTCAATTTAGCAAGATGTTCATTGAACTCCTTGAACTCAGTATTCAACTAAAAGTCCTCTCACTAAAATACTAGCTGAGATAATCGAAATCTATAACGATTTAAGGTTAGTTTATGGTAGTATTTATAGTACTATTCAATAAACCTAGTTTATGCTCATTTGTTAATAGTTTATGGTACCAATTGTATAGTATAAATTAGTTAAGTCATTCATATTACACGGTATACATATACATATCTAGAAGAGATGTCATGAAATGTATGCTCAGTAGCCAGTTGGCCATGATTTCATCGTGATCTAACTACATTTTTAACACCTTTCAACAAATTTTAACAGTTCATTTTGCGAAATAGGTTATTAAATATTGAATGAAATCAGTGGCCCACTATGATTCAGCCCAATCACGCGTAATACACTTTCCATTTCTATCTACAAATATCGTGAATAATCGCTTGTATGACCGTTTGAATTACTCTTATTTTCAAAGCTTGAATTATTTGTATTTCAAAATCTGAATTACCCATATTTTCAAAACAAATATTTTTTTGCATTTTTAATGCCTTGTATAGTGGACTTTCAAACCGTGGCTATTTTGAAGTCCATCTAACCAGAATTCTCTTATTTAGCTGCAAAAATAGCTGGAAAGATATTGGATGATTTATTTATTTATTACAATACAAGACGGAAACAACAGGTGATAGAGACAAAGTAGAGAAAGAAGAAAATAAAGAGAAAGAGTTAAACTGCGAAGGAGAAGATTAGCTAAGGGAGGAAAAAAAGAAGAACGCCAAGACGAAAAATCAGGCTGCTAGCAAGAATATTGGCGTGGTCCTAATTTTTCAAATCTGTAGCCTATTATCAGCAAAATCAGAAGAAAAATGATTAAATTCCTGCAAATATCTTTGGGAAGGTTGTTCTTCGTAACAATGAAAATTGCAAACCTTTCATAACAATGCTTTCCTTTGTAATAATACGAAAGGAAAAACTCACGCATCACAAACATTTTAATCCGTTTTTTAATCTGCCTGAAAAGTAATCAACCCTCAACAATTCGAACGGTTCAATTTTCAAACCTTGGAAATCTCATCAAGTGTCTTCAGCTTCTGATACATTTTCCCCGTTTCTAATTGAACGTCGAAAACGTTTTTAATTAAACCGGCGTAAAAAACGCTGGTCAACTAACCGGCTGAAAGCTGGCTAATCTTAACAGACGTTTAGCTGAAGTTTTAAATCCTTTTTAATCCTGTTAGTATGTTTGGAAAGACTGAGCGATCCTGTTTGAGTGGCTTTTGATCTTTTCGTGAAATTTTAACGAGAATACTTGCTGAAAAAAGAAAATGATTCTCTGTTATTCAATCAGCCCGATGACATTAAAACGAATGTGGAACAACTGGATACTTTTTGATAACAACGGCATTCTTTGGTTTTTTTCTTCTTCTTTCTCTTTTCCGCCCACTGATTCTTCTCTTGTTCTTGAATGCTTTATCTGTTTCTCCTCTTCACATTCTTTCTCATCCTTCTCCTCCTTTGTACTCCTCCAGTTTGTTTCCTCCTCATTCATCTTTTCTCCATCCTTTTTTCTCCTTAGTTCTGGTTACAGGGGATGTTCTGTTGAATTTGGTTCACATGAATACTGTATAATATAAAATATAAAAACATATTTAGAAAAGGAATCAACAGAACATAACCCGTTACCATAGAAATGTTAAATGAAAGTTATTCGCAATCCAACAAATTAAATTAATATTACTATAAGTAGGCTCATTTATTATTTTCAAACAGGCTATATCTATAGCGAATAAACGAAAACTCCGTTCCGATCAATGTAATAACAATGATGACTAGGCTTTTTCATTTCTGGTTAATTAATAAACTCTTCAGGTGGTAAAATGTAAACCTACAACTGATAGCATACATTACGATCTCCAGTAGCCTATAGAGCATTTTAATAATACCGCATGTTACTATACTCATGTAGTAATGATACGTAACCAAGCGATTATTAAAGCAAGGTAAATATATGACTCGGCCGACACTTCAAGGCATATAATGGCTGTTCGGTCTTATTATTATGAAAATATGAAGTCGTAGTGAACTGCAGTCTCTGGAGGATATAATTGAGTCAGTGAAGCGTGTAGCCAAAGATGTATCTCAAACATTTGTTGCTACTTTCACATGGTACTCCGGGTTAGCAGGGCAAACCAGGCAGAATAACCTCTTGTTTCAGCCGTATTTTGAGGTATATATTATGTCATAAAATTATCTATGACAAGAATTAATAGAGAGGGTAAAACCAAGCAAAGGGAACTCGTGTTTCAAGCGTATTTGACGGTTTTTACATCATATCTGTGATATGAATTATTAATAGTTATGGAGCCAGGTTCGGAATTATTGTACGTAGCTGAGTTTTCATGATACAAATACAGTAAATCGGTGAATAATACAGGAGAGTGGATAATAGAGCGCTTACATCTACCTACAACCCTATAACAATGACAGCTGGCTGGCTGGAGATACAGTCATTGTTCTAAGAAAAAGAAAGAAGAAGGAGAAGGAGGTGGAAAAGGAGAAGGAGGAGGAGAAGGAGGAGGAGGAAGTAAGATGAGGAGGAATAGGAGGAGGAGGAAGAGGAGGAGGATGATGAGGAGGAGGAAGAGGAGGAGGAGAGAAGATGAGAGAAAAAAAGAAGAATAAGGGAAAGTATGTGAATGAGGAAGAATAAGAAGAATGATGCAGAGAAAAATGTTAGAAGTAGAAGGAGAGAAAAAGAAAGAGGAGGAAGAAGGAAGAATAGGAATTGAGAAGGAGAAGAGGATTAGGAGGATAAGGAGGAGGAGAAGAGAAAGAAGAAGAAGGACATGGAGAAGATGGAGGAGGAGAAGGAGGAAGAGAAGGATGAAGAGGAGGAGGAGTAGGAGGAGAAGAAAGAAGAAAAAGGAGAAGATGAATGAGTTGAAGAAGAAGAAGAAGAAGAAGAAGAAGAAGAAGAAGAAGAAGAAGAAGAAGAAGAAGAAGAAGAAGAAGAAGAAGAAGAAGAAGAAGAAGTGGAATAGGAATTGGAAGAGAAATCGAAGATGATGAAGGAGGAGGAAAATGTGAAGAAAACGAGAGGGAGGAGGATGAGAAGCATAAGGAGGAGGACAAGAAGGAAAATGAGGAGGATAAGGAGGAGGGAAAGAAGATGAAGATGGAGAAGGTTGAGGAGGAAATGAGGAGGGGATGAGGATGAGGAGGAAGAGGAGAAGAAGAATTAGAGAAAGAAGTGAAAGGAGTAGGTGATAAATACATGAGATGTACAATAAGATTGTGAAAGAAGAGACGAAGAGTAAAAATGGGGAAGTCTCTTGTATTCTGAATCACCGTATTGTTCTATTATCTTCATCATTATCAATACTTGACCCGACCAATAAAAACTCTTATATAAACAACGTAATTCGACCAATTATTTGGTCAGTGCAATTTTCTTCTATCAGTAGGACGCATTCATATTTCAATGAACTCTGTATTACGTTAGTATTGAAGTACCTATACAACGGTACAGTGTAGTATTTGGTTATGTACATGACCACAACTTCTTCACCTTTTCTTCCTCTTCTAATTGGTGTACTCTTCCTTCCCCTCTCATTTCTTACTCTTCCTTCTCATTTTCGTACTCTTCCTCTGTCTGTTCTTCTTATTTCCATCCTCATCGGTTAGTACCCTTCTTCAAATATTCATGAAAAAACAATTATAAACATCGCCTATTTTTCAAACTTGAAATCTGCCTCCAAAATGTATCCAGATTATTCCATAGCATTAAAAATAATTCTCTTGAAATAAAAATGAAGTGAATTCGAGAATTATTGGAGTATGGCCCAAAAAGGTGAGTGACCAAGTAATATCATGCACATTGTTGTTTTTTGTGGCCGTGATGCCCACAAAAGCTCCAGGCTTGTGCGTGGTTAATGGGAAGTATGATGATCAGAGATGAATGGACCTACAGCTTCAAGTGAGTTCCGAACCACCGGGAAGCAATTTTGAGGCTCATAAATTGTATTTAGAGGAACCGGTCACCGTTACAACAGGAGTGGTAGGCGCCGTCTCTCACCGATTAGACCCTCCTGCTACCACTGGGACATCCGCTTCCCTAAATTCTATTCACCTTAAAGTCTGAAATTGATTGATTTAACGAGTATACTTTCCTTATTAATTTAACTAGTATACTTTCCTTAGCCTGGCCTTGAGAGACCTTGACAAATAAACCAAGTCTACATGAATACTTGTCTACTTGGAAAGCACTAAATGAGTGTAAAATGAGAATGGAATACTTTTCTAGTGACAAGAAATAGTGCTTATTAATAATACATGGTATTTTTACTACTTATACACCGGTTAGTCAAGACAAGACAAGACGAGATTAGTCACAATAATTCACATAGTTGCTTATGAAGCAGAACACACCGATGCAATGACTAATCAGTGTGTGTTGCTTCATAAGCAACTATGTGAAGTACTGTGACTAAACGTGACTAATCTCGTCTTGTCTTGTCTTGACTAACCGGTGTACGCCTAGCCGGTTAAACTTATTTTTTAATACTATAAATAAACTTATTAAAGCTATAATTAAATACCTATAAATTAAACTTATTTTTTTCACTCAGTGAGCTGGAATTGATCTCAGATCCTTCGGTTTATCAGACCGGCGCTTATCGCTCTAGGCTACGGACCACTCCAAATCTATTTATTCCACTCAAAGAAAAACATTGCAAAAATGTAGATCACAAGTTCAACCCATATTCATCATCCAGTTTCAATCGATGACCGCCCAGCGCTTGAAAAAAGTTGCATTTATGCAATCGGGAGTTCATCGATCTCAAATTGTGATGATGGTCTTTTGCTAAAAACCAGTTCCGTCTATCTTGCACCGATCCAAACTTAACTGAACTGGTTCAAAGAGGTCATCTCCGGCCATTTTACATAACATGAGTGGTAGTTGACATGTTTTTTGTGTTTTCATATATGAGAAGAGAAGCAAGATAGAAAGAAAGGTGAAAAGAAGAGTACTGTATTATTATTGAAAGGAGCTGGAATTGAAATGCTGAGAAGTTTGCAGTTGAAGGAGAAGGATGTTCAAAATGCAGACAAAACTCTCAAATAGAATTGTGTGGTAGATGACAGTTTTTTTATGTTTTCATTTTAAATTTATTGAGGAAAACAGAAGATTAGATTAGAAGATGGAGAAGTGAGGGAAGATTAGGAAGGAGCTGAAATTGACATTTCAGAAGACAGTTGGACAGAAGATACAAATGCAGAAGAAGAGAAAAATAGAAGAAAAATGGAAGAAAGTTTTTGAAAGATAGGGTGAAATATGATGTATGAAAAAAGAAAGAGAAAGAGTGAGGAGAGAAGAGAAGAGATAATCAGAAGGAGTACAAATTAGAAGTAGTTTTTGAAAAATTAGGGTGGAAGATACAAATAAAAGAAAGAAAAAGAATGAGGAGAAGAGGAAGAAAAAAAGAAGAACTAACAAATTAGAAGTAATTTTTGAAAAGGTGAAAGATGATGAAAAAGAAAGAAAGAAAAAGAGAATAGAGGTTGAGAGAACAGAAGGAATTGAGAGAAAAAGGACCATGGTGAAGAGAAACTGAAAAAGTAGGAAAGAAGACGCATGGGAAAAAACGTGAACAAATGAGTAATTGGATACAACGATATGTTTGAAACTCAGTTTCAAAACTATTCACTTATCATTATGAGTATTACCCAAAGTAACTGAATGCATAATATTTGTGTTGCAGTAAGTAAAGAGCGTCATGATGTGTAACTATTAATGGAATAAGTTATGAATTATAAGGTAAGTTAGGTGTTATCTGAGTAATGGAGTGTGAATACAGAGTAAATAATGTACTAGAGGTTCATGTCAAACACATTGCTATCAATTAGAATAATTAACTTGAATTTATAACTCGTACTCCAACTCCAACAAGTATACTAAGTGATAAACATAGCTCACAAATAGTATAAACTTCACGGTGTAAACAGTCGAGCTTCAATTAAAAAGAAGAGAAGAGTGTAAGGGTTTGAATATTAATTAATTTATTATTATAGGTTGAGAGAGAGTATCAGACACTCCATTGCTTTTAATATGAATATGCATTTTCTAAAGTGCACGGTACAACATTACTTGCTTTGAAAACTATGAATTATCTATAGCATACACATTATGTAATATAGTGTAGTACACATCACTACTTGAATCTAAGTAAAACTTGTAAAACGCTTCATAAATCAATGTCAATTAAAACCAGTGCTTCTAGCTCTTCAAAACTTGTTGCTATTTCATATCATAACTCTTTATAAAATCAGAGACTACCCAGTTAATAACTAAGTTTAATGAATATTAGTTGTGTCCAAACTTCAGGGTGAAACAGTTCCTGAATACTATAAAGCACACTCGCTCCAGTCTACAAGGAATGAATAAATGTAAGTAATTAGGTCAACATACAGTTGATCTTTTAGTTGCTTTCAGTGGGTACTATGTAAATGTTGTACCATGTACCCCTCATAAAGAAGTGGATTTAATAGTATATTACGCACCTAGGGCGGAAAAATAATATTATTCTCTTCAGAGCACTAATTCCCTTTTCCTTGAACCTGTGATTATTACTTTGAAGGTGGCAGTCCCCTCTAATCTTTCAAATATTCCTCATTCTGGAAATACTCTTATAGCTGGAAGAAGTCGAAAAATTAGTTTCAACAATTCATTCTGAAGCATTTTCGATATATCCACAGAATATTATTTTTAATTTTTTTAATTATTCTATTATATCTATCCCCATCAGGGATCCTTGGAATCTAAAATAGAATATTATCTTACCTCGTTGAGAGTCAACAATAAATTTCACTGAATTGCTATTACTGAGGCCGATTCTAGCGATACGTGGTCATTTGAAGAGGACAGGAAAAACCTTTCAATGTTCATCAATTGATGGACATACTATACGAATTATACAAATTAATTAGGGCGATTTGAAAAATAACTCCAAATTTTGATTTTCCAACTCAAAAGTCTACAGTATCGTGGTTCAATGACCTATGAATCTGTGGATTTGTTGTCACGAATCGGAATTCACCGTTGCAGTTGAGAAATCTTCAACCTTGACCTAGATATTTGCTTGGAATTTCCAAAAGCTCCTAGCAAGTAACATCATCCCTACATTTCTATTATGTTAAAAGCCTATCACAACAGATAAGACAAGAATTTGGTTGGATTGGCAAAATGCTACTAAGTTATCACATTTGAAAATATTGAAGCAGTAATGAAGAACCAATCCTCCAATAGCAACCAATCCTCTCCTTCACCTTTCACTTACGAACATAAATCTCCTCAGTAATAACCAGTAATTATAATTATTTCCTCTGCCATTTGTAAGTGTAACATTGCCGACAGAATATTTTCGAAGGACATTTACTGAAATTGCACTCATTACCTCAGAGCACCTAATTAACTGCATGTTTGGCACAATACATATTATAGTAATGCAATAGTGCAATAATTGTTTTTGCCTAGTTATCTAATTACTAAGTACTCTAGTACTCAACCTCCTATGATTCACTTCAAATGTTCATTTTTTCTTCAAATAGTTTCACTATTCAAATAATTTCGATTGTTGCCTCATGGTCAATCACCTTCATTACATCACATTTCATAATGATTGATCATAAAAACCTTTTGAACCTCAAGTAAGGTCAAACGTGGTTTCACGGAATTCCTAGCATACTAATTAAAAATCTGACATTAAATTCATGGAAATTTATAGATTTCCGCCTCTATTTTCATTTTCCCATACTCTCATAATTTTCAAAGGCTGTCACAATCATGCATTGAAACCATGGTGAAAGCGTTCTTTTGATACTCTGAGATCAAAAATAAGCTTTGAACTTTGTATTGTGAGCTTTATCACTTTGAATTGTCAACACCCATATATACATAGTACATTGTAACATGTTGAAATGCACAGCATGTCATTCCATCAATTTTGAAACAGGACTAAAATAAGATCGTGCAATTGACAACGTCCCGTTTTCATTCAAAGTCAACTGAAAAATCTGTCTACAAAAGGTTGTTTTTGAATTTATAGCTATATTATATCTATATTTATAGCTATTTATATCATTATTGATTGATTACCTATTGATGGCTATTCTAAGTATAATCGGATTCATTTAATTTGACGCTTAGCATTAGATAGATAGATAGAGAGGTATTATTTCTTTGCCATCGTACTCTACGGTTATCAGCAACGTCAAGAAATAATATCTCTCTATCTATTTATCTAGCTAATGCCAAGCGTCAAATTAAATGAATCTGTTTATATCAATGAAGTGAAGAACATTGTTAACTAGTTTTACTTTTGACGTGATAAAAAGTTGATACAAAGTTAGAAGCTTATATCTGTTTTCCATCAGGTTTTAATATTGAGTTCTTTGCTTTTTTGGAGAAAATAGATTCTGCATTCTGATTGTGTAAAGAATGTAGACTGAATAAAGAATGAGACACATTGAATACATTTTTGCAATGAGAAATCAAACATTCAAAATCTATTTTAGTAGTTTAATTTCATATGAATGCTGTCAAACGCGATCAAATTATCCTATAGAATTTTCTTTGATTGAACAGCTGGCATATGAGGTACCCAAAAACTAGATAAGCATGTGTCTAGGTTCTCTCCGTTTAACTGTAACAATGAAATTTTCACCAATTCTTGTAGCAAAAATCTTTGTGAATGGTTCCTATTAAACCAATTTGATTGGCTTCTCACAAATTTGGCGAGCCAAAATGTAAGAAGCCATTAAAATCATGTTTCCTGACTTCTACCAAAGTTATGAATAAAGTTCTGAATTGAGTTTATTGAACAGGGTGCTGGTTCATTTTGAAAGGCACCTGGATTCAATATGAATCTGTCATTACAAATTTAAATATGTTTCAAGTGCATAAGAGTTCATCCATTTTACAATATTATCATGACCGCATCATGAAGGATAAATCATTCTTATATCTCTTGATAATATTATACAAATGAGGTAATTCATTGTCAGTGCAGTTAACTTCGGTAAAATGAATTAACCAGCTATTTACTGTTCCCAAAGTATCACAGGAATGGATAATACAGATTTAATAGACTAAGATTATCGATTAATCATTGCTCAATTTCAAAGTTAAGCGTGAAAATCTACAAAACTAAATCATTTTTTCCATCTTTCCATGTTGCAATAAGAACAATTAATATTATTATTATAGGAACAAACCTGAAACTACGCCTGCAATACAAAGTGAATGCAACACTTTCAACATAAATACGCTGCAGTTAGGTATCGTAGACATCCAGGCGAAAGTGATACAAAGAACTAAGTTTCTATTGCTGTCTTGAAATACTTTTTCCCTGCTGAATATATTTTCGGAGAGGAAAAAATATTCCATTTATTCATGAGATCTGTGCATGGAGACATCAACATATCATTCATATTTGATTTCAATACGGGAAACTATGTTCAATAGACCATATCAGCACAATAGGCTACGATAAAGGAATGATATAGTGTTGCAAAAATATATTTGAAAACATAGTTTAAAGAAACTCAGTTGAAGAAATGAAAGAGAACTTTCCCTATGTGAAGCAACTAAATGATGTGAACGGTTTTTGAAATTCTTTTGGGAGTCACATTTCAATTGGCCTCGAATAGTTTTGAAGTTTTGATAGGGTAACATTTCTGTTACGGATAAACAGAACTATAAAATGCAAACAGTAACAGTTTTCAATAGTTTTGTACAGATTCATGTCATGAATCGAAGTTCTGAAGTAAAACTGGTGAGAGACTTCAAAAAGTGAGACTCACTAAACATGCTCTTGCTCTGGTATTTCAAACATCAAGAGGGAAAGGGTAACTTCTTCTTTTTCATATTTCAATAATATCGATTCTCAAGAAGGTCTCACGTTCTTGGCGATGGAAAATGCTTGAACATCAGAAAACCCTTATTCATACCTCCTTTCGACAAATATTGGACTGTTTCTAGCACAGAGGCTCAGAAATTGAAATGAGTATTTAAAATGAGGTAGGACTTTGAAAAAGATGCATTCATCATTTCGCATGTTTAAAATAGGCGTTAAAATATTTGTTTGATGAAACTATTTTGAAGATGATTATTTTCTATTGAAGAAGGAACTTTTTCTATTGCTATAAATTGATTCATCTGGTATAAGTTGTGCTCTGAAGAGTGCTTTTAGTAGAGTAGAGATCAATCAGACTTCTCTCCTTTTCTGTGCTTTTACCTGTTAGTTAATCTGATGCTTATCCACTCATGAGGATGCATAATTGCATACCATTGTGATCTTATTCTAATTGGTAACCTTCTGCTGAAGTTTACTAGATATTGATGATGGTGTATCTTGTTATCAGTGTAATTGTAATATAAACTTCATTCATAAACAGTTTAGAATAGTGAGAAATACCTTTTTTTCGTTTAAACCAGAGACAATTAGAATACTTTCCTATCCTAATATTAGAATAATAGTTTCCTATCGTCTTTGGTTTAAACTAAGCGGGAGAATTTGTATAATATTTTCAATCAACAAAGGAAGAGTAAGTGAACATTATTTGTAAGAAAACTAACTTTATTGAACAATATCAGTGGTATATAACCTACTAAAAACATCAAATATAATGTTTTGTGTTATTGTGTTGATATAACGATTATCTCAACTCTAGAGTACTACAGTTTCTTTATAAAACTCTTAACAATTAAGCAGCTGCTACAGCAGTTAGGGCTCTAAAATCTTATTAACTTGTAAAACAAAAAATTAAGAATGTTTTTAAACTTATACAATTTGAACAATTTTTGTAGCCATTAGAGCTCTAGAATCTGATAAATTCTTAAGCGATTAACAAATTGTTTTAAAACTCATAAAATGCGGACAATCTTATCCGCTGCTGAGCATTTATGGCTCCAGAATAATATTAACTCTTGAAACAAATTAAGGAATTATTTTGAAACTCGCATGAAATCTTAACATTCTCAGAAGCTGTTGCAGCCGTTGAAACTCTAAAATCTTAAAAACAGTTAAAACAAATAAAAAATTGTTATCAAACTCATAAAATCTGAACAATCTTTGTAGCCATTAAATTTGTAGAATCTGTACTGTTAACAGAAAATCCAAACTACTNGGACTCAGTCAATCTATCAAAAAGATATTTTTTCAATTTTAAGATGAAGCCCGCTCGACTCTCAATGGATCTTATAGAATTCGGGAGTGAATTCCAAGCGCGACAGGCGCTGACAAGAAAAGATTTAGTATAAATGGTTGTTCGATGATTTGGTATTCTTAAAGTATTTTCACCGGTTCTAGTACTTGAAACATCTAGCCTCCTACCTTCAGAAACGAATTTGAAATCATTTTTGAAATAATAAGGTTTACCATATTTTGAAATATCCCTAACAAGTTTCACTATTCGAAAAAGTCTCTGTTCTGGCAACTTTAAAGTTGAGCTTGTAATATGGGCTTGAGTTATCCAGTCGTGACGTTGGAGGAGTACACTAGAAGCCGTAGGCAGTAATTTTGGCAAGCGCTGTAGTTTATCATTAAGAGTGACTTGCATGTGTATTAAGTACAGGAATTACAATAAATCAAAAGTGAGGGAAGATCAGAGATTTAACTAGTAATAATCTAATGTTTCTAGGAAAATATCTTGCAACTTCTTCAATGAATGCATAGCTGAAAAACTTTTTACAAGTGCTATTGACATGGTCTGACCAGTCTAAAGTTTTATTCATGAGAATTCCAAGATTTTTGACTGAGCCACAATAGGGAATTTCATTACCATCGACAACAATTTTATGGATTGAGTTCAAATCTATGCTGTTGATTATGCGTGAATATCCGATTATTATAGGCTGCGTTTTGATAGGGTTGAGTTTGAGTCCATTTTTCTTAGTCCATTCAACTATTAAATTTATGTCTTCATTCATTTTGTGTATTGTTTCATTGATTTTTGTGGTTGAACAACTAGCATAAATTTGAAGATCGTCTGCATAAGTATGGAATTTGGAAAACTTAATAACAGAGGAGAGGTCATTTGCATACAAAGTAAATAGTAAGGGGCCTAGTATAGATCCTTGGGGAACGCCATGTACAACATTTTTCCAATTTGATATCTTATCATCAGCAGATACACATTGTTTCCTACCAGATAAATACGAATTAAACCATTGCAGTGCACTGTGATTAAATCCAAAAAGGGCTAATTTGTTGAGGAGAACTTTATGATCAACTGTGTCGAAAGCTTTGGAGAAATCAAACAGGCTTAAAATAGTACATTTTCTTTGATCCATAGCTAACCTAATATCATCAGTAACACGCAGTAAAGCAGTTTCGGTTGAATGAGATTTTCGAAATCCGGATTGAAAGTTGTGAAGTTTGTTATTGTGCTCTAGGTATGCTACAACTTGTGCATGAACAAGTCTTTCTAGTACTTTGGAAAGGGCAGGTAAGATACTGATTGGTCTGTAGTCTTCAACTTTATTAGGAGAGGCAACTTTGTTTAATGGACGAACCAGAGCAAGCTTCCAATTTTCAGGGAATTTACCATTCTCAAGAGATTTATTGAATATGAATGTGATGATTGGCAAGACTGCAAATAAGATTTTTTTGATATATTTAATTGGAATTTTATCCGCCCCAGTAGCATTACTGCGAACATGTTGAATTGCTTTATAAGTTTCTTGTTCTGAAATAGGACGAAAAATGAATTGATCAGCTACTGGGATGTTTGAATTTGTTACCTGATTATTCAGATTGTTAGCATGATTACTAATGATTGTCTCGTCACGTTGATTTGAATGTGAGATGAAATGATCATTTAGATTGTCTAGTGGTAGGTCAATTGGGGTTTGGGATTTCTGTTTACTCAAGCCAAATTCTTTAATTCCACGCCATAATAATGAGGAGTCTTGTCTGTTATCGGTCATAAACGAATTCAAATATCTAATCTTTGAGTTACGTAACTGTTGTTTAACTTTATTTCTGAGACTCAGATATTCAATTAAGCAGTCCAAATCACTTGTTCTCTTAAATTTTCGATGTGCCTTGTCTCTTTGTCCCATCATTTTCAGTATATCATCAGTCATCCAAGGTACACGTCGTTTTCTATTTATTCTCTTGGTCACGTAAGGTGCATGTCTGTCATATAAGTTAAGAGTCAAATTTTCAAAGGTATCAACCATTTCGTCAACAGAGGATAAGGCCTCAATCAGATGCCATGGTGTGTGTCTTACATCAGTCAGGAAGGCGGCTTCATTGAAGTGTTTGAAGTCCCTATAAGTTATGAATTTTTGTTCTGGTCTGGGTGGTTTGTAAGATAGCACACAAAAGATCAGGTCATGTCCAGAGATAGCTGGAACAGAGATCTGACCCTTGTGTATAACTTCATTGGGATCACTGACAACAAGTAAGTCTATGAATGTGTCGGATTCGTTAGTATGATGGGTTGGATCCAGTGGTAAAATAGTCATGTCAAGACATTGGAAAATATTTGTCAGTTGGTAATAGTCAAAGTTACGATTGGTCATGTTTAGGTCGGTATTCATATCTCCCATAACTAGAATTCGGTTATAAAATGGCATAAAAGAGAGCAGTGCATTTTCAAAATCTGTAAAATGACCAATTTTTGGTGGGCGATAGCAAATTCCAACTAGCAATTTATCAGAGCTTGATAAAGATAGCTCAAGTATCATAAATTCAGGTCTTGCAGAATATTCTTGTTTAGATGTGGTTAATATTTTAGTTTTAATACAATCTTTACATAAACTGCTACGCCCCCACAAGCTTTATTCAACCTATCATTACGGAAAAGATTATATCCAGGCAATGAAACTAGATTTGATGGAATGCTTGGCTTTAAGAATGATTCGGAAATTCCAATTACATTGAAGTCCTGAAAACGGAAGATCGCTCTGACCTCGTCGATATGACAACTGAGGGACTGGACGTTAAGATGAGCAACCTTAATAAGGGTTTTAAAAGGGTGAAGCTCATTGGATAATATCAGACCTGTGTCGTTATTATTATTCAAATGATCATATGTTGAGGACGAGCGAGCAAACGTGTCAGTGAGAGACATCATGAAGGTTGCAAATCAACCCTGAGTCAACCACAGAACAGCACATGACAAAGAGAATAAGGATGAAACTAAACCTAAACGAACTTAGCCTAAATGAAAAATCTCAATCACTTTAAAAGTCGAGTGCATTATGAATGCGTTGACAGTTCGGCTCACTTCACTTTTCTAATAGATCTAAAATTCACTGCGCACTATTAAATTTAGCGGATAGTAATTTGTAATATGCCGAGTTCCAGCTGAAGATCCGGTGTGATGAAACATTATTGGAGGATTATTGGAGGTCATATGAGTGAGAGGAACCAGTCTGAGTCCAACTGTAGACTCCAACTGCAACAGGGGGAAAAAACGAGCAGAAAGAGCAGCAAAATACATATGGGGAGTGTATATGGGGAGTGTAAGGCTGACGATGAATGCATTGTAATATTAAGTAATTAATAACTTTCTATTCACAGTCAATGAGAATATCAGGAGATCAGTGAGTAATGTACAAGATAGAATAGATAGAAGAAAACAAAATAAAAATAATAAAAAACCTTTCAAGTGGTGAATAGACAAATAAGACATGCTTAATCGGTCATATAGGCTCCTTACACGATTGAAAAGAGAAAGAAATGAAAGAAGAGGGTGAGCGAAGGAAAGATTGTGCACAAGTGAAAAACCTAATGAGAATGAAAAGTGAGAATGAGATTATAATGGATCACTGTGAAAGAAAGGATTCATAAGTCGAATTACTTCATAAAGAATAAATAGCATAAAACATCATTCACAGTGCATGTGAAAATTTTGTGACTTTTTTTTTTTTTTTTTTTTTTTAATTTGGCTTTAAAATGAATGTTGATAATTATGGATATGATGAAGTAGTATTTTTAGCAATCATATGCTAAAAATAGAAGAGATATAGAGAACGGGTGAAAGAGCAAATGTGAGAACAAAAAGATAAAAGCGTGAGAGACAGAGATGAAAGAAGAGGGCAGCAAAGAAAGATTATGCGCAGGTGGGGTAAGGATTCACAGGTGGAAGTAATTCATAATACAGTCCATGTGGAACATTTCTGAAATTTTTATATTTAAAGATGTCGCAAGTTAATTTAATAAAACAGCTACCGTAAGTAGGGTTTATAGCAATCAGATGCACAAAGGTAGAAATAGATTACATAGATTACGGTGTGAGTTTGAGAACAATGATATTATTCAGGAATGTTAAGCAAATGTCTGAATAAAATAAGTGCCTATCATGCCTATCACAATTTATTATTCAGGGATGTTAAACAAATGTCTGAATAAGATGGGTGACTATCACATGCCATGCTATTCTTCCCGGTATAGACGTTCTTACTAAGGTTGACCTCATTGTCTTATCGCTGGATTGCTGACATTTACTTATCATCAATAGTATTCTAGTTTTCTATTGTATATTTATCTTGAAGCGCGTTCTGAAATTGAAGGAAGGCGAACTTTGGTCAGTCCATACATCAAGTTGAGTTGAGTATAATAATAGGAACCCTGATAGACGGCAGAAACATTAGAACAAAAACAATTGAAATTGTAAATTGGATATCCTCTACTGCTCAATAAGTGACCTTCAATATTGACATATTATTCCACCTATCTTTACAGCCAAAAACTTTGCAATATAATATAATTAAATGGACTATAATAGAATATAATGGACTACAATGGAATATAATAGACTATTATAGAAATAATTGGAGAATATATATTATAGTATCAGTTATTTCATGGCTACAGCAGGCATTCTCAATCTAACTCATTTATTAATACAGAACTGGATTCGCTGGAACTGGAAACGTCTGGCCTATAGCTACTGTGGAATTACTATTGGAATGATTCAATAATGGGCTAATTCGTTTAAACTGTACCAAGTATGAAATGTGAGCTAAAGACAGAAAATGACTATTGTGTTCTTATTAATTTCAAATTAGGTTAGTGAAGGGCTCTAAGACTGTCATGCTATTGCAATGCTATTCAAGTAACGTATTTAACAACTCACCGGGATTTTGAGGAGATCCGTCATCCTTTCGACCGTGTGGACCCTTTTGGAGCCTCCCTGGTTGACGGCGATTTTGATTCGACCGTCTTGACTCCAAACTTGGCGGTGCCCGAAGCGGTCGGCAGCAGCATTCAGGATTTTAAGGCGCTCCGTCGTGAGATCCTCCCGAATGGTGATGCCGGTCCCCTTCAGATTCCGCTTGGTCGAAAATCATTCGCCTTGTACGGTAGCTGCAAAGGCGAATGATTATGGGACGGTCCTTCGGTCTCGATTGTCCGGGCAGTGGTGGTTGGCGCCTTCCGACGCGATGCGACCGGTTGACGTCCTCCAGCTTCACCGGCACCTTCAGCTTTTCGTTGAAGACCTTTAACGCCAGTTGGTCTGTGTCTTCCTTCTCCCTTTCAGGGATACCGAAAATTCGGAGCGAGTGCCGTCGGCCGTACTGTTCGAGGTCGTCGACCTCAGGTGGCAGTCTACCTCGAGCTCCCGACCCCGGTCTCGCAGCCGTCGGTTTTCGGCCTTCAACGCCTGGACCTCCTCGAGGATGGATTGCATTGCGGTGGTCACCGCAGTCTCAACAGCTTTCTCTACCTGCTGTCTGATAATAGCCAGCACCTCCTCGGACAATGGGCCCGAATTAGCGTGGGAAGTCGCAGGTAGCTGAGTGGTGTCCCCATTTCGGCGTTCCTCTGGGTTTACCCATGCTGTACGGTATTGAAGGTGAACACAAAAGCAGGCTGAAGACAAACCGAATAAAACTGAAGAACGAACGTGAGCGTTTTATGAAGATAACTAAAAAAAGGGAGTAGTAATTAAAAAAGTAATTTCACAATAGAACGGGGCTTGAAAAACTGAACACTTTAATATATAATTCGCAATGAATTCAACTGTTTTACCCTACGAAATTGCTATTTGAATACGGAGCCGAACCGAACACGTTTCACTCACTAGACATTCAGAGAGAGAGAGGATAATTGAAATTGACTAGCTGAGATAATTGAAATCTAAAACGATTTAAGGTTAGGTTATGGTAGTATTCATAGTACTATTCAATAAACCTAGTTTATGCTCATCTGTTAATAGTTTATGATACTAGTTGTATAGTATAAATTAGTTTTGTTATTCAAAATGCCGCTCGTCTGATAAGACTTCATATTACACGGTATACATATACAGATCTAGAAGAGGACTGTAGATGTCATGAAATGTATGCTCAGGAGCCAGTTGGTTAATGATGTCATCGAGACCAAACTACATTTTCAACATCTTTCAACAAATTTTAACAGTTAATTTTGTGATATTATAGGCGATTAAATATTGAATGAAATCAGTTGCCCCAAAGATTTGGCCCAATTATGCGTATACCATTTTCCATCTTACGATTATTCTATAAATATCGTTAATAATGGCTTCTATTAGGCAATTATTCTCATTTTCAAAGCTTGAATTATTTGTATTTTCAAATCTGAATCACTCATATTTTCAAAACGTTTTATATTTGCATTTAAACTTTTGCTTACTCCTTGTATTATAGGCCTAGCGAACTTATTACCGTGGCTATTTTGAAATCCCTTTAATCAGAATTCTCTCATTTAGCTGCAAAGATAGCTGGAAAGATATGGATGATTTATTTATTTATTGACGGAAACAACAGGTGATAGAGACAAAGTAGAAGAAGAAGAAAATAAAGAGAAAGAGTTAAACTGCGAAGGAGAAGATTAAGGGAGGAAAAAAGGAAGAACGCCAAGAAGAAAAATGAGGCTGCTAGCAAGAATATTGGTGTGGTCCTAATTTTTCAAATCTGTAGCCTATTATCAGCAAAATCAGAAGAAAAATGATTAAATTCCTGCAGATATCTTTGGGAAGGATGTTCTTCGTAACAATGAAAATTGCAAACCTTTCATAACAATGCTTTCCTTTGTAATAATACGAAAGTAAAAACTCACGCATCACGAACATTTTAATCCGTTTTTTAATCTGCCTGAAAAGTAATCAACCCTCAACAATTCGAACGGTTCAATTTTCAAACCTTGGAAATCTCATCAACTGTCTTCAGCTTCTGATACATTTTTCCCCGTTTCTAATTAAAAGTCGAAATCGTTTTTAATTAAATCGGCGGAAAAAACGCTGGTCAACTAACCGACTGAAGGCTGGCTAATCTTAACAGACGTTTAGCTGAAGTTTTAAATCCTTTTTAATCCTGTTAGTATGTTTGGAAAGACTGAGCGATCCTGTTTGAGTGGCTTTTGATCTTTTCGTGAAATTTTAACGAGAATACTTGCTGAAAAAAGAAAATGATTCTCTGTTATTCAATCAGCCCGATGACATTAAAACGAATGTGGAACAACTGGATACTTTTTGATAACAACGGCATTCTTTGCTTTTTTTCTTCTTTCCCCTTTCCGCCCACTGATTCTTCTCTTGTTCTTGAATGCTTTATCTGTTTCTCCTCTTCTCATTCTTTCTCATACTTCTCCTCCTTTGTACTCCTCCAGTTTGTTTCCTCCTCATTCATCTTTTCTCCATCCTTTTTCTCCTTAGTTCTGGTTACTTGTTCTGTTGAATTCTTACATGAATACTGTATAATATAAAATATAAAACATATTTAGAAAAGGAATCAACAACAACGAAATCATAGCAATGTTAAATGAAAGTTATTCGCAATCCAACAAATTAAATTAATATTACTATAAGTAGGCTCATTTATTATTTTCAAACAGGCTAGGCCTATATCTATAGCGAATAAGCGAATAAACGAAAACTCCGTTCCGATCAATGTAATAACAATGATGACTAGGCTACTTCATTTCTGGTTAATTAATAAACTCTTCAGGTGGTAAAATGTAAACCTACAACTGATACCATACATTACGATCTCCAGTAGCCTATAGAGCATTTTAATAATACCGCATGTTACTATACTCATGTAGTAATGATACGTAACCAAGCGATTATTAAAGCAAGGCAAATATATGACTCGGCCGACACTTCGAGGCATATAAATAATGGCTGTTCGGTCTTATTATTATGAAAATATGAAGTCGTAGCGGACTGCAGTCTAGAGGATATAATTGAGTCAGTGAAGCGTGTAGTCAAAGATGTATCTCAAACATTTGTTGCTACTTTCACATGGTACTCCGGGTTAGCAGGGCAAACCAGGCGGAATAACCTCTTGTTTCAACGGTATTTGAAGGTATATATTATGTCATAAAATTATCTATGACATGAATTAATAGAGAGGGTAAACCAAGCAAAGAGAACTCGTGTTTCAAGCGTATTTGACGGTTTTTACATCATATCTGTGATATGAATTATTAATAGTTATGGAGCTGAGTTCGGAATTATTGTACGTAGCTGAGTTTTCATGATACAAATACAGTTGATCGGTGAATAATACAGGAAAGTGGATAATAGAGCGCTTACATCTACAACCCTATAACAATGACAGCTGGCTGGCTAAAGATACAGTCATTGTTCTAAGGTCACTTCCTTCTTTCAAGTTTATGGAAGAAGGAGAAGAAGAGGGTGAGAAAAGGAGAAGAAGAGTAGGAAGAAGAAGAAGAAGAAGAAGAAGAAGAAAGAAGAAGAAGAAGAAGAAGAAGAAGAGTGAGAAAAGAAAGGAGGAGGAGAAGGAGGTGGAAGAGGAGAAGTTGGAAGATGAGGAGAAGGAGGAGGAGAGGAAGAGGAGAAGGAGGAGGGAGGAGGAGGGAGGTGGAAGAGGGGAGAGGGAGGAGGAGAGAAAGAATAGAGGGGAAGAAGAAGAATAGGAAAAAATATGGCGGTGGTGAGGAAGAATAAGAAGAATAATACCACAGGAAAAGATTAGGAAGAAAATGAAGTAGAATTGGAGAAAAAGGAGAGAGGAGGAAGAAGGAAGAAAACGAATTGAGAGGAAAAGGATCAGGAGGATAAGGAGAGAAAGAGAAAGAAGAAGGACTTGGAGAATATGTAGGAGGAGAGGAGGAGGGAGGAGGATGAGAAAGTAAAGAAAAAGGAAGAAGATGAATAAGTCGAAGAAGAAGAAGAAGAAGAAGAAGAAGAAGAAGAAGAAGAAGAAGAAGAAGAAGTGGAATGAAAATGGGAAGAGAAATCGAAGATGATGAAGGAGGAGGAAAATGTGAAGAAAACGAGAGGGAGGAGGATGAGGAGCATAAGGAGGAGGACAAGAAGGATAAGGACGAGGAAAAGAAGATGAGAGGAGGAAATGAGAAGGGGATGAGAACGAGGAGAAAGAGGAGAAGAAGTATGAGAGGAAGAAGTGAAAGGAGTAGATTGATTGTGAAAGAAGAAACGAAAATGAAAAGAGGAGAAGTCTCTTGTATACTGAATCACCGTATTGTTCTATTATCTTCATCATTATCAATACTTGACCCGACCAATAAAAACTCTTATATAAACAACGTAATTCGACCAATTATTTGGTCAGTGCAATTTTCGTCTATCAGTAGGACGCATTCATATTTCAATGAACTCTGTATTACGTTAGTATAGTAAGTATACAACGGTACAGTGTAGTATTCGGTTATGTACATGACCACAACTTCTTCACCTTTTCTTCCTCTTCTAATTGGTGTACTCTTCATCCCCTCTCATTTCTTACTCTTCCTCTGTCTGTTCTTCTTATTCCCATCCTCATCGGTTAGTACCCTTCTTCAAATATTCATGAAAAAAGAATCATAAACATCGCCTATTTTTCAAACTTGAAATCTGCCTCCAAAATGTATCCAGATTATTCCATAGTATTAAAAATAATTGTCGAGAATTATTGGAGTATGGCCCAAAAAGGTGAGTGACCAAGTAATATTATGTACATTGTTGTTTTTTGTGTTCGTGATGCCCACAAAATCTCTAGGCTTGTGCGTGGTTAATGGGAAGTATGATGATCAGAGATGAATGGACCTACAGCTTCAAGTGAGTTCCGAACCTTCCCTGAATTTTATTCACCTTGAGGTCTGAAATTGATTGATTTAACAAGTATACTTTCCTTATTAATTTAACTAGTATACTTTCCTTAGCCTGGCCTTGAGAGACCTTGGCAAATAAACCAAGTCTACTTGTATACTTGTCAACTTAGAATACACTGAATGAGAATAGAATACTTTTCTAGTAACAAGTAATAGTGCTTATAATACATGGCGTTTTTACTACTTCACACACTAAGGCTAGGCGTACACCGGTTATTCAAGACAAGACAAGACGAGATTAGTCACAATAATTCACATAGTTGCTTATGAAGCAGCACACACCGATGCAATGACTAATCAGTGTGTGTTGCTTCATAAGCAACTATGTGAAGTACTGTGACTAAACGTGACTCATCTTGTCTTGTCTTGTCTTGACTAACCGGTGTACGCCTAGCCGGTTAAACTTATTTTTTAATACTATAAATAAACTTATTAAACCTATAATTAAATACCTATAATTAAACTTATTTTTTTCACTCAGTGAGCTGGAATTGATCTAAGATCCTTGGGTTTATCAGACCGGTGCGTATCGCTCTAGGCTACGGACCACTCAAAATCTATTTATTTCACTCAAAGAAAAACATTGCAAAAATGTAGTTCACAAGTTCAACCCATATTCATCATCCAGTTTCAATCGATCACCGCCCAGCGTTTGAAAAAAGTTGCATTTATGCAATCGGGAGTTCATCGATCTCAAATTGTGATGATGGTCTTTTGCTAAAAACCAGTTCCGTCTATCTTGCACCGATCCAAACTTAACTGAACTGGTTCAAAGAGGTCATCTCCGGCCATTTTACATAACATGAGTGGTAGATGACAGTTTTTTGTGTGGTTTTCATATGAGAAGAACAGATGCAAGATAGAAAGGTGAGAAGAAGAGTACTGTATTATTATTGTAAGGAGCTGGAATTGAAATGTTGAGAAGTTGGTAGGCGTATTCAAAATGCAGAAAAACATTTCAAATAGAATTGTGTGGAAGATGACAGTTTTTTGATGTTTTCATACTACATTGATTGAGGAAAAGAACAGAAGATTAGACTAGAAGATGGAGAAGTGAGGGAAGATTAGGAAGAAGCTAAAATTGACATTTTCAGAAGATTGGCAGTTGAAGAAGAGTATACAAAATGCAGAAGAATCTCTCAAATAGAAATGGAAGAAAGTTTTTATAAGATAGAGTGAGAGATGATGTATAAAAAAAGAAAGAGGAAGTGAATTGAGGAGAAGAGAAAGATAAATCAGAAGGAGTACAAATTAGAAGTAATTTTTGAAAAGGTAGGGTGGAAGATGATATAAAAGAAAAGAAAGAAAAAGAAAATTGAGGAGAAGAGGAAGAAAAATCAGAAGAACTACAAATTAGAAGTAATTTTTGAAAAGGTAGGGTAGAAGATGACGCATGAAAAAGGAAGAAAGAGAAAAAAGAGGAATAGAGTGAGAGAGAACAGAAGGACTACAAGCCGAGAGGGGCATTCAAGCTTGGTGAAGGAAATCCGAAAAAGTAGGAAGAGAAAATGGGGATACAGGAAAAAACGTGAAAAATGAGTAATTCGATACAACGATATAAGTTGAAACTCAGTTTCAAAACTATTCAATTCTCATTATGAGTATTACCTAAAGTAACTGTATGCATAATATTTGTGTTGCAGTAAGTAAAGAGCGATATTATGTATTGTGTAACTATTAATGGAATAAGTTATGAATTATAAGGTAAGTTAGGTGTTATCTGAGTAATGGAGTGTGAATACAGAGTAAATAATGTACTAGAGGTTCATGTCAAACACATTGCTATCAATTAGAATGATTAACTTGAATTTATAACTCGTACTCCAACTCCAACAAGTATACTAAGTGATAGACATAGCTCACAAATAGTACTGTATAAACTTCACGGTGTAGGCAGTAAAGCTTCAATATTAAAAAGGGGTGAACAGGGTAAGGGTTTGGATATTCATCAATTTATTATTAAAGTGTGAGAGAGAGTATCAGACACTCCATTGCTTTTAATATAAATTTGCATTTTCTAAAGTGCACGTTGCTACATTACTTGCTTTGAAAACTATGAATTATCTATAGCATACACATTATGTAATATAGTGTAGTACACATCACTACTTGAATCTAAGTAAAACTTGTAAAACGCTTCATAAATCAATGTCAATTAAAACCAGTGCTTCTAGCTCTTCAAAACTTGTTGCTATTTCATATCATAACTCTTTATAAAATCAGAGACTAATAGTTAATAGCTAAGTTTAATGAATATTAGTTGTGTCCAAACTTCAGGGTGAAACAGTTCCTGAATATTATGAAGCTCACTCGCTCCAGTCTACAAGGAATGAATAAATGTAAGTAATTAGGTCAACATAGAGTTGCTCTTTTAGTTGCTTACAGTGGGTACTATGTAAATGTTGTACCATGTACCCCTCATAAAGGAGTGGATTTAAAGATGATGTCCTCTTCAGAGCACTGATTCCCTTTTTCTTGAACTTGTGATAATTACTTTAAAGGTGGCAGTCCCTTCTAATCTTTCAAATATTCCTTATTTTGGAAAGCCTCTTGTAGCTGGAAGAAGTCGAAAAATTAGTTTCAACAATTCATTCTTAAGCATTTTCGATATATCCACAGAATATTATTTTCAATTCTTTTAAATTTTCTTTTATATTATCTATTTCCATCAGGGATCCTTGGAATCTAAAATAGAATTTAATCTTACCTCGTTAAGAGTCAAGAATAAATTTTACTGAATTGCTATTACTGAGACCGATTTTAGCGTTATGCAGGCTTTTGAAGAGGACAGGAACAACCTTTTACTGTTCATCAATTGATAGACACATTATACGGATTATACAAATTAATTAGGACGATTTGAAAAATAACTCCAAATTTTGATTTTCCTACTCAAAAGTCTACAGTATCGTGGTTCAATGACCTATAAGTCTGTGGATTTGTTGTCACGAATCGGAATTAACCGTTGCAGTTGAGAAATCTTCAACCTTGACCTAGATAATATTTGCTTCGAATTTCGAAAAGTTCCTAGCAAGTAACATCATCCCAACATTTCTATTATGTTGAACGCCTATCATAACAGATTAGACAAGAATTTGGTTGGATTGGCAAAATGCTACTAAGTTATCACATTTGAAAATATTGAAGCAGTAATGAAGAACCAATCCTCCAATAGCAACCAATCCTCTCCTTTACCTTTCACTTACGAACATAAATCTCCTCAGTAATAACCAGTAATTATAATTATTTACTCTGCCATTTGTGAGTGTAACATTGCCGAAAGAATATTTCCGAAGGACATTTACAGAAATTGCACTCATTACCTCAGAGCACCTAATTAACTGCATGTTTGGCACAATACATATTATAGTAATGCAATAGTGCAATAATTGTTTTTGCCTGGTTATCTAAGTACCCTAGTCCTCAACCTCCTATGATTCACTTCAAATGTTCAATTTTTCTTTCAGATAGTTTCACTATTCAAATAATTTCGATTGTTGGTCGCCTCATGGTCACCTTCATTACATCACATTTCATAATGATTGATCATGAAAACCTTTTGAGCCTTAATGAGGTCAAACGTGGTTTCACGGAATTCCTAGCATACTAATTAAAAATATGACATTAAATTCATGGAAATTTATTGATTTCCTTTCATTTTCCCATATTCTCATAATTTTCAAAGGCTGTCACAATCATGCATTGAAACCATGATGAAAGCGTTTTTTTGAAACTCTGAGATCAAAAATAGGCTTTGAACTTTGTATTGTGAGCTTTATCACTTTGAATTGTCAACACCCATATATACATAGTACATTGTAACATGTTGAAAGGGAAATCTGTTACATCCTGTGCGAAATGTTACACAGCATGTCATTCCATCAATTTTGAAACAGGACTGAATAATAATAATGATCGTGCAATTGACAAGGTCCTGTTTTCATTCGAAGTTTACTGAAAAATCTGTCTATAAAGGGGTTTTTATTCAATTTATAGCTATATTATATCTATATTTATAACTATTCATATAATTATTTATTGATTACTTATTGATGGCTTATTTTAGAGAAAATAGATTCTGCATTCTGATTGTGTAAAGAATGTAGACTGAATAATGAATGTGACACATTGAATACATTTTTGCAATGAGAAATCAAACATTCAAAATCTAATTTGGTAGTTAGTTAATTTCATAATATGAATGTTGTCAAACGCGATCAAATTATCCAAT
The DNA here is from genome assembly GCA_017141395.1 of Laodelphax striatellus. NCBI lineage: Eukaryota > Metazoa > Arthropoda > Insecta > Hemiptera > Delphacidae > Laodelphax > Laodelphax striatellus. Next base: position 25,215,864 of record CM029540.1, on the reverse strand, counting down.
AGAATTTTCTTGGATTGAACAGCTGGCATATGAGGTACCCAAAAACTAGATAAGCATGTGTCTAGTCTAGGTTTTCTCCGTTTTACTGTAACAATGAAATTTTCACCAATTCTTGTAGCAACAATCTTTGTGAATGGTTCCCATTAAACCAATTTGATTGGCTTCTAACAAATTTGGCGAGCCAAAATGTGAGAAGCCATTGAAATCATGTTTCCTGACTTCTACCAAAGTTATGAATAAAGTTCTGAATTGAGTTTATTGAACAGAGTGCCGGTTCATTTTGAAATGCACCTGGATCCAATATGAATCTGTCATTACAAATTTATTACATAGGTTTGAAGCGTATAAGAGTTCATCCATTTTACAATATCGTCATGACCGCATTATAAAGGATGATGAATTATTCTTATATATCTCTTGATAATATTATACAAATGAGGTAATTCGTTGTCAGTGCAGTTAACATTGGTAAAATGAATTAACCAGCTATTTACTGTTTCCAGAGTATCAAAGGAATGTATAATACAGATTTAATAGACTATGATTATCGATTAATCATTGCTCAATTTCAAAGTTATGCGTGAAAATAAAAACTACAAAACTGAATCATTTTTCCATGTTGCAATAGGAACAATATAAATATTATTATTATAGAAACAAACCTGAAACTACGCCTGCAATACAGAGTGAATGCAACACTTTCAACATAAATACCCTGCAGTTAGGTATCATAGACATCCAGGCGAAAGTGATACAAAGAACTAAGTTTCCATTGCTGTCTGGAAATACTTTTCCCCTGCTGAATATATTTTCGAAGAGGAAAAAATATTCCATTTATTCATGAGATCTGTGCATGGAGACATCAACATATCATTCATATTTGATTTCAATACGGGAAACTATGTTCAATAGGGCATATCAGCACAAGAGGCTATGATAACGGAATGATATATAGTGTTGCAAGAATATATTTGAAAACAAAGTTTAAAGAAACTCAGTTGAAGAAATGAAAAAGAACTTTCCCTATGTGAGGCAACTAAAATAATGATGTGAACGGTTTTTGAAATTCTTTTGGGTCACATTTCAATGTACCGTACATTACTTGGCCTCGAATAGTTTTCAAGTTTTGATAGGGTAACATTTCTGTTACGGATAAACAGAACTATAAAATGCAAAACAGTAACAGTCCTCGATAGTTTTGTACAGATTCATGTCATGAATCGAAGTTCTGAAGTAAAACTGGTGAGAGACTTCAAAAAGTGAGACTCACTAAACAAGGTTCAGTATTTCAAATATCAAGAGGGAAAGGGTAACTTCTTGTTTTTCATATTTCAATAATATTGATTCTCAAGAGAGATTTACGTTCTTCTAGTTGAAAAGTGCTTGAACATCAGAAAACCCTCATTCATACCTCCTTTAGACAAATATTGGACTGGCGTGTTTCTAGCACTAAGGCTCAGAAATTGAAATTAGTATTTAAAATAAGGCAGGACTTTGAAGGGGGAAAAGGTGCATTTATCATTTCGCATGTTTAAAATAGGCGTTAAAATATTTGTTTGATGAAACTATTTTGAAGATGATTATTTTCTATTGAAGAAAAAACTTTTTCTATTGCTATAAATTGATTCATCTGGTATAAGTTGTGCTCTGAAGAGTGCTTTTAGTAGAGTAGAGATCAATCAGACTTCTCTCCTTTCCTGTGCTTTTACCTGTTAGTTAATCTGATGCTTATCCACTCATGAGGATGCATAATTGCATACCATTGTGATCTTATTTCAATTGGTAACCTTCTGTCGAAGTTTACTAAATATTCATGATGGTGTGTGTATTTTGTTATCAGTGTGAAGGTAATTTAAACTTCATTCATAAACACTTTAGAATAGTGAGAAATACATTTTTGTTCGTTTAAACTGAGCTGGGAAAATTGAATAATTTTTTCAATAAAAAAATGAAGAGTAAGTGAACATTATTTATGAGAGAACTTACTATATTGAACAATATCAGTGGTATATAAACTACTAAAAACATCAACTATAATGTTTTGTGTTATTGTGTTGAGATAATATTATTACCTCAACTCTAGGATACTAGAGTTTCTACATAAAACTATTAATAATTAGCAGCCATTAAGCAGCTGCTAGAGCACTTAGGGCTCTAAAATCTTATTAACTCATACAGTAAAACAAATAGAAAAAAAATGTTTTCAAACTCATAAAATCTAAACAATCTTTGTAGCCATTAATGCAGGCTCTAGAATCTAATAAACTTCATTAGAGCTCTAGAATCTGATAAACTTTTAACCGATTAACAAATTGTTTTAAAACTCATAAAATGCGGACAATCAGCAGCATTTATGGCTCTAGAATAATATTAACTCTTTAAACAAATTAAGGAATTTTTTGAAACTCGCATAAAATCTTAACATTCTCAGAAGCTGTTGCAGCCGTTGAAACTCTAAAATCTTAAAAACTGTTAAAACAAATGAAAAATTGTTTTCAAACTCATAAAATCTGAACAATCTTTGTAGCCATTAAATCTGTAGAATGTAAACTGTTCTTTCGATTTATTAAAATTCGTTAATTCTAAACTATTTTTTCAACCTTTACATCTCTAGGATCTTGTAAACTATTAACGAATAGTTGAATAGATAGTAGTTGAAATAGTTGAACAAATAGTTAAAACTATAAACAAATGAACAAATTGTTTTTAACCTATGAAAACGGAACAATCTTTGCAGCCGTTGAAGCTCTAGTATCTCTTAACAAATGGAAAATTGTTTTCAAACTCATAAAATCTGAACAATCTTTGTAGCCATTGAATATGTAGAATCTAAACTCTTAACATGAAATCATAAAACAATTTTTTCAATCTTTACAGCTCTAGGATCTTGTAAACTATAAACAAATGAACAAATTGTTTTTAACCTATGAAAACGGAACAATCTTTGCAGCCGTTAGAGCTCTAGTATCTAAGAAACTCCTAACAAATGAAAAATTGTTTTCGAACTCTAAACAATCTTAGCAGCCGCTGCAGCCGTAAGGGCTGCATAGTTAGCCAAGGCGCTATGCTCACTATGAGCTGCAGAGCTGCTGAGATGCGACGCAGCCCTAGCTGCAGCCAGATACGTCAGCAGTGTGTTATAATCCAGGGACGAAGCACTGTTATAGTGACCGCTGTACAGGCCCAGTGCGTATTCAAGGGCCGCAGCCGAAGGGTCCAGAAGAACGGTTAACGGGTAACGAGGAACGGTTACTCGTACTGGAACAGGTAGGTGCACGCCCAGGGAACGGTGAACGCCGAGAGGATAGTGACGGCCCAGGTGGATGGGCACAGAGATTACGCTGCTTGAACTGCAACATTCAAGGTTATAATCGTTAACGTTATAATTAATTCACTGTTAGGAATACATACAGTGAAATGAGAATCTAAGGCTGGGCGTACACCGGTTAGTCAAGACAAGACAAGACGAGATTAGTCACGTTTAGTCACAGTAATTCACATAGTTGCTTATGAAGCAGTACACACCGATACAATGACTAATCGGTGTGTGTTGCTTCATAAGCAACTATGTGAAGTACTGTGACTAAACGTGACTAATCTCGTCTTGTCTTGACTAACCAGTGTACGCCTAGCCTAAAGAAAGCTATGAGCTAAATATAGTTCTGAAGAGCTATGCAACAGCTGGAGCATTAAAAGAAAGAATCATCAACGTTACAATTAATTCACTGCTAGGAATACGACCCAGGTGGATAGGTACTGAGATTACACTGCTTGAGCTGGAACATTTTGGAGGAAAGAATCGTTCACGTTACAATTAATTCACTGCTAGGAATTATAATAATCTTTTTGTAACTGATACTCTTATATCTTAATCACATCCTTTCCCTTCTTACCCTTCTTTTTCCCTTGAACGCTTTCCTAATACATGGTAAATCATAGTTGGAAGAGCTTTCCATTCCCCTCCTTCTTTGCCCCACATCTCCCCGCTTAGCTTCTTGTTTATATTCAAGTTTGTATTCTGTTTAATCTTACATTTGTTGTAGCTGCTTGTTTTTTCTCAATGTGTGTGTTGATAAATATTGAATGAATTAATTGGATTGAATTAGTGAAAATCCAAAGAAAGGTATAATAATATGGAGTTCTTATAATATTATAAAAAGCCTTATTTAGATTTTCGTTTCATCAAGTTTAAATTCGACGGTATTGGAATTTTTTCAGATTTAATGTCGGAATGAATGAATTATTAGAAGTTTTCAAGAGTTTTATAATTATGAAAATGAATCATAATTCTGAATCCTCTCAATCATAATCATGTCATTAGTTATTAATTTATGCTAGCAATGCGAATAATTATGTTACGATTTATGTTCGCAGAAATGATAATTTACCCTTGATGGACGGAATCAGCCACTCCAGACGAGAGTCCTCTTTTCTCCTTTGAAATGTCTGGACTGGGGTTAGAGACTGGGCTGGGCTGGAGATAGTGCTGTTGAGGTGGTTGATTCAGAGGAGTCGGACTCAATGGTGGAGCTTGCTGGTAGGAGATGGCCAACTGGAATAATATTTTAATGAAAATTTAGATCACAATGTCATGATAGAGATCACAAAGTTCAAAGTCAGTGCTATATAATATTGGATATCTACTTATTATAATTCCTGGAATAATTCAACGGAATGGATTAAAATTCTTCAGAGGTTCGATGAATTTATTTGAATTGTTCAACGAACCTGTGGCAAGGTCATGTGGTTTTGGACAATTATTCAGGCAAAATAAAGAGAGACAATGATTTCAGTATGTCTTCAAATTATTTTTCAAACGGATTGATTGTGAAATAACTACAAGTAGGAACCGTATACTGTTTCTATCACAGTGTCTATTCAGTTCATCATTAGGCTAGGCGTACACCGGTTAGTCAAGACAAGACAAGACGAGATTAGTCACGTTTAGTCACAGTAATTCACATATTTGCTTATGAAGCAGCTCACAGTGATGCAATGACTAATCGGTGTGTGTTGCTTCATAAGCAACTAAGTGAATTACTGTGACTAATCTCGTCTTGTCTTGTCTTGACTAACCGGTGTACGCCTAGCCTTACTCAGCAATTTGTGATTATTATCCAAGACCTGCTTGCTTTTATGAAAGTCCTATATTGAAAATTGAACTCATTCTTTTACTTACACTTGTTACACCTATTCTCTTACACATCTGTGCTGATTTATTCATTTTTCTTTGTTTTATTGCAGCTTTATATTTGCACGATTGGATGAATGAAGTGCTCAGTAAGCAATGGGTCTTATAATACCTAAGGCTAGGCGTAAACCGGCTAGTCAAGACAAGACAAGACGAGATTAGTCACGTTTAGTCACAGTAATTCACATAGTTGCTTATGAAGCATAACTGATGCAATGACTAATCGGTGTGTGCTGCTTCATAAGCAAGTATGTGAATTACTGTGACTAAACGTGACTAATCTCGTCTTGTTTTGTCTTGAGTAACCGGTGTATGCCTAGCCTAACAGTACACCTTGTAACGTTAAAGAATCAATAATTGTGAAAGGAAGGACATTTATAACAAGAAACCATACATTGAGTAAAGCTGGAACTATATCGATCATTCTAATCAATTAGTAAGAGCGTGCTATTGTTTACTAGACATGCATACCCTTGAGATTTGACCACAGTATATGCAGACAAACATGGAACTTCATCAATTTAGAATGAGGAAAATCGCATTTAATCAGCAGAGTATAGATACGATATATCGATATTTTGTTCCCCTTTCTATCATAAAGATAGACTATATCGATATTTTGGACGGAGAATATCGATACTTTCGATACATCGTTTTCATTACTGACACTATAGTATTCAGATACATGGAATGCCACTGTACTACTCATGTTATTAGAGATTATACCATTAGGGACCTAAATGCGCTACTAAATTTTGGCGTGTGGCCAAATAGTCTCGATCAATATCGTTCGATAGTATCAAACTATCGAGTCTCGAGAGACCCCTGGTTCCGAGATTTGGCTCCATAACAAATAGGTTGAGATAAGTGCTGCCAGAGTATGCAACACGTATTAAAGATTGATGGCGGTTACCTTCCTAGTATACAGCTAAATTGTGTTTAGAGCATGTTGCAATGTTACTGGGGTTTCTCATGATTTAGATTAGGAAAAACTGATGAAGTTTGCAACATGTTCCAAGGATTTGCTGTAAAACACATACATGGAAGTTCTCTCTATTCAAAATTTTCACAACAAAAAAATTATAGCATTAAAATTCGATAATTGATTTTGAATTATATCTGAATTTTTCATCATCTAACCACAAAAGTATTTGCTCTGTTGGGTTATAAACTTATAAAAAATTAGTACAACTCCCGCATTGCAATAGACTCAACCATTAGAGTTGACCTCTCTTAGGCTAGGCGTACACTGGTTAGTCAAGACAAGACGAGATTAGTCACGTTTAGTCACAGTACTTCACATAGATGCTTATGAAGCAACACACACCGGTTAGTCATTGCATGGGTGTGTGCTGCTTCATAAGCAACTATGTGAATTACTGTGACTAAACGTGACTAATATCGTCTTGTCTTGTCTTGACTAACCGGTGTACGCCTAGCCTTATACAATATTCAAGCGACCAACCATTTCCATCAAAGTGAGAATATAATTTTCGATAGAAGGACCTAATTCCACCTTTATACAGTAAAGAAGAACATTAACATAAGATCCTGTACAGAGTAGCCTACAGAAATGCATAAACATATGATACTGTACAGTGTAACTTGATATCTCAATAGAATAGAATAGAATATGTTTTTATTTCACCAGAAACAATAATTACAAAATACATTTCCAGCAATACAATTGTATCGAAATTTTCAAGAATTTCATATGACGTTAGCCTACTTAAAGTGAAAATTAAAACTAATACATTGTTTTAGAGAGAGCGTACTGTATTTTATCAAACATCGGATTATGTGATATTGAAATTCCAATAAAAACCCCACGCTAAATGAAACCTGAAAGCAGTCTGCTAAGGGAACGCCCCTCTGCAATGCTATTGGCGAATGACAATTTCAACGTCAGCTGTAGAAGCCACTGCGTCACACAATTTCGACCAATCACGTGCGAGTACACTAGGTACACGCCCATAACTCGCTCCCATTGGCTGATTCCAAGGCTTTGCAAAAACCAGATGAACTGGTCAGTCGTCATTAATTTAGTTCTCAAACGAAAATGTTGAGTTATAGTTATAGTTAAGTCCGTAGTTACTCACACAGCTGCCATTTTGTTTTTTTCACTTATTCTTTTTTATCTCAATAATGGTGAAACATATGAAATTGTAACTTTGCACCAACATTTTTATGACAACTAGACAAGGCTAGAAAAAAATTATGACAATTTTTCAAAATAAAAAAACAAAATGGCGGCAATATAATATTTTGTTTCTTGAATAACTCGGAAACCGTTGTTATTACGAAACTTTTACAAGAATAACTTTTTTTAGTAAATTTAATTACAAATCGATTGAAACCTTATTTGAGATTGAACCGATATTGACTGAGATATGGCAGCTTTAGTGATTTAAGGTATAGTGGTCTTTATAGTATAGTGAGTAATAGCTGATGCTATTACATCAATTCATAAACTTCATTTTGTTTGTAGAAAAGGCTGAAATGTTTCAAAACTTGTACCAGGGACTTGTTGTAATGTTCCCACAATATGTAACACGTAAAGGATTGTTTGTACGAGCAATTCGAATGTTCGTAATATAAGCAGGTTTTGGTGTTACAGTATGCGGCAAGTGTTGAAGATTTATTGCAGTTACACGTGAATGTCACGGTTATCGATAGAAACGAGTACTCATGTTATCGATTAGTAACGTTTGGCTATTGTTAATTGCCACATTACGTGGACATGACATTTGCTGTTGTTGTATTCACAGTTACAATCAGTTAATCAGTTATAAGCTGCTGTTGTATTCACAGTCACAATCAGTTAATCTGGACTTCGTTTTGATTAGTGGGAGTAGCTTGATTGGCGATCTATTTCATAGTGATTAACATGTTAGCTGTACAAAGGACACGTTTGATAGGCTTAATCCAATGGATAGGTGTGCAACTTTAAGCCATGATTAACAAATTTATCCAAAGTGCAACGTAATTGGAATAATACAATGATAGTTATTATAAATACAATTAATGTAGGTTTAAGAGAAACAATCATGGAAATTTTGGCCTCTTAATACATTGTGAATGATTGAATATGTTAGGATGAATGCCATTATTTCTTAATAAAATATTCACGATTCATTATGAAACAGAACACAGAATCGAAGAAACAATTAATCGGAAAAACGAAAATGTTTGAGGATCAACTACACAATGATTAGCAACAGCGTAGCGAACGTTAAAATTTGTGATGAAGGTAATATTGTTAAACAATCACAATGATTAACATTTGATGAATCACTTGTAGTTAATAAGAATATTGTTAGCTTCCATTTGTTTCAGTGTACTGATCAAGTTGTTTTTGATTCTTTATTTCGATTTTTTATTCTATGAATTATTTAAAAGATAAAATTTTTTGCTGGGGATGACGCACACATAAGCTCGCTCTAATCTTGTGCTTGGGTAATGGGAAGGATGATGATGAGAGATGAATGGACCTAAAGCTTTAGGTGGGTTCCGAACCACCGGGAAGCGATTTTGAAGCTCATAAATTGTATTTAAATAAATGCCTTCAGGCTACAGATCAATAACAAAGTCTATCCCGCAAGAATTCATTAATTTAACCTCGTTTGTAGTAGTTCACACAATTTCTAGTAGAGTATAAATTTACTATTTTCGCCAAAATTACTGAGATAGGTCTCTCAAGAACTCGTTTTTTTACTAAGTTATTAAAGAAAAACTTACCTGAACCAAGAAGACAAAAGCTACACACTTCAAATCCATGACGCTCTAGTTCAGAACAGAAGCTTAGATCGAAGACTGTTCGGTACCCAATTGTCCCACCAATTTATATACAATAGAACTTTCATTGGATCCAAGTACACCCTCGTACAAAATCAGATCACAAGCTTTAATCACATGTTTTAATTAGCAAAAACACTGGAGAAAGTAAACAATGTGGGCGTTATCCTTAAGGACACGGATAGCATACTTAAGGATAGTTTGGAAAGCTTCAATTTCGATTACAGAATCGTGTATTATCTATAGGGACACCAATACTGAGATTGTTGGAGAGTCGTAATTTTGGGTTGAGGATCACACAACGTGATAGGAAGATGTAGTTTTTAATTGGTCAAGATGATTCAATGTAAGAGGAAATGACAAAATAAGTCTGGAATAGATTGAGTGAACAAGGAAATTGAAATGAGAGTGAAAGTGATTTTCTGTTATGTTAGAGGAATTATGTCCAGGATTCCCTTTGCTCATCAGATTAAATCATTGATTAAAAATTGAAAATAACTGAGATTTGGGAGTAACTAACCGTATTTGGAGCTTATTTATACGAGGGAATACAGTGTCACCAACTTTATAACTTGCGGTCTGTTTCAAGAAGTTTCAGAAGTTTAATGGGAGATGTCAAATTGTTTTGAACATAACTTGACTTTGGACATTCTTCTTGGTAAATTTAGGAATAGAAGTTTTGGGCTGTAGCCGGTTTTTCTTTACAATTATATAACATTTTGATGAAATAAATCAATGAATAAATAAATGAATGGAAAATACTTTGAACTCGTTAAATTGAATGGTTCCATTGAAATCTTAGCTTCTCCAGATGAATCGGAGATCACAGAGATTCACAGCATATGAGAAAAGTGTGATATGATTTCAATACATTGAACAAATTTAATCTTATGTTAGGCTAGGCGTACACCGGTTAGTCAAGGCAAGACAAGACAAGATTAGTCACGTTTAGTCACAGTACTTCACATAGTTGCTTATGGAGCAACACACACCGATTACTCATTTCATCTTGTCTTGTATGTAACCTTTTCGAATAAATTCAACACACTAATTCGCACCGTATCAAATAACTCTTGTAGAGAACATCTTTTTCGAAAATAAGAATAAACTTGCTTGGTGGAAAAACTCTCATTATTCTAAAAATGCTTTCAAATATTTTCCAGTCTCACGTAGCAACATGAAGAGGATTATTTTATTTACTCTGCATCACGTGTCGAATGAGGAGAACGTTGGCTATAATATATTTTCTACATTATTATGTGGAAAAATATCGAGTTTCATAATAGTTATGGGATGGAATAATGAGATTCTGTAATGTGAAGACAACGGTTAATGAGATCATATATGTTGGATAATGAGGTGGAAAATAATAATGTTTGTGGAGGAAAAGAACAAATATGGAGAAAAATTCTGGAAAATAATGGGAACGAAAATAACACAGGTTAGATACTACCATGCAGTTAATAATTATTTGCACTGGAAACACTAAATTCAGTGAAATCTTAAAACATCATATTTTTTTCACCCCCAAAACCAGCTCTGATACCTGATACTTTTCTCAAATATACTTCATTTTACTTTGCACGCTGGTGAACTCTGTTCATCAATTTCAATATACTGGAAATAATAAATCGGTTTTTGTTCAATATTATTACTTTACAATATACTCTTGAAACTCGTGCTTTTTAGTGGATGGGAGAATCAATCTTGTCTTGACTGTTAGTAGGTATGGACCACCATATTTTTCTAAGAATAATATTAAAATAATGTAATTAAACACTAAAATATATTGTCAATTCTACTATTTTAAAATATCTTTTAGGGTTTTATTCCATCATGGGGTTCCTCAACATCAATAAAATTTCTACAAATAAGTTGAAATAATGTAATTAGAAATGTGTAGAATAGACAAAATCTGTGTGCTTATTTTAATTATTATAGAACAATTCTACAATCTCAATAATGACTCTTTGGAATTTTTATAAATGTTTTTAGTCTATTTGAAGCTTTATTCTAAACTATTTTTGATTCCATTGTTTACTAGCGAACAAAACCAGTTCCATGACAGAAGTAAAGAGTTTTGTTAAGTCGAGAATATTTCTTTCAAATTTGAAAAAGATGAACTAATATATACTGATATCTTTCTCCAGACAATGTATCCACTCCTAATAAATTATTATTTATGATTACTTAATTATTTTGTTATATCAGGAATATTTCTTTCAAATTAAAAAAAAAAAACGAAGATACTGATATCACTCTCCCAACAATGTATCCGCTTCCTCAAATAAATTACAGATTTTTTCGTGACCCATCTATGTAATTCATCAAAATAGTGACAAGGCTACATAATTCTATGTTTCATGCAAGGATGGTTTCATGATTGATAATATATTCCTGCAAAATTTCAACAAGGTTGATCGTGTATGTGGAATATATGAGTCATATGTGATATCACCGTCAGGTTTGTTTTTTCTTCAAAGAGGTATCCTGCTTACACACACAGCAGCAATATTGTTAACATGAAGAAAATGAATTACATTTAATTCAAGAATGAATAAAGTATTGTTTACTTCAATGATATACAAATTTAATAAAGAAACAATTCCATGAATCGATTATTATCGATCATCGAAAACATTAAAGTTTTTTTGAGTTCAATGTTCAAATACCCTACTTGAAATAGTGATAACACTTGGTTTGAATTCCCAAGTTCCTTAAACGAAATTCCGTAAAGTTTTGTTTCTTAGTTTCAGCTCTTTGTTATCGAGGACTTTTGAATACTCTTTTTTCATTTTTTTACATTTGTTGATCTTCATTTATGAATTCCATTTAATTTATGAAAGTTAATTAACTGTTAACAAGCACCTAATTCCAATTCTCATTTATTGACGTTTTAAACTCCCTGTTATGCACAATTAAAGGATTTTAAACAAACAAAAAAAAGTCAAGTTCTTCATGAATTCTTTCTAGTAAACTGTAATCATAGGTCACATCATATCTCCTGGAAACAAAGATTCAGTACGGTACGAGTTTTTTCAAACAACGTCAGTTTTTCTGAAAAAAAAACTTTTTAAATTATTTTTTGTAAGAAAACGAAACTTGAGGACCTGCGACATTCTCAGAATTCGCTTCAAAAACTGTTTGCCAAAACTTCAAATTCAACGTTTTGTTTGTTAGAGTAATGTGATTGTTAAGCTAGGCGTACACCGGTTAGTCAAAAAAAGACAAGACGAGATTAGTCACGTTTAGTCACTGTAATTCACATAGCTGCTTATGAAGCAGCACACACCGATGCAATGACTAATCGGTGTGTGTTGCTTCATAAGCAACTATGTGAAGTATTGTGACTAAACGTGACTAATCTCGTCTTGACTAACCGGTGTACGCCTAGCCTAAGTTTTTCTAAAGAAAAACATTTCAAGTTATTTTTTGTAAGAAAAAGAGACTTTAGAACCTCCATCATTCTCAGAATTCCATTCAAAAACTGTTTACAAAAACTTCAAAATCAACGTTTTGTTTGTTAGAGTGATTGTAATTCTCCAAGAAACAAAGATAAAGATTGACTGACGAAAAACTTGTGTTCAAGTATAGCAGGATTTTTTAAATTGTCATAAAACCGCTGATTGATGTACGCTCGTTTACTAACGTTAAATCAGCAGTTTTCTGACAAGTTAAAAGAATCCTGCTAAACTTTTTTTTCAAAAACTGCCTAAAGAGATGCGTCATTCTTAGCATTCATTTCCTACTTGTGAGCATCAACACAACCCGTAAGCAACTAATCACAAAGACCTGCAATGTTGAGTTGACGCAAAATCCAGTAAGATTCCTCCATTAGTAGGTAACTATTAGTAGAACGGTATTTGGACAGATCTGAAGATCATTGAGGAAGCACATTAACTTGAGAATAGCCACAGAATCACGATTTCTTGAATGATAATGACATAGAACAACTTCTCAAGGTTGTAACTACTGATGAGTTCTTAGCTTCCTCTACACATTAGATGAGTCAGAAATGTTTACTTCAATCGTAGATATTTTTTGCAAGTTTTATAGCATTAAATTGTTTACCTGATTTATAAGTTGATTTTAGTGTGATGACTGCGGTTTTCATACTTATTATAAAACTTAGGCTAGGCGTACACCGGTTAGTCAAGACAAGACAAGACGCGATTAGTCACGTTTAGTCACAGTACTTCACATAGTTGCTTATGAAGCGACACACACCGATTAGTCATTGCATCGGTGTGTGATGCTTCGTAAGCAGCTATGTAGCTATGTTAATTACTGTGACTAAACGTGACTAATCTCGTCTTGTCTTGTCTTGACTAACCGGTGAACGCCTAGCCTTACGTTTTATACTAGTCAAGCTTGATATCGCTTTTTTGATATGTTTTATAAGTATTATCTTATAATATATTTTGTAGAATCAATGTGGACCTCGAGTGATTATAATTAATTTGAACTCGATTTTAGTGAGTTTACTTTAAACGCTCAATCGTCATATTCAATTTTGTGATAGAACTTAAAGCCTACGTCAATAAAATTCGAATTTTAAAATTATGTCTATTTGGCCTTTTTTTGGCTATTTTGTCGTCACTTGTCATCAATTCCAAAGAGGTCTTGACTCCCTTTGATAGATTCATCTATTTGAATATTTATAATAGAATAATAATAATTTATGATTAATAAATTTAATAATTTCGAATAGTAGCCTATATTTTCTAATTGGTAGTCGAGTAGTAAACAAATTAGAGATATTAAAAGACGGAATATTTTCTGTTCCACAATTACCTTCACTTAGATCGTGAGCTTGTGTGATGATTAATTATGATTTGATTCACACTTTCAGGTGAGTTCCAAACCACCAAAAATTAATGCAAAACCTCTATCCATCATCACGATTACATGCAGAGTTACAGACGTTCTTCCAGGAAATAACCCATGTAGGTCTGAAATTGACGATCCAAAATGGTCTCTTATTTCATTTCCTTCAGTCCACAAACAGATTTAAACGTAACAGGTGATTTAAAACTGTGTTAATTGGGCGAGAATTACTCTACAAATTATTAACGTCTTATTTTTCTCCTGGAAATGGTTTCTTTCCAGGTAAATGCTGCATAATGTCCGGTGTTTTTAGAGATAGCTCGAGGGATCCGTGATGAAACTTCTAAAGTGATTTTAGATCAGTGGCTTGTCATAGAAAAATTAAAGAGTAGCTTAATGAATCATTTCATTACAAGTTTCCTACTATTCCTGTAATACAGGGATGAGCTTTAAGCTGTACACACACTGGACTGTATGCTTGCTATGCAGTAAAAAATATTCATCTTTACGAATCGAATGTGATTCAGACATGTTATATTGGATTCAATTGGATATCGTGTAATCGGTCCTTTGAGTTTCAATTTCAATTTATTTATTTAAACACACAATTACAAAAAAACAAACAACAATGTACAAATTTGAGGTAAATAGAATACAAACGTATATAAATATAAGAGGCTGGGAGAAGTGGTGTAAGAGTTTTGCTTAGGCCAAGCATTTAGTACACATGTTGGATGGGTGACCGCTTGTTGCCAGCACCACTAATCTTCAGTGGTTGAAATGCTTTTTTCAGAGTTATAAAAATATTATTATTAGTTATTAGTACTATTTTAGAGTTAGCTTCTAAAAATTCTTCTAAAAATTGCTCTGGGATTAAATCACACCTACTGCTATTTAAAATTTGTTACACTTTTTTGGTAAACAATATTATACAAACTTTTGCAGTTCATACGATTGACAATTTTATAACTGTTATACTCTTATAAATTTTTACAATTTCATACTTTAAAATTAACACTTTTGAATGGACTACCATTATGTTGGAGTAGAAAGTAGAGGTGATCATTATAGTACGTATATATATAGATCTTCTTTATCATGATAATATAATTATAATATTCACTTATAATATTTCTATATTTTTATATTTATTATATAAATGATACTTTTTCTATAGCCCATTAACATTACTGTCATATCTATACATATTATCTTCCTTTCTATCACCTGTATTATACTATATCCTAATACTATCACATGCATTATTATATCACACTGATCTTCAGCCAAGAGATGGATCCCTTCTTTGTTAAGTACCAGCAGAATGCTAGCCCGAAAATAAGCAACTAAGTTGGCATAATATCGATTATGTAAGCTGTGATTGGACGCGACGGGTGATCCAATCACGTAGCTCCACTGACTTACAACTCAAACTTATTAAGAAGCAGATGTCAAGCACAGACTTAGACACTTCTTCTTCTTCTTTTACTCTCAGAAAATCAGTGGGTTGAAGCTATTATGGAGGAGAGTAAACAGTGAATTGAGAAGATGGAGATAGGAAGGACAAAGATATGTGTTTTATAGAAATAAGACACAGCTGCAAATATTGGAGAGCTGAAAAGGTAAAGAATTTGGAAAAAAGGGAATGAAGAGTAACATTAAGCAGGAAGAGGGAAAGCAGAAAAATGAAAGAAGGAGGAGAGTGGGGAACAGGAAGAATATGGAGCGGAAGAAGATGAAGAAGAAGAAGAAGAACAAGAAGAAGTAGGAGAAGAAGAAGAAGAAGAAGAAGAAGAAGAAGAAGAAGAAGAAGAAGAAGAAGAAGAAGAAGAAGAAGAAGAAGAAGAAGAAGAAGAAGAAGAAGAAGAAGAAGAAGAAGAAGAGGTAAAGAAGAAGAAGAGGTAAAAGAAGAAGAAGAGGTAAAAGAAGAAGAAGAGGTAAAAGAAGAAGAAGAGGTAAAAGAAGAAGAATGGAGGAAGAATACGGAGAAGAAAATGAAAAAGAAGGAGAAGAACAAGATAAGTGTACCTTAGCTTTTAATATTAAAAATTAGAAGAGTAGGCCCTACAAGAAAAGAAAAGAGAAGAACGCTAGAACGGGATCAATAAAGAATTAGGAGAAGAAAAAAGTCTGATAGGTGGTGGAAGAGGTGGAAAAACGGAAAAAGGAGAGAAAGAATGAAGCAGGAGAACAGAAGAATAAGAAGAAAGAAAATAAGGCAAGAAACAGATAAGAGGAAAACGAATTAGATGAAGAAAATTCAAGAGGTGGCGAAAGAAGGTGGAAAGAATGAAGCAGAAGAACAAGAAGAATAAGAGGAAAGGAGAATGGGTGAGAGAAAGAGAGATGTGTCAAGAAATGGAAAAGGAAAAAAGTGAATAATAAGGTGGTGATAGAGTGAGATGGGGTAGGGAAGAAGAAGAAGATTAAACAGGAAGAACAAGAAAAATAAGCACAAGAACAAGAAGCAAGGAGGAGAACAGGAACAAGAAGTGAAAATTATATGATGGCATAAAGAAGAAGAAGGAGAAGAGGGCAAGAAGAAGAACAAAAAGCAGGGACCTCACCGTTCATCTTTGGATGACATCTACGCCATCTGCTGTAAATTGTAAACAAAACCATTACATAACTGAAGAGAAGATAGGGCTAGTCTAGAAATTATTAAAGAGTGGACTTTCTATGATGCGGCCAATATAGGCTACGTAACAGAAGAAAGGATGATGGTACAGTGTGAATTATAGTCTTTGGCGAATGTTTTTAATCAGGGTTATAAATCTATGGTACCCTCACTTACATGGCTTTGGTCTGGTATTCTCTATAATTAACCTAATGAGAGTGTCATCCAAGGAATGCGAATTGTTTTAAAATATGGAGCCGGAAGTTAACTGAGGGTTTCTGTTTACTATAACACTATAATGTCACTTATAATACTGTACAGTACTACATATAAGAGTAAATGAACGTTCACACGTTTAAAATTGTAGAAGACAAGCACTGTGAACACAGCTTGCATCGGAATTACAAATTCCGATGTTTTAAATTATTTACAATGAAAATGTGCTATTATTTGTAAATTCCCATGATCATAATAAACCATGTTGAATCAGACTTGAACAAGAGATACTCCATTCGTTTGGATAGTCTATGCTTGAACTACAAGGCACTTGGAGCAATAGAACTGCAAAAAGAATTGCATATCAAATTTAGAAATTCAAAGGTGTGAGGTGTGAAAGAAACTCTTGGATGCAGATGTTTCTGCAAAATAAAATACAATTTCCTTGCTTTCTGGTTAAAAAGTTGCGTATGTATACTAAAAAAAATAGTACGATATTGAATTAAAAATATCACAGTTACTAAATAACAAGTTTCACAATCAAAGTGTCACTCAGAATATTGGTAAATGAACTGAGATCTCATCAATATGAAATGATCACGTCAGATTATAAACACAAAATTTTATAATGTCTACAACCATAGCCTCCTATGGTTCATCAGGTTCATAGTATGACTCCAAACACATTCATAATAATCTGCCGTTAGAGTTGTCTCAATTCTGATTGAGATGGGTTGAACTTTGACATTCATTGAACTTATAACTCTGACTCTCAATCCTCCAACTTTCAAGTACATTATCTTGACATTCATACTCAAATCGGCAAAACATGATCGACAGTGTAATCTTGACAAAATACTGGTTGGAGATTTCGAATGCTGTAGTCAAACCCAGATTGTCCCGAAGGCAAAGATTGTAGGCTACATAGTTCAAATGTCAACAAGCTAAGGCTACACAAATAGGGCCAGTGAAGCATATTACGCCATACACTACTCAAAAAGCTACTCAAAACTTGAGCTTCAAAAAAAGTATAATATATACAATAGTTGTTCAGGAAGCGTTTATTCTTCATGCTTACGCAATCTCCAAAGTGGGGAAAATTATGCATCCACTGTATAGCAGGATTCTTTTAAATTGTCAGAAACAGCTGATTGATGTACGCTTGTTTATTAACGTTAAATCAGCTGTTCTCTGACAAGTTAAATGGATCCTGCTATACATGTTTCACACTTTGTGAAGCACATTTTTGATGTAGCAGTTTTACTATTCAAAAGCTGCGTTGAATTTGAGAGAGAAGATTTTTTGGAGTCGTTCTGAAGAGCGCGTTCTATAACCCTTTGTGAGATGTGAGCGAAAAATGTTTCCAGTTGAAGAAAAATGCGTGGATAGCCTTTTGTCGCAGCTTTCAAGTGGAAATTTCACTTCCAAGGAAATGAAAGAAAATGAAATGCACAGAGTGGAAAACTGATTGAAGGTATTTTAAGCACATGAAGCATACGTTACCAGCTAACTGTAATTAGTAATAATAAATTGAATTTAAATTATGAATTATTGAATTATTATTGAATTTTATTAATTGAATATAAATTATGGTTCCATTATAGTAAGGTAGTTGGGAAAGTATCAGGGGGCTGTCATTGAAGGAGTGGAAGTATCGTATCCTCCCTATGTTAAAAAAGGGAGAAGTCTGTGTCATGGCCTTCTTGATTTTTGTCTAAAGATTGCCATGCTGTGTCTCGATCTCATTGGCTGTGTGGCGCGATCTCATTGGCCGAATACACTCTGGACCGATGTCGGCCATTATTATGGACCTAATTCTGGCGGTGTATTTGAATTCAGAGCCATCATGTTAAATTTAATTTTCATGGAGTTTTGAAAGTTTATGGTATCTTTTGCGGTATAAATCAAAACCGTTGAGAGGATATTCACGGCAAAATACAAGATTTTCGTCGGATTTTGTGTTTTTTAGGCTGGTTTTGGTGGAATGTATGTAGATGTTTTAAAATACAGCGCCAAAATTAGGTCCAATTATCATGGCCGACATCCAACTCCCCTGATTTCTCTTACTTCCACTCCATTAGAAAATGAGGTTATGTTTGTCAGCTTCCTGATATAGTTAGTTCACTCTGCTATGATACAATTATTGACAGTCCATCTGGTCGTTTTTGTGTGCTGCACATCATGCGGCCAACGCTTCAGCATTATGTTGCATGCTTTTGTCGCATACTAAATCGACCAAGTGTGGACATATCCAATGAATTACCTCATTATAAAGTTGTTAAATGTTTGAATTGTCTTAGAACTCGTCTATAAGGCTAGGCGTACACCGGTTAGTCAAGCCAAGACAAGACGAGATTAGTCACCTTTAGTCACAATAATTCACTTAGCTGCTTATGAAGCAGCACACACTGATGCAATGACTAATCGGTGTGTGTTGCTTCATAAGCAACTATGTGAAGTACTGTGATTAAAAGTGACTAATCTCGTCTTGTCTTGTCTTGACTAACCGGTGTACGTCTAGCCTAACTGTGCAATCAGATGACGCTGAAAAAAGCGAATAATGGAAAACTTGAAATGATACTAGAACAGAATTTGATTTGCAGGAAGAAGTGAATGAGTACGTTGATATCATTCATGAATTTAAATGGTAAATTAAATTAATTACTGTGAAATTAGGAGAAGGTATATAACATGAAGCTAAAGGAGGATATCAACTGAACTGACTACAAATTAGAAAATAATCATACAACAAATTCTATCCTAGAATAAATTGAAGATTGAATTTATGTTAACAATTTATGCATGTAAATTTTTCAAAATTCAAAATTATTGTTACAGTTTCATAATATAGTTTTGATAATATTGGTTAAAAGATTTTTTGCATTCATATTTGTAATTGGATGATCATTTTATTTATCTCCCAGAACATCATTTATAATGAAGATGATGCAATAGTTTTCCATATTCAAATAATATTATCTTCCCTGAATTTTGCCAATTGTCAAGGAATTTACATTGAAACGATAATTGAATCATGTAGAGTGATACACTGCTAGCTTATAATTTGCCTAAGCCAGTAATAGCTCTCATCATTTTGATCTTTCAAAGCAATAAGAATGAAGAGAGACAATTATTTTAAATGGTGGAAGAGTGATTTTTTATGTCATTCCTATTCAAGAGAGTTGAATAACTGAGTAAATTGGTTCAAGTTCACGTGAGAATTCAAAATATTGGTAAAAATGTCGGTGGCAGGAAAAGAATGTTCCAACACACTCTTATGAACCCTTTCACACCAATGACCACACTGTGATTATACAGTCTCTGTAGAGCAGAGTATGTTCAGAAACGCAATTTGTATTTGTAAACATTCTTCCAATTGGTTGGTTCACCGTGACCTTCATTGGAGGTCAAGGCTAAGACATGACTAGCCGGTTTCGCATCCACATCAACAGGCGTAATCTTGCAACTGCAATATAATTGCTAAATCACTGAACTTGTAGTATTATTAGCATGCGGTAGAATCGAGAATTGCACCTATGATATCGTCAGATTCAGATGCAGGATTTCTCTCTCGTTCTTTCTGTCTCTCTCTAACTTGTTCTCCCTTCACTCATTCACTCTCTCTCTCTCTATTTTCACCACTCACTTTTTCTCTATATTCTCTCTCCATCTCTGAACAAATATAATAAAATCAATTATAACTCAGCCCTATTCAATCATATATCAAATAATTTTCAACCCTTATTACAATTTCTGATGAAATGTTCACGAAATTGTATCACGGTTTTCATTGTTATTATTTTGACATTGCAAACATCAATTTTTCTTTTACGATCATATTATTTTGTCGATATAAATAGATATTGAACTTCTCTATTGAAATTGTTAACATCAATTTCAATATGTAATTGAGCATTTTTTATTTATTCTCTCATTTCAAAATAACACTTTTCCCCTTATCGTTCCACTCATAATTATTCAATTGAATACGTTTCTGATATTTTTCTCAATTATCAATATAAATTATCTGTCCAAATTCAGTTTACATTATTTTGTTTCATTAAGTTCATATCGTTGTTTTGATAAATCAATTAGAACCTGCAGGATGTTAATTTTCAACAATTGTATCTATATATTATTACTTCATTATAAGTATATAAATCGAAGGCAAACTTGAATTACATTATATTCATTCATTTTTGAACAAATACGAATTGATCCCAACTTAATCTACAAGATCTGTGCTATATCTGTGCCAAATCTGTGCTATGTATTGGATCTCAATGAAAATCCTATATTTCAAGCGAAAGTTGAGTAATATTCTTCGAAAAAACTGTGGAAGAGAATTTCGAACGGGACTCTATTCAAATCTAACCTACGCGATCAATTGAATTACTCACATTCCAAATTGACTATAACTATTACTACTAATAACTTTATTGGATTTCAATGGGAATCCTATAACTTACTTTGAGCGAAAATCAGATTATAACCTCTGCAAAAAATTAAAAATAGGAATATGTTCAAATCTAACCAGCGAGCTCTGTTGAAAATTGTAAAACAGAATCTCAAAGTGTAAAATTTTCAAATTTTTCAATCGAATCAAACCTAATCTGTATCTAGATTTGTATTTTTTTCTAATCGGTATCTATAATTAGATTTGAAACATTAAAATTTAATCTTTGAATACAATTTCAATCCCTTTAATCCTCAAAACCAACCTTTGGCAATTATTACTAGATGGTAAACAAAGCATCATCACGCAGTAAACAGGACTAGAAAAAAACAAGCAAATTACAATCAAAAAGTGAAGAAGAAGAAGAAAGAGGAGTGAGCAGAGATTAACAGGAAGCAGGCTGCAGAAGGAGGATGACTGTAATGAGTAGAAGAAGATGAAGAAAAGGAAGAAGTAGAAGAAGAAGAGACAGAAGTGATATAAGAGGAGAGCGGAGGTCTTGGATACTTCAGATCCGATAGTCGAAGTGTAGCTAGTATCCATGCTACAGTCGCTAGGTCCACAATTATTCTCTAGTCCCAGTTCGGCTCCAGGATAGTTCCTGACTTTTTTGTTACTTTTCACAGGGGTTTTAATTTGGTGAAACAGTGTTGAAGTGTTGGCTGTTCTGGAAATTCGTTCCCAGAGTGAGAAAGTTGATAATACAGATTACTAGTGCGACAGAGATAAAAGATTCGAGGTGAGATTGTTTTTCTATTTATAACGTTTTAAAGTTTATTATCACACTATATTAGTATGCTCTCATGTTCTTATGCTTGTTGAATTCAAAGTTTGAAATAAATGTTTGAATTGAACCTTAATAACATTGAAAACATCTTTCAACTTTATTATCAACTATATTGTTATAATGTTTTGAAGTTCTTTTGCTTTTTGAATTCAAATTTTGAATTGATTCAATTTTAATAACATAGTAATTGAATACACCAACAATTAGTCTGATAATTAAATTAGTAATTAATTCAATAACATTGTAATTATTCAATAATCTAATTTATTATAATTCGTCTGAATAGAATGAACCGAGAACCTTTCTGTTCAAGGTCACAAACGTATGATAAATTCAATATCTAATATTCAATCCTATAAATATAACCTTGAATTGAACAGATGACTTCTTACCTGCTCACACAGTGGACATTTATAGTTTCCTTGCTAGCCACTAAATATAGTCCATTAAAATCTAGCTAGTACACTTGAATAGACAAGTTGAAAAGAAGCTGTTGAATTTGAGAATAATAATTAACTTATCAAATTGGTTGAAAAATATAATCAAACCATAGTCTTAAAAGGTATTAATAATTTTGAAACAAAAATTATTATAATACTTTGATTTACTTGTTACAATCATGTACCTTTTAATCATGATTTCATAGTAAACTGGTTCATTTCCATAAGGAATCTGAATTGAAAATTGATTACTTTTCACGATGTTAAAATTGAATAGAAAATTGTCAACTACACACAGTTCCAACATGGCTGAATCATAGTGCATTTCAAACATTGTAAAAACGTGTTAAAAGGTAGGTAATTTATTGTCATTTCAGATGTCTCATCAAACCAGCTATCTGACAAGTTTCGGGTCATGTTTTTGTTTTTAATCATAAATCTTATTGTCAGATAAGATCATATTGTTAAACGTCGTGATAAATCATACAATAGCAAGTGAAGGGCCCAGGGGAAGAAGGGGCAAAGTCCACCTGAACATATTTTTCAGGAGACACTTTTTAAAGTTTAAGTTCTTTTATTGTCATGGAAACAGTAAATAAATAGTCTTGGACTTGACTTTTTCTTCCCCAGTACCGCGTGGAGTTGGCCTGTTCTTTCCACAGCACATCGAATATTCAATCCCACTTTTCTATGTCAATGAGCACGTTTTCCAAAACAAATATATATCGTGTTCGGCGTCAAAAGCTAAATAAAACTGCGTTTCAAACTCATTTTCAGAAAAATATGGAGTTTACCCCTTTTTCCCCTGGAGCCTTCAAGTTCTAGTACACTATAGGAAAAATATTTATTTGATTCAAAGTTTCATATTTGATTTCGAAAATATTCAGTACTCTGCTTTAAATAGGTCAAGGATGAGAACTTTGTGACATTTTATTTAAATATCTCCTGAAATACTTCCTTATTATTAATGTATGAAAATATCATGTAGATAACACAAACTGCTTCCTTTATATAATATAGAACAAACTGGAGTGATTCATGTTTTTCGCGTTGTCATATTTCATTACTCTGTCTCCTGGACTTTAGATGTGCTCTTTGAACATTTCGTCTTTCAAATTTTATGAAATGCAGACAATTTTCATGAAAATGGTGCCCTAGATATTTTATCTGCATCAAGCATGAAAAGTATCAATACAGACCTTGACTCTGAATAGATTTTCTTCTCGAATAAATTTCGTCTTTCATAGAATTTTTCATTCATTTCTGTCTTTGAGAGACGTTTTCCTTTGATTCTGGAAAACGTTTACTGACAGTTTTACTTGGAATAAGATTGAACCATATACAATTTTACTCATGAATCAAACAATTATTCTTTTCTGACGTTTGGTGCAATTCTCGGGTAGAACAAAATTCATCTATTGCATTTGCTGTAATAAAAAAAATTATTTATAAAAATTCAATGATAAACCGATTATTATTATTATTCTGAATATAAACGCAGAAAGTTTTTTTTTTAGGAGAATAAAGAGGAACACAGTCGTTCCCATATAGAAGTGTGATATTCCAAATGTATATTCTCCATTATACAGTATTATCATCATTAAGGAGAAGAAGTAGAATGAGAAGAAGAAGAGAAGAAGGAAAGAAGAAGAGGAGGAGGAAGAAGAATGAAAAAAAGAAGAAAACAACATTCCCCAAAGTCTGCTGACGAAGCTATTTATGTTTTCGAAATGAGATTTTAGAAAGTTTGCTCTGCTAAAGTAATAAGCAAGCTCGGTGTCCAATCTCGATCTAGTCAATTCATATTTGCATTTATCCAAGAAAAGGGTTCAAAATTCTCTTGCGAAATGAGTTTTCGTTGTTAGGGGGGAGAATTGCATTGTCAGCAGTATTTTGTCGTGGTTCCTGATTTGAATATTTGTTAAGAAAGATGTGGGATTTGAGAGACAGATACTCTAAAAATAAATTATGATTAAAGATGAATTGGAATAATTCGCTCAGAAGGTTGACATATTATGGCTAGAGCGAAAGTAGATAACTTATTACCGTGAAAGTGATTCATGTTACTAGAGAAGACAAAACTATTTTATAATATTGTGCTACTATTTCCTACAAGTTCTCGTAATAGTCAAACCCTGGAGCGACCAAAGTCCTTATAAGAGATTTAGCAGGTGCAGCTCCGCTGCAGAAGAAAGTCACTGATATAGTTGTCTCCAAAAAACTGGAACTAGATCTTCAGGTGCTATAATATTACCTTTCCTGAGGACTAGGAAGATAAACTATTTCCTGATTCTACTACACACGATTGGTCAAGAGAATTTCACGCAAGAGGAGAGATTTTTATAGTTTATTTATTTCATTAATTGACAATACACACACCATATGTGGGAAGAACCAACAGGCATTCGCCCAAAACTGTTTCAATCCCTTATTTTTAATAAATTGTCCATATGTTATGTACATGCACTTCTTCATTCAAAAACGTTGAGGGAATTAAACAACATGTAACAAAATAGTATGTTTTTTTAATGTAAAATTTGACAAAGAAATAATATTCGAGACAATATCAATAAGTAAATGGAATATTTTATTTAAAATTTTGTGTTGAGCCTGTTGTTTATATTTTAATCATCGTAATTATTTAATGAAAATGGAACTTTAGTAACACCTGAATTTTTCGAAATAATTCAAATGTATAATCAGATCAGTTTGATTTAATTTTACGCTGGGCATTGGATAGATAGATAGATGGATAAAGAGATATTTCTTTTTTGAACTCAGTTTTAGTACATCTATTGTAATTTAATATTGCTAGTATACTAGGGTATTACTAGTATGCTAGTAGGCCTACTTTCAGCGGTCAGCTCTCGGTGACATAATTATTATTCGTATTGCTGATTATGAACAAGCCTTCCAACAATGGAGAGTACATTTCTAGCCGACAGTAATCCACTTTCACGGAACCAACTTACCAGCGTCTACCTACATTCTCGAAAGGGAAATGCGAATTAGATAACTGGACAATCGATTATTCCACTGCAACTAGAGCTGATATAATTGGAATATTACATGAACTCAATGAATGGAGTCTAGGATTCGAGGTTTATCAATTCAAAAAATAAGAATACTATCACTCATTGACAGAAAATTGAATTTGATACAGCATCGATCCATGTTTATAATTTTAAATGTAAAGTGAATTCACTATTGTTCTAACACTAGAATTGACGACCTGCAGTCAAATTCTACTGTAAATAACATAAATGTTACTCACTGGACTGAAGCGCTTTTAAGTTCCTCTTTTTCAACAGTCATACAGTGAATAATATCATACTGAATAAGAAGACTTGAAGTTGTCAAAACCACATATTTTATAGAACAACGAGATACCGGTTTCGGTTGTTACACCATTATCAATCTCTGCTAAAATGAAACTAAAATACAGTGCAGCAGAATTTATACTCGTGACCGAGCGCTGTGATTGGCAGTTGAACGGCCTATCAAGGTGAACGCCTGCCATTGGCCTAGATAGAAGCTCCTCCCACAATGGGCGGTTTCTAAAAACCGGTAATGGCGGTAGTAGTAGTAGAGTAGTCTACAGTAGTAATAATACTTGTATAGCATTGAATTGTAGATTAATCTAGATATTTCGCAATACATAATACTCAGTACTAATATATACTCAATACTAATATATATGCATAATACATATACAGTGATTATGAGAGAATAGAAATGAGTTTTGTCCTTAGATAGCCATAGTATCATTCATGACAAATATATTCGTTACAGTATGGTTATGCAAAACTGTGTTACAATACAATATCACAGTTGATGTTATTTCATAAGTAGAGCTACAGTATCACAGTTAATGCTATTTCATAACCTAGAAATCAATTCAATGTTTTGGATGTTATGTGAAAATTGGAATCGTGTATTCTCGTGCTCAGTTTAATTTTGAGAATAAAGGATTGTTGAAAAATCAGTATCTTGGAAATAACGTCATCTAACAAAACCAATGCAACGAGAATCAATGAAGGAATCAGACGTCATTTTACGGTGGTTAAAGTTAAGTAGAATTTAGGGTAACTGGCTGCAAATTATTTTCAATTATTTCCACAAGAAGAGATACTTTGAATATTGAGAATTAATGCCAGAGGAAGAAGAGGGCAATGCCTTATTGCAACGTTCAATGTTTCTTTCATCTCATCTATTCTGGATATTATTCAGTTATTCATCTAATATCTATCTATTCAACCACAGTAACTCATTCAGCATTCATACTTTTCCAACCAAATAATTAATTCAATCAATTGTTGATCGATCCATTTACTCGTTTTCTTCAAGTATTAGAAAATTCATTCCTATACAATAATTGATAACAACCACATCGCTCAAGTCCCATAGAAAATACAACTCAACTCTGAACATTTTAATTTGAACCAAATCTCCGCAATCGTTTATTGTCAACTGAAAATCTTGAAAGTTTTTTTCTTGTCCTCCTTCTCCTCCTCCTACTTTTTCTTCTCCTCCTCTTCCCCTTCCTCCTCCTCATCTTCTCCTCCTCTCCTCCTCTCCTCCTCATCCTCCTCCTCATCTTCCTCCTTCTCCTCCTCCTCTCCTCCCTCTCCTCCTCCTCTCCTCCTCTCTTCCTCCTCCTTCTTCTCCTACCCTTCCACCACTGAAACGAAATTGAAAACGACAAAATTCCCAACACGATTCAATGGCAAGTGTCGGCACAATTGAAATAGAAATTCCTCATTGTAGCTGGAATTCATTCAACTCTTCACAGCAGCCCCCATGCTTCTTATCTCGAACTTGTCTCATCAATTGGACGAATTTCTCGTTAAAATAACGTGATTTGACTGCCTACTAACCATTGCAATAACGTGTTCCGACTGCCTGACGCCCGTTAAAATAACGTGATCACTCTACTAACAAATTACGTAATTCACTAACAACTTGTGTATGTGTGTTTTGAGTGGAGACGTTGTAAAGAAGAAGTAAGAAAAGCATAATATGGTGGAAGAGGAGGAGAGAAGGAAGAGAAGAAAGAAGGAGAAGGAGAAGGAGGAAGGAGGGAGGTGGAGGAGAGGAGAAAGAGGAATTAATAAGAAAGGAAGACAGAAGGAGAAGCAGAACAAAGAGAACAGACAAGAAGAACAAATAGAAGTTGAAGAATAAGAAGGAGAAGCACTAGAATGAGAAAATGCGGGGTGTAGGAGAACACCACCATGTAAAAGCAAAGGAAAGATGTTGGAAGACGAAGATGAAACAAAAAGAAGAACAAAGAGTGAAAAGTTGAAAACAGAGTTGATGAAGAGATAGAAGCAACTAGAAGACGAATAAGCGAAACGGACGAGTAAACACGAATAATATTTATGTAGAAGCAAGAAATAGAAGTCAGACCAAGAAAAAGAACCATCGAAAAAAAGAACTGAGAAGAAGAGGAGAACACCAACATGTAGAAAAAAAAAAGTCGGACCAAGAAGAAGAAGATCTGAGAAGAAGAGGATGTCATCAACATGTAGAAGCAAGAGAAAGAAGTCAGACCAAAAAGAAGACCGAAGAAGGAGAACCCATAAGAAGAGGAGGAATATCAGAAATTAGACCAAGAAGAAGAACCGATGAATGAAATAGAAACCGTGAGCGTGAGAAAAGGCGTTATATTAAGATGGTTGTAATTTGTAGCGTATTTGGCAGTTAGTTGGTGTAGCATTGGTGCAGCATTTCGATTGGTGGTTGTATTATTTGCATTGTCGGTTGGGCGAGGAGAGAATTTAATTAAGGCGCCGTTACACAAAAACACAGCCAGCCAATTCGATTGAGTAACAACACTTCTCTTTGCCACCGCCCTGTCTAATTAGTTGCGTTTAATTACTAGATCTGCTACAACTACTGCTACACGCTTCGCTGTACTTCTCTTCTTCTTATTCCTCTTGCTTCTTCTTCTCCTTCTTCTTCTTCTTCTTCTTCTTCTTCTTCTTCTTCTTCTTCTTCTTCTTCTTCTTCTTCTTCTTCTTCTTCTTGTTCTTCTCTTCTTCTTCTTCTTCTTCCTTCTTCTTCTTCTTCTTCTTCTTCCTTCTTCTTCTTCCTCCTCCCCCTCCTCCTATTACTCCTCCTCCTCGTTCTCCTCCTCCCCCTTCTCCTCCTGCTCTCACTCCTCCTGCTCCTCATTTTCCTCGTCCTCCTCCTCATCCTCTTCCTTTCTATTCTACTCTTCTCTTCATTTCTATTTTCTCTTCTCTTTTTTCTCATCCTGCTTCCCTTCTTCGGTGGCGAAGCGTGGTATACTTATTTGGTTATCGCCAAGTATATTTCCTATAGGAAATATACCCGGCGATGACCAAACAGGTACACCACGCTTCGCCACTACCCTATGCTACCCTATGCCCTATGTACTTCTTCTATGCTATCATTATCTTCCAACCTCTTCCCTCATTTTTGTTCTCAAAATAATGGAGTACCGAAAATTTCTATCTTAATCTCAATAAATTTAATTAGCTACTGGAATCATCAATTTACTCAATCTCTATCAACCAATAACTTACTCATAGCAAAACACAATCGAAATCGTCTCGCATCAATAACAAACTGTGATTCTAAGTCGACAGTCCTTTTTCCACTGTCCGAACTTCTTCTTCTTCTTTCTCTTCTCTTCTCTTCTTCTTCTTTTCTTCTTCTTCTTCTTCTTCTTCTTCTTCTTCTTCTTCTTCTTCTTCTTCTTCTTCTTCTTCTTCTTCTTCTTCTTCTTCTTCTTCTTCTTCTTCTTCTTCTTCTTCTTCTTCTTCTTCTTCTTCTTATTCTTCTTCTTCTTCTTCATCTTCTTCCATCATCGTCCGTCAGTCTTTCTCCTTGTTAATTTCCGTAAGACGTCAACGGTGCCTTTGTCAATATAGGCGAGTGTTGCATCAGTTGCGTCAATCATTGTCGTCAGTTACAATGCAGCGTCCGCCCGCCGTTCGTTTGCTATTGACAATTTGATCGGCTTTGTACTTAGAAGGCTGCTCCTCGAATTTGATTTTCGAACGAGTATAGCTTGATGAGAACGAGTCAATCAAAATTGGTGAATAGCTGTTGACTGTGAATCGTTGAATTTCACCTGTAGTGCCTACAGTAAATGTGGGAATTTCATTAAAATTAACTGAGAGATCAAAGAAAACAGTCTAAAACTACAGTAATTTGTTATTGCGTTATTTTTCAAAGTCGTTTAAAAACTTAGTTCTCACGTTTTTTGCTAAGGATGATGCCCACATAAGCTCTTAGCTTGAGCATTGAGAAGGATTATGAACAAATAAACCCATAGGTGGGTTTTGAATCAACGGGAAGCGATTTTTATGCGCATAGTCTATGAGCATCTCAATTTTGTTAAACGAATGATGTAAGGTTAATTTACAAGCTCAATTTGTTGAGAATCTAGACTGAGAACGATAAATACCAATGTATTTTTTTCTTTGAAATCTGATGTTAAGTATGCAATTGGAGATATTCTTCAATATCAAGGAATCTTCTTGAATGCGTAATGATTGATCGAATTCATTCATTTTTTCACCCAGTAAACAACAAGTATTCGTTGAAATTCAGGAACGAAATAATAAGTTTCTGTAATATAATAATAATTTTTGAAATATTAGTTTTTGGGTGACACCTTTCTTTCCTTGTCTTGATACCTTTCTCCCCTTCAGATAATAATGTATGTGAATCATTATATTAGGCTAATTGATTCAATTTAATTCATAAACAGACTGTGAAACAAAAATGCAGTAATGTGTTTGTTGCTTTTTCTCTTTTCCAGATTCCAGCCATGGACCTGTTACTAATATCACTGTCACTGATATCTCTGAGTTCCCACTACATAGAAGCAGCCATCTACGTTCCCAAACACGGTCACTACCTCACATCAGGCATCAAAAGTTACTCCAGCCCGTTCCCCGTTAAACTTGTCAAAGTAACGAATACAGTAGCAGTTCCCGTTCCCTATCCAGTTCACATAACAAAAACCGTTCCTTACCCGGTAACCGTTCACAAACCATTCCCGTATCCCGTTCCTCACCCGTTACCAATTGAAGTGACGAAGCCGGTTATTATTCAGCAAGCGGTACCTGTTCCAGTTCCTAAGCCGGTAGCAGTTCCCAAACCGATACTCATCAGTGATGGATTGGTACCTCCCAGTGCAACAGGTGAATATACTCTTATTAGTGGTGATTTCACAAAGGAAGCTGGTTACAATGAAAGCGCTTGCTAACAATAACTTGGTCCGAGTATAATATTGGCCATCAATTGATTATCTTTGCTTATCCTCCTAAAACCCAAGCGAAAAATTATATTTAAGAAGCTATGACCTGTTGTCCTTTTAGAAGAACCTAATTTCAAACTCGATTGAAACCCAAGCATTTTTTTCAATTTACACAGTTAAAGCCTGATGTCCTTTCAAAAAGACGTAGATCAATGATGGATAGATCAATGATCCATCTATCAACTATTGAAGACCCAGTGTACTTCTAAAAGACAGCCAAAAATCCATTAAGCGAATAGGAAAAAAAACTTTTTGTCTCTATGGAGTTTTAAATAACTGGGATTGGAAAACATTTTTCTGGGTTTACTTGAGTAGAAAATTATGTCATTTTAAAAGTACGTATTTTTATTTACATAAAGTGTTGAATCAATCTTGGGTTTTACCAGAGTACAAAATATTGTCCTTTTAAAAGTACACTGGGCCTTGGGAGGTTATTTATAATTATTCATCGTCAATTATTGTATTGTGGAAATAAAAAGGAAATAAATTGAATTTTGATTTTTTGATAATATATTATTATCTATCGAATTAATTTGAACTCGTTCAATAGTATTGAATTTTCAATCTTTTTTTCAACTTAATTTTATTATTTTTGATCAGGCGGCCACGGCTACCTAGGCTACTCGTTCTACGGAGTGACGTCACAGCTACCAGGCGAGCAGCAGCACGACAGCAAGGAGGTACTCTTCAACCGCGGACCAATCACCTTCTCGCAGCGACTACCAGGTGTCGACTACGACTACACCTCTCCCCCCGATGTCAGCAGTCAACCCGAGTACGGCGAGGGAGCTCCCTCTCAGGATTTCCTACCTCCTCCCGATAGACCCTTCGAGCCCTTTCACAGTGCCGAGTTCGACTACCCTGGTAGCGCGTCCACTGAACTCGAGAAAGACAGCTATTTTCCGAAATCGTTGGACGCCAGCGAATCGGAGGAGCGTGATGCTTCAGACAAGTCGTAGAATTGGGTAAAAGTGATCAATTTGTTTGAAAAGACAGCTATTTTCTGAAATATTTGGATGCCAGTGAGTCTGAGGAGCATGATGACTCTGATAAGTCGAGTTATGTAAAATTTACAATTGATTAAACAATTGAAATTCAGTTCGTAAATTGACTAGCTTGAGCATAGAATAGCTTCTTGCTATTCTTGCTATTCTTTTTTCTTGGTGTTCTGAATAGCTTGAACTACAGAAACAGTATAGTTACAGATTGGTGTGGAAGGTTCCATAACAGTGTACTACATAAGGCTAGGCGTACACCGGTTAGTCAAGAAATGACAAGACAAGATTAGTCACGTTTAGTCACAGTACTTCACATAGTTGCTTATGAAGCAACACACACCGGTTAGTCATTGCATCAGTGTGTGCTGCTTCATAATCAACTATGTGAATTACTGTGACTAAACGTGACTAATCTTGTCTTGTCTTGACTAACCGGTGTACGCCTAGCCTAAAAGTGATCAATTTGTTTGAAAAGATAGCTATTTTTTGAAATATTTGGACACCAGTGAGTCTGAGGAGCGTGATGCGTCTGATAAGTCGTAAAATTGAACAGTTGGTTGAAATTCAGTTGGAAGAACAGTTCGTAAATTGACTATAGTGCGATTCACGTCAAGAAGTCAGCATTGCTTAGATGGGAGTTTGCTATCCTTGTTCAGCACAAGGCAGTTACTGATGTCCCTATCCTATTCGCACTGTGCATAGTTGCCGCACTGTGCATTGTTTTCGCACACAGTCCCAACAAACACGTTTGGTGCAGTATTCTCTTCCTCTCTTAATGAAACTTGGCATCAAAGCTCCTCATATAAACAATGCTGACTTCTTAATGTAAATCGGACTATAGCTTGAGCATATATTGTTCTGAATAGCTTAAACTACAGAAACAGTATAGTCACTGTGTGGCGATTGGTGTGGAACATGGAACGTTCCATAACAGTGTACTACATTAGAGTGTACAGTATCCATACTTAAGTCAATACTGCGATACTGTGATTATACTGTCTCTGTAGCTTCAACTAATACTTTTCTATTACTAATAGTATTGATCTATTTGTACTGTAATATTAGCTTAAGCTAAGACTAAAGATTCACTATTGAGATTGTAGAACCGTTCAATAATGATAATTAAAATGAAAGCACAATAATTTTATTATTTAATTAGTCAAGCTGATGATGTAGCCTGTGTGATCACGTAACCATGGTCCTTATACCACAAATAGATAGTAAAATTAACAAAATCATTGTGTTTTCATTTTATCATTAAGCTTATACTGTTCCATTAGCTTGAGCTAATTTGACCAACAATTCAATTGGTATGAAGACTTTAGAAGAAATGACAATGCTCGTTTCCATTGCAGTATTCATATCTCAACTGGTATATTTATGTCACTAATTTCATACCTGATTCATAATAATCAGTGCTTTTTCAAAACAAACAGAGACAAAAATTATTGGGATGATAGTCAGCATTTGTACACCCAATGTTCAAAATCAATAGCCTTATTACTTGATTTATGAAAATATTATATTCCAAAATTTTAAAAGTGTTCGATTTCCTGCTTGACAAACAGCATAGCCTCCTCTAATACAAATATCATTGTGTTGGAGGCCAGACAGACGACAATAATATCGCAACATAAGTCATTCAACATCCTACTAAAATTATCGTTGTAAAATTGATTACTAGTTTATTACAAATTAATTTTATGAGTATAAATGTGTTCTTTAACTTACAAGTGGTATTAAATCAGCAGTAGGCCTATAGTATAGCCTATCTTAGATTTGAAAAATTGAATTGTATAAATGTAAAATCAAATCAATGGGTACATTGTAGATTGTACGTATTGAGGATTCTGAAGTATGAAAGGATTCAATTCTCATGAAAAAGCAGATAGATATTACAATGAATACTTTGATGATTGTATGGGGCTCTGTAAGGCTAGGCGTACACCGGTTAGTCAAGACAAGACAAGACGAGATTAGTCACGTTTAGTCACAGTACTCCACTTAGTTGCTTATGAAGCAACACACACCGATTAGTCATTGCATCAGTTAGTGCTGCTTTACATAGCAAGTGAAGTAATGCTGACCAAACGTGACTAATCTCGTCTTGTCTTGTCTTAACTAACCGGTGTACGCCTAGCCTAAAGCCTTAGCTTTGTATGAATGTTTTTATTAAATTGTTAACTAGTTGAAGTTTTAGTTCATCAGACTGTTTGTTGATTTATGTTTACTTTTTTTTGTATGCTTATTGTATACGAGTATTAGTATATTGTGTGTGTATTGAAAGCGTAGTTTCTATTGTTATAATTCCTCTACAATAAACTTTGCTCAATACAAACTGATATCATATTATGCACTCTTATCATTTTTCCAATTTCATGATCCCATGATCATAATATTCATATTATTCTGATCAGATCAGAATGATTAATGAACTTTGAAAAAAAGTTTTTAACATTTTAATGTTTATTGAATTAATGTTTGGCTCCTTAGTTCTTTAATCCGTTGGTTCGTAGTATAACTGGTTCATTTTGATAAGGCACCAAAAATGAATTTTTACGGATTGGAAATTATTTATTGCTACCACTACTTATTACAATTTTTTTCAATGATTATTATCAAAGTGTATAAGAATTAATCCACTGTCAACTGTTTACGCAGTGTAAACTGCTTTTAAACAAACAGCTTTATATGCATTAGGAGCTTCCATGCAAGTCCACAAGCGCCAATTACTTTCCTGCTTACTTGTAACGTGTGAACGCGGCTCCAACATGAAAGTAGAGTGAGAGTGAAAGTGAAAGAGGAAGAGCATTGCTGTGTGACCTTGACAATGACTGACCCACTATCGATAGATCAGCTGACTCTCATGGAGATACGCGAGACTGGCACCGCTATCTGTCGGTGGGTCTAGCAACTACTAACTTACTCGCGAATTCACAACAGGTTTAGATGAATCACGATTAATTAAAGCAAATACAGTAGGCCTATAATTTTGTAATATCTTTGATTATTCTTATTACTCAATTACACAGATAAAAAAAATAGATTTTTTTCCTATAATAAAACTATTTTTGTTACAATAGGCTTTTAAGGTCAAGCCCTGCAACAATCATTATCAAAAATAATAATACTGTATCCTTTTCTACCCTATTCTAAGACCTCAAATCTATTCTATATCCTTGTCATTCAAGTCTAGCCTTTCCACAACACAACACGATTCAATAACGGGAGCGCAGCAAATCAGTAATGTCTATTAGAGCATCGTTTCAATGAACTCCGATTGGTCAATCGCAGCCCGGGTCACAATGACTGCAGCTGCTCTGGGTTTCGATTCTTTGGTCACAATGACCTGCTGTAGTTCATCGCTGCTATACCTTCCCCCCCCCCCCACTCTTCACTTCTCCTACTTCTTTAGAAGTTTACAGGCTCCGTCACTATTTTCAGAAAAGAATTACAATAAAAATTGTCCGCGAAATCGTAATTGCGGAGCACAGATTTCGTCATCTGCACTCAGTTTTTCTTTCTTCTTCTCCTTTCTCTTCTTATTCTTCTTCTTCCTCTTCTTCTTCTTCTTCTTCTTCTTCTTCTTCTTCTTCTTCTTCTTCTTCTTCTTCTTCCTCTTCTTCTTTTTCTTCTTCTTTTTCTCCTACTTCTTCTTCTTTCTTCTTCTTCTTCTTCTTCTTCTTCTTCTTCTTCTTCTTCTTCTTCTTCTTCTTCTTCTTCTTCTTCTTCTTCTTCTTCTTCTTCTTCTTCTTCTTCTTCTTCTTCTTCTTCTTCTTCTTCTTCTTCTTCTTCTTCTTCTTCTTCTTCTTCTTCTTCTTCTTCTTCTTCTTCTTCTTCTTCTTCTTCTTCTTCTTCTTCTTCTTCTTCTTCTTCTTCTTCCTTCTTCCTCTTCTTCTTCTTCTTCCTCTTCTTCTTCTTCTTCTTTCTTATTCTTCGGCTCCTTTCTTCTTCTTCTTCTTCTTCTTCTTTTTCCTCTTCTTCTTCTTCTTCTTCTTCTTCTTGAAAGTATTGTTCCTCACCTCCTCCTCAGGGGCCTGTTGCATGAGAAAATACCTTGCTACAAGTAATACTTGTTGTCACTGGCAATTCACCATTTTACCTGACAGCTAGTATTACCAGCTTAGTGCTTATTCTCATGCAACAAAAAATCGCAACTATTATTTATAGATTGATCAAACATCAAACCATGAAACAATTAACCAGCAGTTAATAGTAAACAGACAACAACGAAAAATCAATGAATGAATCTTATGAAATTTCAGTAAAGTTATCATTCATACAAACCAGACTTGAAAAAACCGAACTTTGCAGAATAATATTATGTTTCCTACCTTGAGAGCTCACATGTTATACTAGAGCAGTTCACGCTTAGTAAACAGACAACAACTTGAAAAAATCAATGAATGAAAATCTTTATGACATTTCACAAGTAATTTATGTACAAACACAGACAAATTGAATAAAACGTGAACTTTGCAGAATCTTGACTATGTTGCAACTTCCTACCTTGAGAGCTCACATGTTATACTAGAAAACGTGCGGTATATGATAATCTTGAATTTCAATTGGTGGTATCATAGATAAAGCATTAGACAAGAGAGTGTATGGTAGCATGTAGCTTGCAATGTTTCGATCTCAAACCGTACGAGGGTAGTTGCTTTGAATAATAAACAAGTGAGTTGTAGGAAACAGAAAACTGCGTGACAGAATTAAGTGTGTACGTGTTCCGCCACTGCACCAAAACTGAAGTTTGACCTTGTATTGCTGTTACCCGTGCAAGTGTATTGGATTAAAAATTCAGACCAGTATTTGTGAGAACTGCAGTACTGTGAAACATAATATATGTGTTGAAGTTGGTTTATCCTTGTTGTACAAACTAAAATAAGAAGTAGATGTTCAATCAATCTATAGACTACTACAAGAACATTTATAAATTCCAATTACAGTATGGCCTATCTATAATTTATATTACTATACCGGGTTATCATAAAAGAATGGTGCGGTTTCAAAAGAATTGGTGCGATTTTCTGACAAACATTTGACGCGGATAAGTTCACGATTCCTGTCTAATTTAGGTTGTTTGGCTTCAACGCTGGTTTCTATAAAAACTCAATCTTCGCACCATTCTTTTATGATAACTCTGTATTATAATCATCGACTAGAGTATGGTCGTTTTCACTGGACGTTTAGTTGTGGTTGTTCTATCAGTTTGTATATAGTTGTGGTGAATATAGATTTTTTTCTATTCTGACATCATATAGTTACCGATTTATAACCTCTCACGTGAAAAGTGCTCAATCCAGTTGCTTCTGTTTATCCTAGAAGCTCTTAATTGATTTCATTACATTTGATTCAGAAATTTCACATTGTACTTTTTCCCTTGATAAAATTGATTCACTTTATAGTAACTATTATTATTGATGAATCAACTAATAAATAAATTGTATTATAGATCCTCTACATCTATTGAGTGAGTCTCGAAAAATTGTCCAATAAGTCATAATAACTCATTTTAAATCAGAGTTAAGTATTAGAAACATGAAAAATATAAGTAAAATTCGAGCAGCATGAGTGTCAATACAACATCATCAAACACAAAACACAAATGTCACAATAAAACCTAATAAACAACACAAAAAAACTGCAACAAAAGCCCCCACAGTTCACACGCTGTTCCAACAATGAATGCCTGCTAACCAATATCAGATATGCCGAGTCTCAGTAACGATATTGTCAAAATATAGATTGCTACAACTGTTCTTGTAACCCATTCCATTCATTCTTGTTAGCATTGCTCTTTTCAGTCTTTTGTTACTTTCGTTACAATATTTGGTTATTGCTTCACTGCGTTGGAAATTGAACAGCGTTAAAAACCGTCCACTATGGAGGATCAAATAAATCTAGAACATGAAATGACAACAAAATTGATACCATTACTATGTAATTAAACTGAACTGTTACCATACGATGCTGTATTTATATCATACATTACATACATTGCATATAATATGCTTCACATAATAATTATTATGCATTTGAGCTTGAACAGTTCTAATAAGAAATAATTAAAACGGGTAGCAGTGGACTTCTGCACTATGGAAATATACCAATTATCGAAAAATTCCACTAATCAACCAAAAAATGGAAAATTTGGTCTTAGAACGGTTCTGCTCCAAGCCAGCAATATCATATAATTATATTTCAAATATATTTTAATTGTATAATATTACTTTACCCTATAGGTATAGATGCTGACATGAGATAAAATCTGTCTGGGGATGGACCATGAAGAAATTGAGGATACTTACACATTTCTCCGTACATATTCTTCTCATTTTTCTCATGTATTTATTTCTAAAGGAAGATTATCAATGGGTCGTGAAGGAATTTTGTTACAGCTCGTTGCACAATAGAATGATATGGATCGACGTAAACAGATCAAGATATAGTAATGGACATATTTATCAATTTGACAGTAGTATATAGAAATGTTATGTAACAGTGGTATAGACAGATAAACTAGGTACTTTTTAAGGATATATTTATACGATTAGGTAGGTGTAAAATGATATGGATTGATTAATATAAACATGATATATAGATCAAAATCAATCCGATCAATTGAATCAAAGAAGAAGTAATAGATTTGTGAATCAGAACGAGGATACCCAATTAAAGAATAAGAAGAGTTAGATTCTTGATTATAGAATTCTGAAAACTGTAAACCCTGAATAAACAATAAAAATATAGATATTAGAGACAGATATACATGTTCACGTGAATAAATACATTCGGATTATGATACATGGGTGAAAATATAGATATGTAATCAGTTTGTAAATGCGTAAGATGAATAGATTCAGTTGTACATAGTAAATCTTACATAGTTAGAGCCAGACAACCTCATAGACTGGGCTAATATGGGTGCTCCAGTGTGGAAATCCTATCCTATCAATAGGTCCTCTATTATGAATAAAGGTGAGCCAATCTCTGTCAGGTATTTACTACGCGTGTTTACGCATGCGCTGTGAGAAAATGAAGAATGACGTCCCAGCAGCTATTTAGACGTGCTCTGGTTTCTGTTTGATTCTCGTGCACCCGATAATTGAGCGTTTCGAATTTGCCCTCGGGGGGGATTGAGGGGTGCCTGGAGGGTACCTGCCCCCCCCAGGGGGGCACCGGACAGGGGCCAATCGAAGCGTGTCACTATAAATAGTTGGGATCAGAGCGGGGCCTGAGTTGATTTTCATTTATGTGGCGAACGCGGTAGCAGTATGCAGCCGGCTCCTAGGATAGCCACTACATTGGTGAGTTTTTTCAGACTTTTCAAATCTTTTTCAAGTATTTTTAG
Organism: Laodelphax striatellus; assembly: GCA_017141395.1. Lineage (NCBI taxonomy): Eukaryota > Metazoa > Arthropoda > Insecta > Hemiptera > Delphacidae > Laodelphax > Laodelphax striatellus. The sequence continues at coordinate 25,176,887 of CM029540.1, read as the reverse complement.
ACCATTTCTAGTTCAATTTTCTATAGTAAACATGTTTCTTATCCATCATAAATATGAGAATTCAAAAAAATATAATTATTGTTGTCCAATGCTACATTAATATTGCATTTCGGTTCAAGTTTCTATTGCAAACAAGTTTCTTATGATGTTTCTTATCCATCATAAATATGGGAATTCAAAAAAATATAATTATTGTTATTCAATGCTACATTAATATTGCATTTCGGTTCAATTTTCTATTGCAAACAAGTTTATTATCCATCACAAATATGTAAATTCAAAAAATATATTGATCTACGAGCTCAATGGAATTGGTATAATGTTTTCAAGAAAAGTGTCACTCCAAACAACAATATGAATAGGTAATAACAACGTTATAATAGGACCTGTTATGAATTACTATTGTTTTGTTGCTTTTTTCACGCCTGTTCAGGACGGGCCCGGATCGGACGGAATGAAAATGTTTTGACTGATGAATCATGAATGGGTGTAATCAGATGATTTGTTGTGAATATACCCATTTTAAAATATACGAGTTATCCCATTCGATCCGGGCCCGGAGCCGCACTGGTGTGAAAGAAGCTTAACGTAAACAGTATCGATGCATATTGTGAAAAATTGTCAAAGTCAGTTACGAAGTTTCAAAAGTTTTGAATTGTGGTTTTGGTGTTTTTGTTTGGTTATGAACTAGTAAATTGGATATGAAATAGAGGAATGAGCTGAATTTTATAAGAGTTTCAATTTGATGAAGAATAGACTGAAATTTATGTAATTTTGTGTATCTATTAGAATGGATTTTACATGTTTTATTGTGAGAGTGAGAATGTGGTAATGAATAAAAACATATCATCAAATCTCTTGGTTCATGTCTTCCTGAATCAATTTATAATTTCGAAAGTTATAGCACCCTAACATTTGAATAATTATTATGTTTAATGCATCCACGAAGAACAATTGCATATAATTCAATAACTGAAACATACTGAACTGAAGTATCATTAATTATCGAATTATCAAATTCACTCATACAAACATTGCTTTAGTGTCTCTTCAAAATTCAAATTCTAAAGTCCGTTTCTCTTTACTAGGCCATTTTGAAAACTCAATGTCGTTAGAATACTTATAATAAAATATTGTGAATATTGCAATTTATTAACAACTAAATAATTACAGTAGAGCTTCATTATCCTGAATATTATAAACAGTGTCCCATTCTTCGTATCTTTCCCCAAATTTCTACAAATGTCCCCTTCATGCTACCCCAAAATGTCATCCCACAAATGACCTCCATTCTCAAATGTCACCCCCCACATATCCCTCTTCATGTCAACCTCTTCCCATTAAATGTCACCCTCCTCCCCCCACCAATTATTTTTTCATATTTATTTATAGGATTTATTTATTTATTTCTTTATTTTTAAATGTATTTTATATTTTAATTTATTTCCGTTCTTCAATTTTTATCAGTCCTATTCTAATTAAAGAATTTTTTTCATATTTATTTATTTATTTTTAATTTTTCATTTTAATTTATTTTATTTTTTCAATTTTATTTCCGTTCTTCAATTTCTATCAGTCCTATTTTAATTAAAATATTTTTTTCATATTTATTTCTTCTTTTTAATTTTTTATTTTAATCTATTTTATTTATTTTATTTTTTTTTATTCCTCGTTCTTCAATTTATTATTAGAAACAATAAAACATTATTACAAACGATAACTCATTCTTAATTGATGATTAGCGTAAAAAATAATTAGAGTAGAAAACCTAGAGCAAAGAAACGGTCCAGAGCGGGGTTTGAACCCGCAACCTCTGGTTAGCACGCAGAGACACTTGCACTGAGCCAGGAGACTTAGGATATGCTTGCTAATTTATCTGATCTTAAGTGATCACCTTTCCGTTTGGTACACGTTCGTGCCGGGTTTGAACGTAGCTCTGTGAAATATTTGATAGGTTATGTCATTAATGTAATAACTATTTATTAATTATAAAGGGATTTTCCTATTTTAGATATTATGTTAACCAGTGCTTTAAAAATTCAAACGAATCCAAAATCATCTAAATCGGTTCAGCCGTTCTCGAGTTATAAGCGAGCGTACAGACACCAACTCTCTTTTATTAATATAGATGAGTCTCGGTTATTGCCCAATTACAATTCTACTTTTAATATAATATCCATATTTTCTTAAATCATAATTTTAATAAATAGTATTGTCAATGGATCAATAAGAAATCAAAGTGATTCACTGCAATACTCATTTCCTACAACATCACTACAATATTTAAAATTTTGTATATTTTGTTAAGAAGGCAATATTTGGTGTTTTACCTGTTTCTGTCCACATATTTGTATTTGAATAAATGAATAAATAAATACGAGCATTTTCAATGTTCATTCCACCAAATCTCTTGAAATCTGTGATTGATTGTCTCCTCAATTAACGATTGATTGATTGATTGATTGATGTTTTACCTGTTTCTGTTCACATATTTGTATTTGAATAAATGAATAAATAAATACGAGCATTTTCAATGTTCATTTGTCTCTTGAAATCTGTGATTGATTGTCTCCTCAATTAACGATTGATTGATTGATTGATTGATGTTTTACCTGTTTCTGTTCACATATTTGTATTTGAATAAATGAATAAATAAATACGAGCATTTTCAATGTTCATTCCACCAAATCTCTTGAAATCTGTGATTGATTGTCTCCTTAATTACCGATCATTGTCTCAATTAACGATTGATTGAATTGAATATTTGCGTTAATAACACGGTCGTAGATGAATATCAATAAGAAATCAAAGTGATTCACTACAATACGAACACTTTCAATGTTTTCTCCACCAAATCTCTTGAAATCTGTCTCAATCAACGATTGATTAATTAAATTGAATATTGACTTGTTGATTTCTGCCTCAGGTATACGTGACAATCCTACTGCAAATCACCAGCATCACGTCGAACAAAGACAAGAAGCGCGGCGCATCCAGTTTCACGCACGTCTATCACGGCGACCCCCCTCCCCCGCAACGCGACTACTACCACCACCGCTTCGTGCCAGCCCACGTGATTCCCGCCAAATCCGTTCCCCGCTACTACGGAGGCGGCTACAACACGGTAACGGTTACCAAAGAAGTACCCGTTCCGGTTCCTCATCCCTACCCTGTAACCTTGGAAAAGCACATCGCTTACCCGATACGAATAGCCGTTCCAGTTCCCATCGACAGACCAATCCCCGTTCACATTCCCAAACCGTTCCCAGTTCACATCGATAATCCGGTTCCGTACCCTGTCAAGGTACCCGTTAAAGTACCGGTTGCTCATCCGGTACCCGTTCCAGTTCCCACCCCGGTAGCAGTTCCTGTCTACGTGAAGGCGTCACCGATATTGTCGCCTCATGGGCATTATGGACACTATGGTTATGAGCCATACTATGATCACTTTGATCACGACCCTAGTTACAAGCGGGAGAGCGGTGAAAAAAGTAAGGAAAGTGAGAATACTAGTGAAATAAAAGGTTAGAATTAGGTACAGTGTGGTTTTATTGTTGTTGTTTCCCTTATTTGTTATTCTACCCAATTATACCATTATTCCCTTATTCTGATATACTTATTTGGTTATCGCCAAAATATTTCCAATGACCCAATATTATTATTAATATTAATATGACCCAATATTTCCTGTATAGTTTGTAATAATTTGTTTCATTTATTTCCTATGTAAAAAATAGTCGCAAGTTATTGTATTGTTTGTTTGTTTTTCCCTGAATAAATTTCTACAGTATAGGAAATATACCCGGCGATGACCAAATAAGTATACCACGCTTCGCCACTAATAAGCATCAAGTTTTACATGTAGCTAGGAGGATGCATATGGAATAGGTAGCTTAGGAAGAATGTGGTTTTATTGATGTTTTTCCCTTAGGCGTACACCGAGATTAGTCACGTTTAGTCACAATAATTCACATAGTTGCTTATGAAGCAGCACACACCGATGCAATGACTAATCGGTGTAGGGTTACCAGATGACAGGGATTTTCCGGACTTGTCCGGAATTTTAGCTCTGAGTTAGGGAAACAGGGAAACTTTGAAATTGTCAGGGATTTTAAAGAATTGAAAGAAGAAAATTAAAAAAACTATATTTATTAAGGAGTTTGTTTTCAAAGAGAATAATTGAATAATATTTGATATTTTAATAATAGAATTAATATTTAATAATAATATTTAATAATAGAATAATATGAATAATAGAATTTTTACAATTATAATGAAAATGAGCGATTGTTCTCATTAATAAATTCTCAGTGGACAAATTATTCAATCTGAGTCAGACAGGCCACCAGACTTGTACTTTTCATTGCTAGATACGGTACTGCTTTTAACAACTTATGGTCTTTCATCACAATTGTATGGAACTCTGCACATGATGTCTTCATAAAATTGAATTGTATCAACAGTAGAGCCTTGACAGAAGCTACAGACAGTCTATTCCTCTCCTTTGTCCACTGAGAATTCATTAATGAGAACACTCGCTCTACATTTGCATTTTGCGCTTGAATTGCAAATACAAAACTGCAAATTTTTTTCAGTTCCATCACCCTCTCACAAGTTAGAGATTTTAAAATAATCTCCCATTGCTCAACAGGCACTATTTCGAAAAAGTCACTATTTTTCTGTCTCAAAAAAGAATTCAAAGCTGAAATTTCATCGAAAAGTACAGTCAGTAGTCATTGTGCAGATCATGGCCATGGGCAGATCAAACCGGTTTTAAAGGAGGGGGCGACACCCACAGAAAATAAAGAGAAGCCTCTTCATTTACCTCTAAGTAATCTCTAAGTAAGGTGAATTGGAGTCAGAGGTGGGTAAGTCACCTCTAAGTTAGAGCAGAGATAATCCATATTTTGTTAGTCTATGAGTAGAGAGGTAAGTGTCTGACTGTAGCCTGTCTGTGTGCACTGTAGTCGTTGAAACTGTGGATGCACAGTTTAAGCCAACAAATTACAGTTTAAAGCAGGTTGAAACTAAGTTTTGTTGAACTTAGTTTGAACGGAGATACTGCTGTTGAATTATGTCAACCATTGGAACAAAACTTTATAGCTGAACAATGACAATCATTGGAATGAAACTTGATTGTTGAATCATAGTGTCTATTGGATTAAGCAAGTGGCGTAAATTGTGCCTTTGGAAAAAGTCATCATAAGACTTCAAGGTTGTTAAGGATGTCTCCCACAAAAACGGAAACATTTCCATTCCCTCAAGAGTTGAAATAATTCCTTTTTAAAGTACATCTCATTGCTATTTATTTTATAGTATAATATTTACAATTATTTTATTCAAATAAGAGTGAATCATCAAGCTTACCACAATCCAACATTGATGAAGCCCAACTCTCATTTTCAAGAGCACAAAAATCTGTTCAAGTAAATCAAGAGTAGTTGAAACTTGACTGTGTTGGATATCATTCAATGTGTGAATTTTCCAGAGATTGGAAATGAAAATTCATTTCCAACGCTCATAAATAATACAACTCATCAAGGAGAAGTTTTCAAATTTAAGAGAAAGATAGAAACTTTCCTTTTCCAATTTTATCAATATCTCCTTAAATAAACAAACCATCCAATTTCTTCAAATATTATAAATCAAATTTCTTAGTTCATCTTTCAATCGCCTCAATCCCAGAGATGAGGTCTGTTCATTTTTTCGTAATTTCAGAATATTATTTCATAAAAATATATTCCTTGTATTATTATTTTAAAGAAATTTCATAGTTCATCTAGTTATTACTCTTTTTTCAAGTCAGAGCTGAGCTCTTCATTTTTTCCTTTATAATTTCATAATATTATTCATCAATTTTGTGAAAGTCATTTAATATGTAAAAAGTAACATCGAAATGTTCATAGGTGATTGTGAATGGAGAATCCCAAACAACCGAAATAACCAAATTAATAGAATTTTCACCAATCCTCTGTCAACATCTCAAAGCAGTTCCAGTATACTCTGTATAGCATTTCTTGTAAATTTCACTTACTAGTTCAGCTCTGAGCCAGAAGAGAGCGCAACATCATTGGGCATGTGAAAAACAGAAGTGACTTTCACTTTTACCTCAGAGTAATGACAATCGATAAATTCAGTTAGAAGTGACCTTGCCCTCATTGCTACAACTTACAGTAACATAGTACATTTTTCTTATAATATAAACTTTTAAAATTAATTTAGAGAATTCTGTTCATAGAGTAATGTAAGCCATTATTGGTTGATTGATAGATTGATTGATTGATTTATTGATTGGTTGATAGATTGATTTCTCAGAGTTGTCTCATCCAAATTCCTTAAGAATAATTTCATTTTCGTAATGTACTTTTTTTGTCACATACGATGTCTACATTGTTTCTTATTGACAATGATAGGCCAATAAAAATATTATTGTATGTACTATATAACATCATATTATACTCAGTATTATATCATATACTATTAGGAAGACTGAATTTGAGAGAGAAGAGGGGGATCTGGGAGATGGTCATTTTTGGATAAAATTCAAACCAACAGAAATCACTTACTAGCTTTAGAATCATTGTGACAAGATGTATGATTGGAATATCAATATATATTATCCATACTCAATATCTATATACAAGGTTTTACAAAGAGCAATACACGAAAAACCTATCAAAATTCTGGTTAGGAAAGAGAAATCCCAAGTTGACAATTGTTAAACCCTGAATACAACAGTATAAATTACCAACTAAACATACAAATATACAACTAAATGTACTTACCCAACAATATTTCACTTTGAGACCAATTTGGAATATATTAAAATAACGAAAACACCAAGAAATCATAAAATTTTAATCTCAACAATATTGAGCAGCATACTGCGAAACATGGTTGGAAGAAATTTGGCAAGATTTTTTTTAATCTTGAGTTAAAACAATTTTCTGTGTTTTCCCCTTTTTGTACATGATCTGATGGATCAATGAATCAATATTTGGCAAATATGAATTTCAAGGAACATATTGTTTATATCAATAACCATTCAATGATGAGTAGTAGAAAGGAATCAATAAGGTAAGATGGTTTTTTTATTATTTTCGTGGACAAGAAATAAAATTTTTTATTCCATGTCATATAATTATACTATTTACATACAACATATTTAACACCGTATTTTCTCGTGTATGACGAGCATTCCAATATGATTACGCTACTGTATTAATGAAAAACGTCTTCTCCATAGAAAAATATGATTAAAAGTAGATTTACTACACTAATCGGAAAATTTACCTATAATTGACAAAATTTGTACTTACACAATTTCGAATTTTGAATAATGTTCTATGAAATTTGAATTATAAACTGTCATTCATGTTGGGGTCCTTCCATTCTTGCACTCATACGTACGAAAAAAGTCGCACTGTCCCTTAATAAACGCTCTTCTTTCTTAGATAAAATTCCATTGAAAAGATTATGTATTTTGAGGTAAAACTCTAGGGGAAAATTAGCGCATTACACACGTGAAAATACGGTCACATTAATACTATACTATTTACAAACTGCATCATAACTCTATAACCTTACAATATATCTCAAGTCTTTTCGGACCCAGTTTTGGCACATATCAAATATTATTCTTTATTTCCTAATCTCGTCTGATTCAGTCGCAGGGGTGGGTGAGGCATGCAATAGCGCACGTCCCCTGTCCACACGATGCATGTTGACTTGCACCGTGTAGGGGATGACTGTGGGCGAGAACTTCAGCGTGTTGTAGAGACCTGTCTCGCCGTCATGTGTGACCACGTAGGAGGGGGAGGGGGATGCGTAGACGAGGAGGGACTTGTCGGGCGGGGAGGGGTGGTCGAACGGTCGTGTGTTGTAGGGTAGCACGTAGGTTTTGCCGATGTGGAGGGGGTAGGTGATCTGGAAAAAAGAGAAAAAAGTTGGTTTCATTGAAGTCACATCAAGAAAATTATTAGAACATTATTAGAGAATCGAGTAGAGATGACACGCAGAAAGAAATCCATAATAATATTATGATATACAATTTAATCCACATTTTTATTGTTTGAATAATAACAATGAAATTAAATCAAAACTAGTGGCGAAGCGTGTTATATATTTGGTCATCGCCGGGTATATTACCTATAGAAAATTTATCGCCGGTTATATTCCCTATAGGAAATATACTTCCTATATCCTTCGTAAAAACTCCCTGATCCTTCGCCACGGATCAAAACACCATTTTTTTGAATTTATTTAAGAAATTTCTTGTCATATCATCATAAAATGTTTCGATTATAATCTGATTTTTTCAGCATGTCATACAGAAGGATTCTTGAATTGGTAGCATGTAGCCAACGTTTGAACTTGATTGCAGCCATTTTTTTTTTTTTTTTGGATCGTGATATTGAAAAATGAAGCCTAAAAACCTCCTTGTTAGAATGTACAATGATGTTGTAGGCTACTTCAATAAAATGACAACGTTTGAAATTTCCATTCAATTTTCTTCTAAACACTATAAGCACTAGTCTAGTTCCGTGAATTAACTAATCAAACATTCTCGATGGTATCAGCTCTTTTAGGGTTCGGTTGGAGAAAAATAATGAGTGGAAAAACAAAATGGCAGCTGTGTGAGTAACTGAGGACTTCCGGACACTTTTAATTCGATATTTAGATATGTTTCTTACCCAGGAACAATGCCCTAGGATATTGATGGGGAGTTCTCAAACACTCTGTATAGTACATAAACACCGAATTACATACATCAAATATCTATTAATATGAAAATAGGGTAATTCTTGAAAAGTAACAGATTCAGTAATAATGGATTGGAATTGACTATTTCAACATAAAAATGTTATTCTACATCTACAAAATGAGTTTTTTTTGTATTTCACGTTCAAGCTTAATTTCAAATTTTCAAGTTCCTTTGTAAATAAATTTTACGATATAAAATATCAGCTATAGTCTGGCAACAGACAAAAGAGCCTCCAAAATAAGAACTCTACTGCGCAGAGAGAGCGCACGTTATGCAATGCAGCAGTTTATCTCACTCGCTCACTAGAGCAGTGGTACTATGTGATACTGTATCACTCAAGTGATACGATGCGCGAAGGTTCTTTTGTCTGTTGCCAGACTATACCCACCTTAGTCTGATGCGGATGCCTTTGCGTATCATCCACATATCCATGATACGGAGTAAACAACGGATACGATAATCTAGCAGGCACTGAAGGCACTGGAGCTTTCCTGAACTCAGGAGAAGCTAGCACGGGTTTAGCCGTAACGTACACCGGACCCAGGTAGGGAATCTGCTCTCCAGAAAATAAGTCCGGCCTGAATCCTTCTGGCAAAAACTCATTATGGCTATAACCATCCTCAGGTACCTGACTCTCATAATCCCCTTCCTGGTTATAGTTATGGTAATCGTACTCGGGACTGTAATGCGGATTATATGGTGCACCTTCTTGAAGATTATGGTATGGTGCAGCTGTAACATGTACATTATGGTATGGTGCAGCTGTATCATGTAGGTTATGGTATGGTGCATCATGATCTTCATAAACACCATAAGGAGTGTCTTCTGAGTCCCCATGAGGCTCCGAGGCTACATGGATTACTTTTCGAAGTTTTCCATGGTTTTGTACCACGTACGTGTAGCTGAAAGCTTCGGATCTGGGAAGATCTAAGCCTCGTTTCTCGGTTTTTTTGGATGATTGCGTTTCGAGGTCCCGTTTGGAGGCTGTCGGTTTGTTGGATTTGTTTGCATCTTTGTCGGGTTCTTTGCTGTTGATGGTTTGTATGAGCAGCATAAAGGTGAGCATCTGAAAAATGAAGAATTTTGAATCAACTTTGAGAGAAATAATAGAATTTTGATGTTGTTTTCCATTGCCAAATCAGAAAACATGACGAAATCAGTTTCCCATGACGAAATACTTGTGTTTTTCACACTCAAAACAAAATTCACACTCATAGATGGGAGTTTGCTATCCTTGTTCAGCACAAGGCAGTTGCTGATGTCTCTATCCTATTCGCACTGTGCATAGTTGCCGCACTGTGCATTGTTGTCGCACACAGTCCCAACAAACACGTTTGGTGCAGTTTTCTCTTTCTCTCTCAATGAAACTTGGCATCAATGCTCCTCATATAAACAATGCTGACTTCTTGACGTGAATCGCACTATAGTAAGAGAATGTATGTATAGATCAGTCACTGTTATAATATTTTTCCGAAAAATATCACGGCTCCATTGTGGATGATAATAATTGCATTGATTGCTAATCTTGGTCAGATATTGTATGAAACTGAAGAACATTTTCATGGATTTGATGTTTTTCATACGTTCTCTATAATAATACTGTTATTTAAAACCACAGATTGCTGCTTGATTACAATTTATACATACAGTGATATATGATCCGTTCAGTCGAATTTCAACCAAACCAACCAATCATAAGATAAATTTGGATAAGTGACTTTGTATATATATTCTTGAGTCCATAGATATATTCACAATAATTGCTCAATAATAACTGTTTTTGATGTGGAACTATCGAGAAAATACATACATAGGAAAACAAAGAGATAGACTATAAGAGATAGTATACATATAGAATCATGTTATATACACTAGAATTTGAAACAAATCGTACGCTCGAATTGTATTATAAGTGACTGCGTTGTCTATATAGTATTCTTGGTTCCATAGATATACTCGTAATGGTTGAAACACATTTAACAAAAGCGATAGTTGGGAAACGCGGTATATGAATTATACAACAGGTTATAGCCATTGAAAATACATTATTTTTCTCCCAATTCAATCTGAGCATGAAATTTGTGGTGTTTTGCAACATAGCACTGTCCGTTGTTTTAAACCGATTTCTCACGCGGTTACTTGAAGCTTATTACTGTCAGAATATTCTCTACCAGATAAAACTTGTTATTCTGTTTCATTTTCTTTTTCTTCTTCTTTTCTTCTTCTTCTTCTTCTTCTTCTTCTTCTTCTTCTTCTTCTTCTTCTTCTTCTTCTTCTTCTTCCTTCCTCTTCTTCTTCTCTGAAAATTCTAGTTCTCTTGCCAGATAATAAAATGTGTTTTTCTTCTTCTACTTCTTATTTCTCTTCTTCTTTCTAAATTCTTTTGTCTCATCTTTTTTACCTTCTTCCATCTTCTTCCTTTCTTCTTCTCTTTTTTTTTCTCTTCCCTTCCTTTCTTCCTTCTCCTTTTCCTTTTCTCCTTCTTCTTCATCATTCTTAATCTTCTTCAGCATTTTTAAGTTTTTTTCTCTTTCACTGATTTCTCTTGAAGGTCTTACCTTCTTTCTTCTTCTTCTTCTTCTTCTTCTTCTTTTCTTCTTACTTCTTTCTTTACGAATAGCACAACAAATGCACTTTGGAATCATGCACCGAATCCCGCTAAACTAGTGGTGATCCAAAACAGTTCAATTGAATGTATTGAAATTGTAAAATAAGTACTTTGATGGATTGAATTACATTTTTTAATATGATCAATATCCAATGTCTCTACTGTTTTCCATACAATCACTATCCCTCAAGTCAACTGACAGACGTGATTGGAACTCGACATTGACAAAGTAATTTCAGTATTGTTGGACCGATTTTTCACATTCCTCAAGCGCAGCAGTCTAATTTTTCAGGCAGCCAGCAGAGTGAAAAGTGAAGGGACAGCCTTCATTCAGAGACAGTTCTTGTTGCACGGTGTGTGACTGAACAGTGTCATATCCTTCACAATCATTAATAAATTGCAGTCGAGTATGAACTCACACCTTTCTCTTGAAGTTCAGGAAGCTCTTTATGCTTTCCCAATCACATAGACCTACGGTTATTATCCGAGTCAGGATTTAAAGAATGAAGCTAGCTACTACTATTAACAAGCAATTTTAATTTTACATCTATTTTTTAATTTTTAAAACCATTTAATTCTCTGTGATATTCATTTTTTTCAAATCATGTAGGAAGCAACCATACTATTCTTACATATTTTCAAATAATTAGAGATTCGAAATACTATTGTCAATAAGAGTGTATGGTATCAGTGTAATAACCATCATCGGGAGTTAATATAATTAATGTACTTAGAATTCAAACTTTTTTTAGATAAGATCCATAGTACGTAGATCCCATGCATTTATTATAATTTTCATCATATTAACCATTTTAATTGGAGGTTTTTGAAACTGATTCCCTTTGGAATATTATGGATAATAATCACTGAAATATATGAAACAATATTCATAAAATTCTAAAATTCTGAAATTCAAATTTTTATCAGATAATTTTTCTCTGATATTGGTATAATAATATTTAATATAATTGATTCATATTATTGTGATATTGAATTTTGTTCAAAATCATCAGGAAGCAACCGATTATTACTATTCTTACATATTTTTTAATAATTACAGACAAAAAAGTATTTAGAAAATTAATGATACTGTGATAAATATCGGAAGATTTCATTAATATAAAAATAATAAGAGAAATTCACAGGCTTTTGAAGTTTTCATAATATTTTTGTCAATAAAACAATTTGAAGCCACTGTACGATGAACAATATTCATAAAATTCTGAAATATGTTTTCATAAATTCAACATCTGATGAATAACAGTTATTGATTTATCATATTATTGCAATGTATTGGAATTTTGTTTCTTCTACATCAGCGATCAATAGCGTCTAAGTTTACAATAATTACAAGACAAAAAAACTATTTATCAGCTTTGATAAATTGTGGTAATCATACATAATTTAAAATAATGTTCAATGTTTTTGAAATTCATAATAGTTGGATTACATATTTTTGACTCAGATTTCTAGTGATTCTAATGATTTCTAGATTCCTAACATCACTCCTCTAGTTTGATTCAAATTCAACATAGAAGCAATTATTAACGAATGTTTTCCTTCCCACATTGCAATTTATATTGTCAGTTAACAAATGAATAATGAATAAGAAACTAGCCGGGAGGAACACATTAGAAGGAAGTCATTAGTTAATAACTGTCAAATTTAAATCGAACAGTCCAGAGGAGCAATGTTAATTATTCATTTAACTAAAAAATTGAGTCAAGAATCTATAAGATGTAATATCATTGAGGAACGATCACATCAATCCATTATTCAAATAAAGAAACAGCAACTAGTCAGTATTTTAGCTACTATTGGTCGGTGGGAGGAGCCTATCGTTCGAAGGCGTGTCATTGACTGAGCCAAGCCACACAAAATGGTGGACGTAGGGCCTAATAGTTTATCGCCAATCAACTTCTACCATTAGAAGTAAACTCTATCTTATTACAATTCCATTGATTAGTAGAACAAATTTGTTATTCCATTGATTATTTCCTATATTTATTATTCAGTGAAATTAAATCTTAGTAGTATTAAGTCTCATAAAATGTTACACGATAATTTGATCTTGAAATTTCTCAATTTTATTGTTCAAAAACTGTTGTACAACAAATCTCATTAAATCCTGCTCGATAATTATTGTAATCGTTAAATTTGGCAATTTTATTGCCATCATCAAAGTCTTATAAAATGTTACACGATAATTTGATCTCGAAATTTCTCATTTATACTGTTCAAAAACTGTTGTACAACAAATCTCATTAAATCCTGCACTATAATAATTATTGTAATCTTTAAATTTGGCAATTTTATTGCCATCATCAAATTATAAACAGTTTCAATAAAACATAAAAGAGTCCGTCATGAAGATGACAAATTATAAAACTACAATGACAAACAGAAGCTCCACTCCTCATCAAAACACAATAATTACTCTGAATCCCACACAACATTTCAATCAAATTTGACATTCAAAAGTTATACTTGTCATGCAAATTTCAGGCATGTTTGTCATGAACTTGTTTGTTCGTAAACAACCGTTTATAAATGAATGTTGTGATGCATTTTGATGAGTTTTCCAACTTCTGAGGGCCTCTGGCATCACATGTCATGACCTACAATGGCTACTAATTATTTTCTGTATTATTATAAACAGTGCAGTCCACAATGTGGGTTGGAATTATTTCTCTGTGGTTTCACTCAGGGAAAAAATTTCTCCCACGTAATATAAGGTGCTAAAGAGACCAACATACTAAGGTTCAAACATTTTATACCACATAGTAAGGTACTAACTAGTGGCGAAGCGTGGTATACTCCTAAAGGGAATATACCCGGCGATGACTAAATAAGTATACCACGCTTCGCCACGGGTACTAACAAGACTTGTTAGTACTAACAAAGCTCTATAACTTGTTGGAAATGGAGAAATTAGTAATCAACAACATATTTCTGTGGATCAACATGAGGAAACATATTTTTTCATGTATTAAAAGTCTAAAAATCCAACATATTAAGCTGAGAAATACGTTGAAAATGGAAAAATTGGAATCCTCCGTTGTCTTGAGGCTGTATTATATCCGTATATTGTAATAGAGGTTATAAAATCATGGGATAATCACTGGAAAAAGCTACGACTGGGCTTCTCAATTCTTGGAATAATGCCTGGAATAAAGCCTACACAATAAACTGGAGCGTAGGTCGCATTCTACAGAGTTTGAGAATGTTTTTCTCAGCTATTCCGTGTGTCAATCTTCTCTTCGTTCCCTTAGTTTTTCATGTTATCTATTTCCATGAGTTAAGACTTTTCTGTGAATAAAATATTATGAAATTGATTTAACATCCTCCTCATCTAAATTCTGATGTATTGATTGTCACCAATTTTTGGGAATCATGATGTATCGATTGTCACCATTTTTTGGGAATAATCAATTGAATATCTATCGAGTTCACAATCTCATAATCTAGTAGAATAATAATGATTAAGGGTTGATTAATCATTAGTTAACTATACTATAATATTACTATAATAAGGGTTACTTACTATAATATTTACTTACTATTTTTACTAATAACTGTAATAAGGGTTGATTTATCATTATTATTAGTTGATCAGATTATATTATACAGTATAATCATTAATATTAGTTTACTAATGGTAATAGGATTGATTAATGGGATTAATGGTAATGACCAAGGTTTACTATAATATCTAATAAGCAAAATTTAAAGGGGAATAATAACTAGACTAACTTATATCAGATGAATTGAAATAATGAAATCACTACTTACAACCAAAAGAAAATATCCGCACTCCATGCTAGTAACCAGCAAACTGCAGAACAAAAAAACCTGGCCACACTTTAACACTTGTGTAACCACAGTAGTGGTCGATCACAACACCCAAGGAGAAAAACAAAAAGAAAAGCGAGAAAAACTAGAAGAAAACCACTTTCGTTATCGTTATAAACAGTGAAATGCAAGCGGAAAACTGGTCTCAACACTCTTATAGCTGTCAAATGCTTTTCTGCGGGGAAATGGATCTCCTCTCCCCCTCCAGAAACGTGATGATAGATTTTCGGCCAATCAGAGAGCGGGCTGGAACACAATAAAAGATTTTAAAACTTGATGACAATTGGACACCGAAATAGCGTTACGCATTGCGTAACATTATTAGAGTGCGGTTATGAATCGTCATTTGATGCTCTTCTTATCTCTATCATAGTGGTAAGTATATCTATGTTCAACGGGTTATCCCTCAACTATTGTGAAGTATTGTTAACAAAGTGTCTGCAATGTGTGTTAACCTCTTCTACTTGTATTTGTGGATGTCAATAAAATAATATCCATGAGTATCTCTCAACTATTCTAGAAGTGTTAACAAAGTGTAGTAATAGTTAAAATGAAAATAGTAATACTCAAGTAGTGTGTTACCTTCTTTTCTAGAGTAGAAGAGTGTTATCTCTGTGTTACCTCTTCTAGGTGTAGATGTTATGTGTTACAATACTTTTTTAATCTTCGTTCGTTTGTAGTGTCATACAATAAGCCAATTCCAGCACATAATCTTTGACTAGCAGCCCGTTTTCAATTAGGAGTATACGATTCTATGAAAAGATACATCATATAAGTCAGTGGACCATACAAATGTGGGATTACGTTGTCACGCAGTGAATCTGACGCGTCACGTCACGTTTTGACGTGACTTTTACAAATGAAGACGTTTTCATGTAGCGAATTAATATAGCGATTAATTCATTCATTCATAAAATGATTCATTTGAACATCAATTTATTGATAGTTGAAAATGTTGAAGGAATATAGGGTTTTACCTCAATCTGACCACTCCTCCCTTCTTGAGCAAGCAGTGCAATCAGTATTGATTAAATTGAATAATCAGTATGGGCTTACGATTATAGTGAGTGGTCCACTCATCATCATAATCAACCTTCGGGTCTCCCCACCGATAAAAGCCATACGCTAAATAAATAAAATAAATCATCATAATAACTCAATTGATCAGTACATAATCAATCTGGAAACAATATTAGAATACTAGCGTAGTTGGGTTATTTTGCCACAAAATAGAAATAATTATAATTAGTTTGAAAACAGATTGATGTCGTAATTCACCTGTTTATGCTATCTGTTTGTCTATCTATAATTTCTCTATGATTTTGCTAAGGCACCTGTACCTTATTACAGCTTTGAATCACCTCATTACAGCTTTTTACGATGTTAGAAATGTGATGCAGTCATCTTAATATTGTATAAGGATGGTTCCTTTCACACTTTACACTGTAAACTTTTAAAATAAATTATTCATCCAGGTTTCTTAGCAAAATGAACGAGCTATTCTCCAATTGATATTATTGTGCTTCAAAAACAAACATTCAGAGAGATTTTGAATGATTTCAACTCTATTCAAATTTCAAACAGCGTCTCAGCCTATAAAATCGTAAATTGATGAATTCTAGCCTAGTAAACTTTTGTTCATGAATTGTTGATGAATTGGAGCCTACATAACTTTTGTTTATGAATAAATGAATTTGTATCACACAATTTTGTAACATAGCTGTAACGTAGTTCCATGTTGCTGTATTAGCTGTAGTTTCATTGCTGTATTTCGTTCTACAATAGAAACTTTTGTAACTTGTCCTGAGAATGTTTTGCAATAGCCATACTAAACCTATCACTTAGTAATAGAATTTTGTGCACCACAAACCTCAATTGCGTGCTGTCATTGTGCGTCTTGTGCCTTTCAGCAATTATTGAACAGAAATTTATTGAATGATTAGTGATTAGTGCTGGTTGGATGGATTCACGAATCGTCGGATTACGATTGGTAGTAGGCCAAGAGATGAATGAAGTTTGTAGTAATTGAATTATTGGGTAACGTGTAGACTACACGTTAGTGGCGAGTAAATCATTACAGATTGGTGTTCCTATCCACATCTTGGGTTATGTTTCTTGAAAATTAAGAAACTTTATTATTCAGCGAAAATTCTGAAGTGTCTACTCTGTATTTAAGCTTTTATGTGTTAAGCTATTCTCATGTCTTGTGTATGTCCAGATTTCTCCTGTATTAAAGGACTTCTAAATTCCTATTAAACAGTTTCAGATAATCTGAAGTATATTTCTAAAGTAATGTTACAATACTCCATTGTAATTATCACATTGTGAACTTCGGGTTGGATGAATGATGAAACAGAAATTACTACAAAAGAAACAATATTTTACTATTTACTATCAATAACAAAATAGTGTCGCCTTAAAACTATGATGAGATGAAGGATGACAATGATCAATGAGGAATGGTAACTAAATACTATGAACAGTACCTTTTTAACGGGTATTATCAGTTATCTGGTAGGAAAACATTAATATTGGTATCAGTTACTACTTATTAACAGTATCTGCTACCAGTTATTGATTGATAACTGTTTCCAGTTACTTTTCAGTAACGGAGTCGGTATCAGTTACAACTTATTAACAATATCCGTTACCAGTTATTGATTGATAACTGTTTCCAGTTACTTTTCAGTAACGGAGTCGGTATCGGTTAACCAGTTACTTTCGTATAAAAAGGTACTGTTCCAGTATTTGGAGGTATTTTTGGCATGTGGTAACGAGTATTTTGATTTTTGTTGAGATTTTGATCAGTTTGTTGACTAGTAGTGATGGTGGTAGCCGAGAGCTTCGTGAGGCTCAAAGTGCTCAACGTGTTTGACAGCGAACGGAACGTGCTTCTCGATAACGACCGGGTGTGGAACTGGAACGGCGACTGGCTTCTCAATTGGAACGGGGAACGGTTTCGGGTAAGGAACGGCTACTGGGTGGGCGACTGGTACTTTCACTGGAACCTGAACAGAAAAGTAACAGTGATAGATTAGAAAAAGGGTACAAATTGATGAATGAATGCATAGTTGCATCAATTTATTAATACAGAAAAAATCTAAGGCTAGGCGTACACCGGTTAGTCAAGACAAGACAAGACGAGATTAGTCACGGTATTTCACATAGTTGCTTATGAAGCAACACACACCGATTAGTCATTGCATCGGTGTGTGCTGCTTCATAAGCAGCTATGTGGATTACTGTGACTAAACGTGACTAATTTCGTCTTGTCTTGTCTTGACTAACCGGTGTACGCCTAGCCTAATATCACACGAATTCAGTAAGTCAATGACAAGTTATTCATTCAATATCTATTCGATAGAATTTCTATAGAATGTTTTGATTTATATAGAATTTATAGAACTTGAAGCTGAATTATTGAATTTTCATGCTTCGTTTCACATGAAAAACTTAGTAATGCTTTTGAAGTGAATGAAGGCTTTTATTAGAATATTATAATGAGTATCCCCCATTCAATTTTTTATAATTATTTTGATAATTAACAAATTAAGCTATGTACACTACTCACCAGCACTTATCACCAAATAGAATAGAATTATTCTTCTACAAAAATTCTAGATTATACATTAAAAATCTCCAATAAACACCGCAAATGAATTCCTTGAAATATCTTCTACCCTGTTACTACTCCCCACTATGTAATTCCCACTAAATTATCGCCCACCATTTTACTACGCATCCACCAAATTTGTATCAGCTTTTTGAGGTATTGTGGACTGACCTGTAGATTATTATTGAGTTTGGCCTTGTCAGTTTTAGCCTTGAGACTGTTCTGCAGCCACATCATGACCAATGTTTTTAGAATGGTGAGCGGGTTGGTGGAAGAAGTAGAAGAAGAAGAAGCAGACTGCGGGACGAATGCAATGAATGTGAGTAGACTTACTATCCAGCAAAAGCTACTGCTTGAGCGCTAGATTACTGATAATACTGATATTACTGATAAATACTGATAATACTGATGAATACTGGCAAATTGAATTCGAAATCCATAATAAATCAAAGTAAATTACATTGTTAATTGATATTCAAATACCCTTTACTGTTAAGATTCATTGAATTGAAATTCTTATAGATCAAGTTGGATTACAGTTTCCGCCTATAGCCTAATAGCTAGATCGCCCCTACTTGACATAATTTTCAAGCATGAATTTTATAATGAAGAGATTATTAGAGATTAATTGGAAATTATAGAGCGAAAAAGTGTATGTCTAAATTATTGAAGTATCAAGATGACACAGATTTTATTAATAGTCTGATAGACCTTTGTATGATCTTATTTACACGTGTATGCGATTTACAAGTAAGTGATTGAAAAAAATCAAGACTTGAAAAGAAAAGATATAGTTCCGCAAGAAAATCTTAAGTTTTCATTGACTATGAAATTCTCCATTGTCAGAAAATCAAGTAGGCTGTCTTTGAGGCTGTCTTAACCAATGCTGTCTTTAAGGTTTACTCACATCATGGTACTAAAAATCTTGATAGGCATACTAGGAATACTAGCAATGATGATACACCGTATAATATTTGAATTTATTTATAAGATATATGAATATTATATAAGAGTTTTTCTTCTAGATTTGTATCGTTTTCTTTACTCCATGATTAAATTCCATCCTCAATATTTGGTTGTAGTCTAATGTGATTTTTCTTTCAATTTTCATAAAGGGGTTTCTTAATAAATTAGACTTCTATTCAACCCTTCTCTTATCGTCTCTGTAATTGCAAAAGGTCGTATATGGAATGAGAAAAGCAAAGTTACTTAGCTTGACATCCATCAGAGGAAAAAAATGAACGTCTCTTCAACATTACATAATACATTATTTTTATTGTTTGAAGTATCATTCATTGATTTAAGATATTCTGGTATTGTACTGAACATAGATATTCTATAGGAATTATTGTACTGAACACACACAATTAGAATACTTAGAATAATAATATTTCAAGAAATACAATTTATAATATACTATTTTCAAAACATTTAATTATTATCTGTCAATTGGATCGAAATTGATCTTGCTCTGTGCAACTCAACATTAGAGAATTAATAAAACGGGAATTCCAACAGATGACCTCTTGCAATTCCAGTGAAGGTATAATTTTATTGTAACTGTGAATGAAAAATGATGTAGAACCCTTATCCTATCGCAACTTACCTTGACAGGGTAGGGCACCAGCTTGTCAACCGGGTACAGTACGGGCTTCTCGACGGCAACTGGATACGGCTTCGGCACGGCTACGGGGTAGGGACGGTCGACGGGCACTGCAACCGGGACCTTGACGGGGTAGGGGACGTGTTTCTCATACGGCACGTGCACGGGATAAGGCACGGCTACTTCCTTGGTGACGGTGACGGTTTTCACATGACCGTGATCTAGTGAGAGGGAGTCAAGGCCGTAGCCGTGACCGTAGCTGCCGTAGCTGAGGTCGAAGCCGTGGCCGTAGTCGAGACCGCCGAAGCCGTAGATGCCCCGTTTCTGTTTGGGGGATGATGGGTCGTCGGAGGAGGAGTCGCTGTCGGCGGGGGCGGCTCGCACGAAGGCGGATGTGGCCAGGATTAGGCAGAGGGTTATCTGCGAGAGAAAGCAGAGAAATCAATCGTTAGAGTATGGGTTTATCAGTTGTTATGAATATAGAAAAATTAATAATAAGACTTGAATGTAAGATATTTATTGAAACACTTGACAAAATTTTGTGTGATAGAGAATAGTATCAATTCAGTATTAACGCACTTGGAGATAGAATTATCATTATTCTATAGTCTGTGCAAATTACCTCGCAGCAATAGGCAACTAGCAACACATGGATCATATGATTGTTCACTCTATACAAACCAATAGTTCAATGCACACCGAAACAGCTGCTTTGGTGTGCATTTGTTTCTATAAGTGGACGATCATATGATCTAATAGATGCAGTGTTACGTTTATGGGGTGAAGTGTTGCCGGATTGCACAGTAGCCAGCAAAGCCAATTCGGAGGAATAAGTAGTATTCAAAACTTGACATTCTATGCAGTCGGCTCCAATGACTGCTCGAGTTTATCAAACCACGACACTAAAAGAACTGAATATTGAAAAATGCTTTCTCATCTCAATTAATTCTATCTCTGGGTGTGCTAATGTTTTCTCATTTATGTAGTTTTGATAGAATAAGAAATGTAAACAAAACAAGAGAAAGAGCGGAAAAGAGAACGAACAGCTGTGAGTGAGGAGTAATAAACAAAATTTGTTTTGCTTATTTAATAAGCTTCCATATTCCCATAACAAATAGCATTGCCATTTAAACGCTTACTGCATTCTCAGGTTTGCACAGACTATAGTACAAAATAAAAATTGGGCTGTCAACAAGCTCTGATCATTTGTCATTCCTTGTTTACATGAGCTCAGAAAAATAAGCGTGAGTCATGAAATATGAAGGGCTCACATCCATTTTTCTCGAAAACGATAGACAGGTATTATGTTCTTATGTCATCTTGACATGTACCTGCTTTGGTTTGGAATTGACTTTGCTACCAAAATTTCAAATTTGTTCCAGGCACCCAGAGAAACAATCTTATTCTTGCAATGTCATGAGAGGGAAGAATATTCTCCTACATTTTGAATATTCCTTGATTCAAACTAAGATATAACGTCATTCATGGGCTAGTCTTCAGAATCCTTTAGTTCGCTCTCTTCAGAAACCTTTCAGTTTGCTGTCGAGAGCTTGTGTCTGTATCTGTTTCTGTGAAAATGTCACTATCTTGATCCTTAGTTGATAATAATCATGAAATTAATGAGAAAGTCCATCTAATGGAATGTCATGTTCAGGATAGTAATTATAACCTTCTCCTGTGTAATTTATCTTCAACCATAAACGTATTTTGCTACTAGCTCTAGAAAATATGCGAGCATTCTTCAAGACTACATTTTCAATTAATATTATAGATATAGCAGGATTCTTTTAACTTGTCAGAAAACAGCTGATTTAACGTTAGTAAACGAGCGTACATCAATCAGCTGTTTTCTGACAATTTAAAAGAATCCTGCTATACCTCACGACTCTTCACAGTTGACGATGTAAACTGAAATACTTGGTGCACGATTAGACCACGTTGGATCACTACAAAGTGCAAATTAGTTGAGTTTCCTGTTCCTAAGGAGATTATCGAAAGAGTTTCCTGTATCTAGAATTAAAAATTGTTGCACACACGATACGATAATAATCGTTGGCAATTACATAAAAAGTTGAGCTTACATCATGCAGTTGAAGCGATGCAGTTGGCAAGTTTTTTATTGGAACTGGTTCTGATTTTCGAACTTTGACTCCGAGAAGAAGAAATGGGAGAGGAAGAAGAAGAAGAAGAAGAAGAATATATGTTACGTCAATTATATAACAGTAAGTTGTGAAGGTAGTTCCATAGCGCTCGATGTTGACCTTAGAAGAGGGCGTACTGGTGGAAGAACGGACAGGTTCCGTTACATGCACGGCTAAGATCATGGTCTGACAATGAGGCTGGAGAAAGGTGTTTCTTGAAATATGGAGGAAGAACGAATTGGAGAGGACGAACATTTGGAGAAATAGGAAAAGGACAAGGAAAAGAATTGGTGAGAGAAGGAAGAGGAGGAGGAGGAGAAGGAGGAGGAGAAAAAGAAGGAAAAGATGCGGTGTAGAACAGAGCTGAGTAGAAAAATGAGAAAAATTGAGAGCAATGAAAAAGGAGAATAAGGAGAAGACTAAAAAGCAATGAGAAAAAAGAAGGAGCAGAATAAGAAGAAGAAGAACAAGAATTGGGAGGAATGGAAAAGAAGAAGAAGAAGAAGAAGAAGAAGGAATAGAGAAGAGAGCAGTCGGAAAGGAGAGTAAGAGGAGAACATGGAACGGGGAAGAGTGGGAGAGAAGTGGAGAAGGAGGAGAAGAATAAGATAATGATAATGATGAGAAGAAGAAAAATAAAACGATGATTATGATGATGAAAGTAAGGAAGAATGAAGTAAGGAAGCAGAGAAAACAAGAGGAGGAAGAAGAATAATATCAAGAGAAAAGGAGAAGAAAATAAGGGAAAATTAGAAGAATAATACAGGAAAAGGAGGAGGAGGAGGAGTAGTAGGAGGAGGAGGGAGGAGGAGGAGGTGGAGGAAGAGGAGGAGTATGCGTTGGAGGAGTAGTAGTAAAGAAGAAGAAGAAGTTAAAGTACAGGTAAGAAAAAGAGAATAAGTAAGAGAAAACGATGGAAAAACCAGAATCCAGATAAAATGGAAGATTGAAGAAACAGAGTGATTGAAAAAGGAACAGAAGAGGAGGAAAAAGAGAAATAGGAAGATGTAAGAAAAACACATCTTTGGATATCTATCCAACCAGTTTAAAAGTCGGTTAACCAGCCATGACTACATTATTCAACTTTGGAAAAAATACAATTTCCATTTCCGTTAACCCTATTGGAGGACACGTTATTATGTAATAATTGTCAATTCATTATTCAGTAAACCGTTCTTTGGGCCAGTAGTTCAGGAAAAGGAACAACTTTTAATCAATTGTTTTCATCCGATGTTCTTCAACAAAGTTGTGGAACGAGTTTGTGATACAAAGAAAGAGAAAGAGAGGAAAACAAAGATAAAATTGGATAGAAAAGAGAGAGAAAGTGATAAATGAGTGGGAGGAAAACGAAAGTAACGAATTGGGGGGAATAACTCAGCAGTTACTTGTTTTGTATCAATTATGCGTAACGGGTTCCATTTCATTCAAGTGTCCACTCAATTATTCGTCAATAAATGTTTTATTCATGAGATTCGAGTGAATGATGCGATTTTATTAGCATTATTTAATCACCAATAAGTACTTTCAGGTATTTCCCATTAACTTTCCTTTGCCCTACAGTAAGTAGGCCTAGTATTCTGCTTAAAACCCTGAACTCCTTATTAGGGACTCCCTGACTCTCGAACTCCTTATCCTTCTTATTATAGGAACTCCGATATTCTAAAATTTTTCAAAAAAGGATTATCCGCGTTTACTGTTGTCCAGTATTGAATTATTATCGAAATTTTTGAGTCCTTATCAACATACTTTTTAATCTCAGTTTATAATTGATTTTGACTACAAGCCCTGGTGACATAACAATTATGTCTTCCTTGTAGCCTCTGTACAAGTTACAGTATATATCCTATCCAAGACTTCAATAACAGAATAGAATAAAATAATTTCTTTATTTTTCTGACGTGGGGAAGTTTAGTTGTACCTACTAAACCGCTTTAGCACGGAAAATTTCATTACAGATCAATCAATTATTCAACAATATTAGAGATTTTAAGATATTGCGTGGGATTAAAATTAGTTGAGAATTTTATCAAATCTAATAATGATCTACTTCCAATTAGGTTATTCAAGTCTGAATCATTTTAAATGTGAGCAGACAAAATTGATGAGCACAAATCATCATTTGACCTCACTTTGAAACTTGAGATTTAGGACAACTTCACTTACTTCCTTTACCTGATATTGTTTGCTTGATTCAATGAGTAAATTAAACGACTCAATAGTATCTTCCTGGAACGGTTCCATTGCTCATCCTTCAAAAGTTATTTTTTTAGAGGAAGGTCGGTTATGAAACAAACTCCATTGAACTTCACATTCAGTCAATTAAACAGGGAGACAATGGAGTTCACGTGATGCGTTGCACACATGCGCGTCTTATGCAATTGATGTGTCGGTTCCTGTCTCATTTGCATGTTTGCGGCAATTCAATGGCGGAATTGCGAAATGTTTTCGGCCGAAATTGGCGCGGGAAACTCCGATAGGCTGTGAATTTGAGCCAGTGCGATTGGGCCAATAGGTCAGTCAAGTACCTAGGTGAAATTGGTTTTGTAATTAATGAAAGACATTTGATAGTATTCGATGGTATAACTGAGGATTCGTGAATTATTATTACGAATTATTAGGTGGAATTGGTTTTGTAATTAATGGAAGACATTTGATAGTATTCAATGGGGAAACTGAGTAATCGAGAATTTTGATAGTAGATGAGATTGAGTTTTTTCAATGAGAAGTTTCTAATGTTTGATTAGGAATTAGTTCACTTAAAAGTTTTTGTGAGTGAGGAGAATGAGTCTGAAACTTCTTTCTCGAGTTTACCAGAGATTGATAATGGTGTAACAATGTGAACCGGCATCTCTATACTTTGATAATTCTGTGGTTTATTATTTATTATTTGTGGTTCATCTAAGATATTTTTAACGAAAAGGTTTATTAAAAATGTTAAAGTACTATGTTCTTTCTCTCTACCAAGACATAGTTAGGTTAGGAGCAAAAAATAATGAAAAAAATATAATAGAATTAATCTTGGAAAACCGTGTTTGTGAGAGCATACAACTAGACTTGTCTCACATTCCAGACACCACAAACATTGTCTTATAATTTTGAACTACTTGAGCCTGTCAGAATCAAGCTGTTATATCCTAACAAGAATGATGGTTATTTTTTCACCTTGATTATGACTATGACAAAAGCTTTCCCTTGAAGTAAACCTTTCCCCTCTAGAAGCAGCTTTAGTAATGTAAAGTAATTTTCAGTTGTAACCTTGTTTTTCTGCCTATTCATATTTGTGAGAATTGAATACTTTTTAAAGTAAAATGGAGTTCATGAATGTCTATTGAACTAATATCTGATGATTAAATCAATCACAAAATAACGTTGACTATTTAAACGAGGATTATTCACAAAAAATATTGAATTTTTAGGCACAGTCGATTTTCTGTAATGAAAACCTTACAGCTTTAAGCCATATTTTACTCTTTCAAATAATGTTTGTACAGAGTGTTCACTCTAATAAGACAAATGCATTCACAATAAATAGTGTAAGAGT
The DNA here is from genome assembly GCA_017141395.1 of Laodelphax striatellus. Classification (NCBI taxonomy): domain Eukaryota; kingdom Metazoa; phylum Arthropoda; class Insecta; order Hemiptera; family Delphacidae; genus Laodelphax; species Laodelphax striatellus. The sequence continues at coordinate 25,150,765 of CM029540.1, read as the reverse complement.
GTGTTACACACAAAAGTGTGTTAAAACTCATCCACTTTATAAATTCAAATTCAAATTCATTTCCTTTCTGCCACAATACAAAATACAAAATGAATTAAATCTTACTTACTAACATTTTAAACAAAATCAGGAAAAACGCAATCAGGATAATCTTTAAACGCAGCCATATTCATATTGTATGCTGAATGGAAACTTATACAAATTGAACATTCTGTAATGTTCTGTAAAATTTTGTGATTAGCTGTATTCACAATAAAGTGAACAAACTATAACTGTGTGAATGAATGTATTTGAATTTGCAGTTTTAAATATTATTATTGAATTATTCAGACTACTAACCTGGTAATACATGTTGGCGACACCCTTCAAACAACCGCAAACCAAACCAAAAAAGTAAAGCAAACGTCCGCACAGCTCGACTTGAGAGCAGGGAGAGCACTGTGAGATTTGGAGAGGTGCGCCGCCACTTTATAGGCAACGGGGTTCTCACTGAGGGTCAGGTTTGGTGTACAAGTTTAGAGGGCAGAGCACAACATAATTATTTGGTCAAGAAATGCATGAGAAGGGTTGATAAGTTGCAAAGAGGAACTTGTAAACTGAAAAGGAGGAGGAGGAGGAGGAGGAGGAGGAGGAGGAGGAGGAGGAGGAGGAGGAGGAGGAGGAGGAAGAGGAGGAGGAGGAGGAGGAGGAGGAGGAGGAGGAGGAGGAGGAGGAGGAGGAGGAGGAGGAGGAGGAGGAGGAGGAGGAAGAGGAGGAAGGATGGAAGAAGTAAGAAGTAAAAAAGAGTTGTAGGGTGGGTAGGAGATAGAGAGAGAAAAATGTATGTTGAAGAAATAGGCAATAGGGGAGAAGATCGAAAGAGAGAAATGGATAGACATATAATAAGGAGGGGAGTAAGAAAGAGGAAGATAAGTGAAGAAGGGGAGAAGATTGAAATTTCTTAGAAGATAGACAAGAGAGGGGGTTAGTATGGGACCTAGTATACGAGTCTAAGACAAGATTAGTGAAACGATTAGTAGGGTTGAGAGGAGGAGAATATTTTGCTGGAGACAGAGGAGAGAGTGAGAGAGGGTGAGTTGGTGAGAAAGAGATGGTGTGAGACAAGGGGGGAGGAGGATATGGGACCTAGAATTTTAGCAAGGTGATGGAAGAGAGGGGAGGAATCTGGACCTATATGGAGGAAATTATAATCTGGAAGTTGCTAGGTAGTAGGTCTGGGGAACAAATTGTGTAACTTAAGAATGATAAGAGTTCGGAAGTAGTATGGACCGTAGTTGATGCTTGCTTAGTGGAAGGTGGAAACAGCTTTGAAGTGGAACCAGTAGTGGTTTCCCCCAGATGTGAACTTGGCTCCTTTTCCTTCTAGTTCCCCCTGTCTTCTAAACCATCTTCGTTATAATGTTAACAATATTCATTATAATGTGACATGTATATCCATTACAGTGTGACAATAGACATACAAGCAAAATTAACTGCTTCTGCCAAATCAGATTGAATACCAAACGCACATTTCCATGATTAATTTCACTAAAATTACGAACTCATCACTTACTAGTCATCATGTTTTATCATTTAATCACTTATTTTTCCTACTTTCTCTCACTATTCTCCTCCTCCTCTCCCTTCTCTATATTATTTTTTACTTATCATCATCGTCATCTCATCTTCCTTTCTCTCTTCTTCATATCTTTTCTTCTTCTTTCTCGTGTTTATCTTCTGCTTCTATTTTCTCCGTTCGTATTCAACTTCTTCTCTTCTTCTTCTTCTCTTCCTTCTTCTTCTTCTTCTTTTCTTCTTCTTTCTTCTTCTTCTTCTTCTTCTTCTTCTTCTTCTTCTTCTTCTTCTTCTTCTTCTTCTTCTTCTTCTTCTCCTTCTTCTTCTTCTTCTTCTTCTTCTTCTTCTTCTTCTTCTTCTTCTTCTTCTTCTTCTTCTTCTTCTTCTCCTCCTCTTCATTCTCCCACTTCTACAGTAGAGGTTGTTTTCCTCGCTTTTTATTCATCCAGATTTCTCTCCAAGTTATGGGAAATTGATTTCGTAAGGCACGATGCCAATAATTGACGTCATAACGTGTGGAAACTGCAGACAGGTCCTTGAAACATCCAAGAATTTGGTGCGTGAGAGGGATAGGTCAGATAATTGGTTAAAATAATGATTGGAGGGGAAAAGTGCAATTGCGAAAAGGTAACGCGTGATAGGTAATGTTGGCAGTGATATTTCCCAATACAATTTGATTTGCCAATGAAAAAAAACCTATGAAATCTTGGAGATTTTGTGATTGAAGACGAGAAAATTTCGAGGGTTTGGAATATAGATATTGAATACTTACTCTTCTAGCTAAGTACAATTCGGCAACTGAAAAATATGAGTCAAATTGTGAGTATAATCAAATTTTGATTGTTTCACAATGCATTTCACAATGTCTAATATACTATGAGGACTACTGTGAATTCTCTCAACATTGACTCCAAAACTGAAATAGTAATTATGATAGTCTCAAACAAACAGTTGAAGGAATACAGAAGGAATCCACAACAATGGACGAACAAGTTGGCTATTTAATACAGGAAATTGAATTGGTGGGAAAGCAAGGCTTTGATTAACCATGGACAATGACTGTTTGAGATTTAAGAGGATTGATGAGTCCCTAATGTTGCACTCTATGGTCCCTAAGTGTTTCATCTATGGATTAATCTTGTTTTCTTTTAATTTTTTGAAGAATTTAAGAATCTTTTCACCTTTAAATAATTATTAATAGTTTTATTATAATCTTGAAAATTTTCTAATTATTCCTAGTTTCATCCTTCCGGTTTCTCAGTCGTTCTGAAATAGAGTTTATTGGTCCAGTAGATCTTCAGTCCAGTTAAACTTCTCTTGAAAAGAAGTACAGTAATCCAGCAAATCTGATTTTATCTCAAGATTTCAAACAGCAAGTGAGTTTAACAGCAATTAACTTGCATAGATACAATTTGCCAACTTCATTCGAAAGTTTGACAGCTATTTCAAACACACGAGATGTACTTATCAGCAAGAAAGTAGGCTATTCGAAGAGTTTGAGAAGGAAGTTTTGTAATTTTCAATTAGTCGTTTGTCAAACATTTTGTCGATTTTTCGAAATAGAGAAATCAAGCACCGTGTTAGTTAGATGACCCTCACCTAGATTACAGACACGTTTATGCTTGAAGATTTGGATACAAATATAGCAGGATTCTTTTAAATTGTCAGAAACAGCTGATTGATGTACGCTCGTTTACTAACGTTAAATCAGCTGTTTTCTGACAAGTTAAAAGAATCCTGCTATACCAATAGGTTATATCCCCTGGATATATTATAATATTTAGATGTATTATATAATAAGTATAATAATGTATTATAATATTTAGATGTATAGTTAGGATATATTATATAATATTTTAGATGTTCAGGAAGAAAGGATTAAGCTCAACACAAGCTTCACTCATGTAAAATACAGAAATATATTGGAAGTGATGGTTATATTATTTAGAAATACTCTAGTTTGTAATATCTGCGTGAATAAAGAATAATATTAACAGTTTTTTAACTTTGAGTGATGAATCAGTCTTTCTAACAAATTAAAGTATTTAGGAAGAATGAGATTGAGTTCAACATGACTTAACTTTTTTAAATTTGAGAAATATGTTGAGTAATGATTAGGTTTCAATTGAAAAATTCAAATTTAGGTTTTGTAATTTTAATAATGGTGTTTGATATTCGAGAATGATATTAACCGTATTTCAGCCCTTAAAAGCAGCGTTCAAACGCTGCTATTATTGTATCAATCTGATTGAACCTAGTCAACATATAAATATGTTTTAATGTCCTTTCACAAAAAAATAAATAATATTTTCCAAATACCGTATTGCTCATCCTAAGCCCCTGCGCCCACTAAGCAACTGCTATCTGATTTCAGTCAGCAACCCAGCGTTGCCAGATGACTTTGGCTGATAGGTTAGATTACCCGATTACCCGAAAAACAGCCAAATGTCATCTGGCAACGCTGGGTTGCTGACTGAAATCAGATAGCAGTTGCTTAGTGGGCGCAGGGGCTTAAGGTTTCATCTCATGTTCGTGTTATGAATAATCTCTCACAAGAAGTAGACTATTTCAACTTGAAAGTCATGCAAAAAAATCCATTAAAAAATTTAACTCAAAGACATAATCAATTATTGTTGAAGTTTTCCTCTTACATTCACAATCCTCTAGCAAATCCTGACAGTTTCCAAATCAAAAGAATGATTTCCACTTAAAGTAAGCATTTTCCTCGACGTACTTAATCCCGGGTTTCAGATTTTTAGTCACAAAAATCATTCTTTTGTGACTCATCCCCTCCTCCCCCCATTTGACAAGAGATAAAATTAAAATTCAAATGCCGGCCTTTTAGCTCGCTTTGCAATATCCTCTCTCTGGAAAAATTTAATAAGCTCAGTCTTCACTTTGCGTTGAACAAAAATTAATTCCTAACTTGTCCCTCTTTCCGTCGCTGCTTATCCTTTTCAAACAATGGTAATCCGTCTCCTTAAATTAGTTTGTCAAGAGCTGTACACATTTTAATAGGATATCGTTAGACTGTTTACCGAAGCTTCTGACTTCTCGATAACAAGCAATGCTTTTCCTCGTGTTTTGATGGAAAATTCTCAATTTTTCATAACGAATCTTATCGTTTTTCAATCATTTAGTACAAAAAAAGTTGAAGGTTGACTACAGCAGTTGGTCTGCAATAATGAAGGATATTATAAAAGATTTGAATCATACGTACATATTTATAATACCTATAACCAGAGATAACCCAAATATTTTTTTTGCTGAGTGTGGTGCCCACATGAGCTCTAGGCTTGTGCGTGGCTAATGAGAGGGGTGATGATTAGAGATGACAACGACCACTATTTAGTTGGTCTATGATATAATTTTGTAAACCTTTATCGTGAGTAAAATAATGTGCGAAGAACTATTATTTTCATACACTTGAAAGCTCTTATCTACATTTTTACGATCATATTTGAAAAGAATGATCCATTAGAATAAATATAAAATTCTATCAACGTTAACTTCACCTTAAAATTAACATTGAATTTATAATTCATTATCATTCAAATAAATAGAGCTATTAAAATTCAATAGATTCATAATAAATTGAAGATGAGGATTATTTTTATACGTATCCTTCAATCAGATTAAACTCTATTCTGAATCGGACATTAGCGCCATCTATCCAGAAAAACAGTATAACGTCGGTAAAACAGTATGGCAGTTAATCGTATCCACCTATATTTTTGACTAAGCACCTCCCCTTTCTAGAACTGGCCAATCGCGTTAGCGTTTCAAGCAAAATGGCAAAACAGATGGCATGATGGTAAAACAGTACAACGGCTAATCGTATCCACCCATATTTGACTAAGCACCTCCCCTTTCTAGAACTGGCCAATCGCGTAACGTTTCAAGCAAAATGGCTGCGTGACTAGGCTGGTGGAAGCTCTAGTACTCTATTGATACTGATCTCCTCCATTTTCTTTCTCATAATTTTTTCAAGTTTGAAACCAAGATTTAAGAAAATTTTTCAGTCTTTCTTCTTGAATTGAGTTTATTATTTCTAACAGAGTTATTATTTAGAGTTATGTTTAGGGTTATTATATTTTTATATTTGATTTTATTATTAACAGTTTTTCAAATCATTATTGAAACTGATAATTTGTTTAAAATCACCTTTAGCTCTAAATAGCATCCAAGATTAATTTTGATTCATTTTTGTTCGATACAGCGCTGGGAATCCCTATGTCCACACTTTGTATATTTTGTGTGCTGCAGAGCATGCTACCAAAGTATCAATGCATAATTATAAAAGTACCAAAGTAAAGCACGATAATTAAAAAGTACCAAAGTAATTAAGCTTAATTATGCAGCATGCTGTACGGAACACAAATTTACCAAGTGTGGACAGTAGGGATTGAACATTTATTACGTTATAAATAGTATATAAGATTCCTTATCGAGAAACGTTTCAATTTTTTCATGTTCGGGCAAAGTATTTTTAAACAGTTTCTCAATAATTACTTTATATTGAATACTTTTTTGTTTAATGTATTTATTTACTGGCTGTACAGGTATGAAACAGTCAGTAACTTATACTCAACTCTTTAGGTTTTGAGATTTTAAATACTAAATTTCTGCTGATTTTAAATACTAAAATACTGCTGCTCTTTAGCAGCAGTGTATTAACAATGGCTTCTTTTCGCTTATATGCGTGATATGAAATAGAGAATGGCGATGGAATAAAATAGGCTGGTTTACGAGAATTAGTTTTTATTTCCATAGGTTCACCTCACACACCAACTCTATATACTACACTAAAAAAATGATCGTTTCTCTGAAACAGAATCTGTGATTGAAACATTACTCATATACTTTTTTCTTTTTTTTTGCTAGGGATGATGCCCACATAAGCGCTAAGCTTTTGCTTGGGTAGTGAAAAGGATGATGATGAGACCTACAGCTTTAGGTGGGTTGCGATTTTTGGAAAAAAATGTCCCGATTTTGGAGTTGAGTACTTGAAGGTAGAAGGTGAACAAATATAAGGTTAGTAAATTTTGATCCACTTTTTCACTTTATGTTGTTGTTGGGTATCATTGAACAGAACCCACAGCTCGACAACTCATAGAACTATAAGTATAGAACTATGGAACAAGATGATATCAGTCAAACACGTGTTCAATAATCCTCTCTATCTATCGGCAAGCTTCCTAGGTTAAAGCCGTTATGACACACGGCTTGTTTGTAAGCTGTATCCCAGCTTGATGTAACAAGCCAATCAAAGCTCAAAGCGAAATTTAAACCGGGTCAGGCTGTACCTAAACATTTCGATCATCTTTTGAAGTCCAGCATCCTACTCCATAATCCTAGCTTCCTGATTTATAATCTACAGGTTTCATACGATGCAATAATATACATGTGACACCCATATTATAAAGCATGTATAATATGATAATTGCCTTCTTAGTCAAGTGACCCATATCAATGTGTTATGAATAATTTATAGCTAGCTCGGTTATGTTGATGTATTTATTGCAAGTAGATAGGCGACTTTCATTTACGAGGTGTCAGCTGCAAAATTCGAACGTTGTAATTATTTCGAGTTGTAGATTAGGTGAATGTTGTTCTTGTTGTTGAGATGAGGTAATCTTTCGAGACAAACGTTTGTCGATGCTACGGTAGCCACCTGTTTTAGTCTAGGACTTGGCTAAATCCTGAGCTCATGAACCGGCCCTTATGATGTTATATTGCAAGTGATAAACTTCAAATTCATTCTAGATTAGGATGACTGAAGATCCCGTTTCTTTTTTCAAAATACCCGGTGTCCTGGAAATCTTTCTGAAAACTTAATGAATTAATAGTTTATGGTAGCTTAAAAATATATACATACATTAAATACACTATAATATGAACAATAAATTTCGGAACGCCCAAAAGTTTTCGAAGTAAACAAAGAATTCAGTTTAAAAGTCATGTTTCGGTATACGTATTAGGCTAGGCGTACACCGGTTAGTCAAGACAAGACAAGACGAGATTAGTCACTTTTAGTCACAGTACTTCACATAGTTGCTTATGAAGCAACACACACCGATTAGTCATTGCATCGGTGTGTGCTGCTTCATAAGCAGCCATGTAAATTACTGTGACTAAACGTGACTAATGTCGTCTTGTCTTGTCTTGACTAACCGGTGTATGCCTAGCCTAAATGGTGTCATGTTTGATCAAGTGCAAACTATTTTTCTTTTCTTTTTTAATTCATCCTGAATAATGTGTTCTTTTATAACGAACGAGATATGAAACATCTATCAAGACTTGAATATTGCAAAACAAAATTCCATTCCTATGTAACGAAGTTGACTTCTATGAAAACTTTTTTATGATGATTGCAAGGTATGTCGTATTGCTTAATGATTATAATAAAATTTCATTACCTTATCAAATTTCCTCATTTGGTAATGTAAGTGTTCATATTCTATGTACATTCATACTGTATTTGGACAATAAGTATATAGATATAATAAGATACAAATATACATTAGAGTACCCTATTTTTTTGATGGCAAGATTCCTGAATACTTCAATCACAGGATGTACTATATTACTACTGTATTTGGAGACGAGATATAGATAGATATACAATGTATTGTACAAGTATAAATTTTAGAATAGTGCTTCAGATTTTTGATGGCAACATTCCTGAATATACATAACCCTATCACCATACTTATTTGATTCCCAAATTCAATTCAAATTATGCAGTCATATAAGAGTCACCCTAAAGGCTTGCAAACTACTTATTACAGGCTCATAATACAGAGTTTGCACTCTACAAGGCATGATCTGGTCAATTCAAATGCGGTCTTTCCTCAAAATAAGTGACTTCCTGAACACCGAGTACTCGAACCAGGAATGCGATTGCTTCACCCTGGTAATTTTAATACAGTACTTCGGTTTTATTAACGGTAATCAACAAATAACTGGATTGATGACGCTGGTCAACTGTTGATGAGCGGTTAGTTGACCGTCGGTTATGTAACGACTAGTTTTGTGTGCGCTAATCTAGTATTCCAAGCGTGTTAAAACTGACCGGAGATTAGAGGAACGGGAAGGGTTGGTTAACCGGACATCAACTAACCGGTCGTTGATCGGGCGATTAAAACTTTTTCAATTGGTAATTTTCTATGTAATGTAAGTGATAAACTGTAAAATTGTGAATCCTTTGTAATTGATAAACGTTGCACGAATCATCAATGTCAATGTGCTGGATTCTTCTACATACACTATCGTACCTGCTTTTTAAGAGCCGAAAAAAAGTAAAAAGGTTATTCGGAGTGAAATACAAGATGTCTTTCATGTAAAATTGTGTGAAAACCTTTGAAATAAGCAGGGAAAACTCACTTTTGGCCAGTTAAACGAAAGCATTCAACCACCGTAAAACCGTAAATATGGATGACGTCATCTTACTGAACCAATGCAACGAAATCCCTATTGAGCTTCAAAAAATGATGTCACCTTTATTGTTGGTGAATTCAATTAGCTTTCGTGCAATTGGCTCCATGCTATTCAAGAGCCGCTGTATTTAAACTTAGCAATTCCGCGGTGTTTCAGATTAAAAATTCATAGAATCATAGATTTGACTTGACTGGAATTAACAGTACTACTTAAAGTCACAACATGACTGTAACTGGAATTTTTGTAATAAGTATTGGAGAATACTTATTATACGAGTATTATGGAACTATTGAGTTTATGTAACATATTTTATTGGAAACTATTGAAACAAATAGTCCTACTAATACTTAATAATAGTCCTACCACTATCAGAGATTATAGCAGAACTTCACTTCTATTCTCTCTGACTGCTATAAGGTCTTCTAAAGAGTCATATAAAGGCCTGTAAAGAACGTGAGTTCTACCAGTAGGCTATTCTCAGTCATCGTAGATTTATAATGGCGACTATCATCTGATAACTTCAAACAAAAAACGCCGCTAAATAGCCACCGGTAACCGGTAAAGGAACCAGTTACCGATAAAATAGCATAACATAGTAACATAACGGCCAATACCAGTTATCACAGTCGCAGTGGCACTGGGCTATCATCATTCTTCCGGTTATAGTTCAACCACTATCCAGCAGCCTCTTGTCCTTCCTTGCTGCTTCTTGCCATTTAACTGTCTGTGTGATCTTTCAACACTGTTTTCTTATGACATTTCCTTCGCTATCAATGGAATTTCACTTTTACTCATTAATTTCATCAAATCGAAGAAGAAGAAGCAGTAGCAGAAGAAAAAGAGAAAGAATAAAGAAGAAGAACAAGAGGAAGAAAAAGAAGAAGAAGAAGAAGAAGAAGAAGAAGAAGAAGAAGAAGAAGAAGAAGAAACAAGAAGAAGAAGAAGAAGAAGAAGAAGAAAAAGAAGAAGAAGAAGAAGAACCAGATATTAAAAAGAAGAAGACGAAGAGGATGAAAAAGAATAAACAAGAACAATAAGAAGAAGCACGAACAAGTACAAGAACAAGAACAAGAGCAAGAACCAGATATAAAAAAAGAAGAAGAAAAAGCAGAAGAAGAACGTAGAATGAAAATGAAAATAGAAAGAAGATGACTTTTATAAAGGACTAATGTAAGTTTTACCACTATTATGATAAAGAAGTGGGAAGGAAAATATAAAGAAGGGATGAGTGAGTTACAAGAAGATATAAAGGAGGAGAAGAAGGAGGAGGATAAGGAGGAGAAGAGAGAACGATTAGATTAGATTACTTTATTTATTTAGATAACAAAATATTCTGCTTGGATTCTAGATAACGATGAGATTCTAGAGAATAAGAAGTATGTAATAACGAAGTAAAAGAATAAGAAGGTGAAGAGGAGGAGGAGGAGGAGAAGGAGGTAGAGGGAGAGAAGAAGGAGGGGAAGAGGAGGAGGAAGGAGGAGGAGGAGGAGGAGGAGAATGAGGAGGAGGAGAAAGGAGGAGGAGGATGAGGAGGAGGAGGAGGAGGATGAGGAGGAAGAGGAGAAGGAGGAGGGGAAATGAAGGAGAAGGAAGAGGAGGAGAAAGGAGGAAGAGGAGGAGCAAGAGGAGGATGAGGAGAATAGTCAGTTTTCTAGAAGTGGCTGCATTAAGCGAGGAATGTTTCCAAAGGCGTACTATGAATATAAAGTAAGATAAAATGACCCAGGGCATTACACTGACCCCCTTTTCAACTCCTTCCTGTTCTAATAGCGTATTTCCTCTACTTCCTCCTGCTGTTCAATGCTTATTAGAATATTGCATTCTCCACTACTTCTTTCAATTTCAAGTTATCTCAAATCACTGTCAAGTAAATCTTCAGTTTCTCTGTGCTATATTAATAGAGATTCTACTTCCAATTTAGTCATAATAGCACAGAGGAGGGAAATCCTCCTCAGAGGGATTACTCCCTCCTCTGTGATAGTAGAGAGACATCCTTCACACTAATGATTTATTCACCTTATTGTTTTATATGCATTTCATTGCATTCATATTCACCTAATAAATCATTGAATTTCTTAATCTTATCCTGAGAAAGGATATCATCTAATACGTAACAGTAACACTCACTTCAAATTTCAAAAGTAGAAAAATATTATCCTTCATAGAAAAATGTCACAAAATCATAATGAAGTGACTGCTTCAACAATATGCAAATTAAGATATCTGTCTCTTGTGATAATAGAGCTCAAACAACTAAAAAAAAGAACATGTTAAGCTTTTCTAAGATTGACTTTATATTGTACCTTCACTTTGCATTCATATTTCTGGAGCTTGATTGCAGTGATATTGTTTATCTTCATCCAAGCTAGAAATAAATATTCTTTCCAATCTTTTATTATAATTGAGTACGTAAATGGTGAATCTATTTTCAATTTAATCAATTGTTCAAGACGTTTAACATTAATAACGGCCAGTTTAACAAAAATCCAAGTGAATTAAACAACCGTAGAAGGTCATCCGTTAGATGCCGTCATTTTGAAGTTTAATAATTATCATTTTCCCATGAATTATGGGAATATCACAACCCTTCAGAGTTTCACATTAAATATTGATATCTTAAAATATAGAGAATATCTTAAGTGAATACCTTGTATTAGAATACTTCAATAATTTAAACAGATCATCAGCAGTCAGCACTGATTATTCCAATTTACTTAATGATTCATTTATGTATGTCTGTAACGTCGTACTGCAATTTATCAAGATAATTTCTAGTTCATAGGTTTATGAATTTCTTAGAAGTACATTATTGTAAGTGACGCCCACTCCATTACCTTCTCATTAAGCTAGTACAGCAATGTAAATCACCAAGGATGAGATTCTCCTCAGGGAATGTATGAAACCATGTTTCCACCGAACTTCAAATGCATAACATGTAACCCATTAACGGATGTTCCAATTGCTTTGATTATTATTCAAAATTTAACCGTGCAAGATGATTGATGTATGAGTAAATGCCTTTCATATACAATATACTGTACATATGAATATCAGGACTATAAATTGACTGTAAAATACCGATGGTAAGTCTGTTATAAAGAGAGATTGCAGTTGCTTTGATTCTTCGAATTATCTTAGTAAATGACAGAAAAAAACCTAATTAATTTTGAAAATTTTGAAACTTTTTAATTGTTTTATATAAATTGTAAATTTTTCGTGTTCGAGACTTTTCATTTCAGATTCAAAATTCATCTGTTTTCGTTTTCGAAGTAAAAATAAGGGATTTATTATGAGATGACATAACCTGGATTTAGACTGTTTGTGTGAAAAAGAGGAACTTAGACTGGAACTATTTTGGGCATTAGCCTGCTGTACTCTGCTTTGTAAAAAGTTGAATGATTGCATGAATTCTTTATTATGCCCAAGTACTCAATTTCAAGATTGAATATTTTTAGTGAACTGAACATATAAGTTTTAATCAATAACAATATATAACGTTTTTGCTTCTCACAAGCCTACGTGGCAAGCAAAACGTATAGTCCTGAATGTAAACGTTCATGTGAGACAGTTGAAACTGTAGTGAACTAATGAAACCAGAAACTAATTAGACCGAATGTTTTGACGGGTTCAAACGTAACTAGTCGTAAACAAAATTACTTGCAGTGGCAAACATCCAACTAGAAATTAGGTGCCGCTTTATAGGCAATGCAATGAGTAATGTGAAACCAGTCCTGACTCTTTTAACGCTGGTTAAGGTATGAATCAGAGCGGTAGTCTGTTATAAAACAACAACACATGGGCTAAAAACAGCCAAAGAATACAGATCTATAAATAAATACAGTGATATTCATTTAAATTGACGCTTGGCATTAAATAGATAGATAGAGAGATATTATTTCTTTGCCATCGTACTCTACGGTCATCAGCAACGTCAAGAAATGATATCTCTATCTATCCATAAAATGCCAAACGTCAAATTAAATGAATGTCACTTTAGTAAATAGATAATGTTGTGCACTCTGCAAAGCTGAATATTTGCCTGAATATTTCTACAGCTGTTAACAATATTTCAGCCTGTTTTCCCCAGTATAGCAGGATGCATTTAATTTGGCGGTTGGCTATCAGTAAACAGCTTATGTTACGCAGCTTTGACACAATACTTAACCTACAAATGCTGAATCTCGCAGATTATTGCAAAGACTTTAAAAAGGTCTTCTTTGAAAGGTTTTCTTTAAAAAGGGTTTTTAAAGACTTCAAAGGTCTTTCAGACTTTAAAAAGTCTTTGGATTATTGTGTCAAAGCTGCGTAACATCAGCTGTTTACTGATAGCCAACCGCCAAATTGAATGCATCCTGCTATATCAACTTTGATTTTCTAAAACATACTTTTCTTCTTTCTTCCAAATCTGTTATCTTGTTCCATTATTCTCCATAAAAAATGTCACTTTGTCGAAGTCAGAGTGAATCGAACTAAGGCTAGGCGTACACCGGTTAGTCAAGACAAGACAAGACAAGATTAGTCACGTTTAGTCACAGTAATTCACATAGTTGCTTATGAAGCAGCACACACCGATGCAATGACTAATCGGTGTGTGTTGTTTCATAAGCAACTATGTGAAGTACTGTGACTAAACGTGACTAATCTTGTCTTGTCTTGACTAACCGGTGTACGCCTAGCCTAAGGGACTACACAGAACAGCAGAATCGGTAGCTACTCTTTTGCATATTCACTTGGGCAAGCATTGCAGGTCAGATTAGAGAGACAAATAGAGAACAGAAAAAGAAACATTGTAGGTCAGATTAGAGGTTCTTCTTCTTCTTCTTCTTCTTCTTCTTCTTCTTCTTCTTCTTCTTCTTCTTCTTCCTCTTCTTCTTCTTCTTCTTCTTCTTCTTCTTCCTTCTTCTTCTTCTTCTTCTTCTTCTTCTTCTTCTTCTTCCTTCTTCTTCTTCTTCTTCTTCTTCTTCTTCTTCTTCTTCTTCTTCTTCTTCTTCTTCTTCTTCTTCTTCTTCTTCTTCTTCTTCTTCTTCTTCTTCTTCTTCTTCTTCTTCTTCTTCTTCTTCTTCTTCTTCTTCTTCTTCTTCAAGTTACAGCTGTTTCATGTTGCTGTAGGGGCACATCTCAAATCCTTCAAAAGAAACATTACAGGTCAGATTTAAACAAATATTAGATACAAGCAATTATTCCATTGTTGACTTCTTGACGTGAATCGAACTATTATAGAGAACAGCAAACATCTACTAATAGAGAACAGCAAAACAAGGAAGCTACGTGATAAAAACAGCAGACAAGAAACGGCAACTGCTCTGCGTTGATCCTGAATGAGTCATCAGGAAGCAGGAAACGAGGCATAACACATCAGTCACACATACCTAGCTGATACAAGAAAGCGGTCACCAATACAAGCCGCAACCGAGTGTGTGTGACTAACTGCATGGGACACCACAGATGATATAAGAACAATCAAACCGTAGGTCCTCAATCGGCATCATCTAACAACACGTCAATTACATAATTGATGTGATTTTCAAGAAGGCTTTGTGATGGGTAAGCAGAGAGAAAAGAGATGAAATTGATGGATTTTACACTTTCTGAGGGTAACCTGTTGTCTACATGTTTGTGAATGAATGAATAAATCATTTCGGATAAGAGAAATGCTGTAGTGGCGAAGCGTGGTATACTTATTTGGTCATCTTAAATGGATGACCAAATAAGTATACCACGCTTCGCCACTACTATACAATATGGCTGCATCGTAGTGGATGAGTTCTTCTACATTTTTAACATTGTAAGGACATCCAAAAATTCAGATGCCTTAGCGGAATTAACTGATGATAACAAATATTAAAAAATTATAGTATATCCATTACCCAAGCTTGGAAACAAAATAATTATTTGTTATTGAACGATTGCGTTTTTAAATGATATATTACGAGCGTAAGTTACAATTTTCAATAACAATCATGCTAATTGAGATGAATTTCTGTAATTAATTTCTGAGTTGGATAACATGAGTGTCGAATCATACATGTTTCAAACGATGTGTGAGCACACGTATGTAACATATAGAGCTCTGGGGTGTGAACATATTATCATTACATAAGTCATCCAATCATTATGTAAGGCTGCATACCACCCGAAACAGAAAATTGAAATGTTTCGAACTCGATAATAATTTACAGCACACAAAGAAAATCCCATTCCAGCGCTCCCTAATTACCTACGCGTCAAAACGTTTTGATTAGTCTATCAATTTCACGAGCGCTGAAATAATTATCAGCATCAGTTAACATAAACATAATTTATAACGATCAGCCGTGGAAGCTGAAGTAACATAATTATGTAACAAATATGAGGGGAAGCATCGATTCAATTTTATTTGAATACCGGTGAAGCCTTGATCACAAGCAACAATTAACTTGCAGCTTTTAGCTATCAGTGAGCAAATGGCTCAGTCATATCAGTGAGCTATCAGTAGCTCTATGTTACTAGATTTTAAGAGAAATTACTAGTGCTATAGTGACTGATATTTGTGGGAGGGGTTATTGAAAATATATCCAACTGAGATCAGTGGAAGGGGTTTCAAACTATGTAGATTGCTTACAAAATTGTATTTTGACAGCTTTTATGGGAAATAATTTCAAACGATGTAGATTGCTTTTGTGGGAATAAAATTGTATTTTGACAGATCTTCATGGGAAATAATTTATTAAGTCTCTGTCTTAAAAAAAAACCTTAAAAAAAGTGATGAGGGAATGGGTTAATCCTCTATTCACTAGAGGATTTTGTTGATATTAAATCAGAGTTAAGTTGAATTTATAATAGTAATGATTTACTAGAGCAACATGGATGGATAACATAGTACTTTTAAATACTAGAAAGATACTGTTCAAAGAATATTTCCAGTTGTAACCATCAAATGTGTACTGCGCTTCAGTACAGCTCCCATTAAAACTTATTAGCTCAAAAATTATAGATTAATTTCATTTGAGCAGCTCACATGAGTGCTTTTGAGTCCTTTTCCCCGTATCATCCATACACGATCCAATTTTTAACAAACTTCATCCAATAAGATTACCTTGAATTTAACAGCTGATTAAATGACGTAAAAATACACTAGATATTCATGGTTTGCCTGGTTATAACAGTCAAGGAGAGAAGTTATAACAGATAATAAAAGGAATAAGATATTACTCGTATATAATATAATTTAAGTCAATGTGCTTACGGGAATGTGCTTGCTTGAATTCAGCCCTACAATATATCGGTGCTCCTAGATCAGAAAGTAGTTCAGCTCCATAGTTCAGAAAGTTCTAATATCTTACATAACATATTAATAACTGCATTACGGGTGTGGAAAATTAAGCTACAAAATAAGATAATTAAGCAACAAAATACGCTGTCTTTGTGAAATCGTAAACTTCAATCTGGATGAACGATTTTAGGCATACAGTAAACAAAATCCAAATTTGAATTTTTATGTGCGGTCCGCCACTTCAAAGAGACAGGAATCGCCTTCAGCTATAGTTTATCGTCAAGACTCCAGCCTGTAATTACGAATATGAAGCGAAACAAATTTATAATCTTTGAGAAGTCAGTTCATATTTTGTCCACTACCTGCTTCTCCATGATTATACTTATATATTTGTTCAATATACATCTAAATAGCTTACTCCACATAGCCTCAGTATCTTATGGCACTGGAATTGAGATGTTACTGGAATGTGGCTCACAAACTAGAATAATGATGTATTTTGTTTGAAGATTTATTAATCGAAAATTAAATACGAATCTCAATAATCTCAATCCTTATAGATCAAGAGAGTTTTGCAAGACTAATGACATCCACTGAGACCGTTGAATTGGGCAAATTTAGATACGGTTTGCCGTATTTATACATATTTATAAATTTACATTTAATTGCCGTATTTATAAATTTAGATACGTCGGAGGAAGGGTTGGTAGCCGTGATAAAATGTGCAGATTTTATTAAAAATAAATTCGTTTAAGGGTGTACCACAAAAAAATATACTTTTATACGTGTTTCTAAAACTCATTTTGAAAATTCTGAATGAATTTGAATACAGACATCATTCAATTTAACAGAGTTTCAGACTGAATCCTCTTTGTGCTTGCAGAAAGAGTCTATCCAGGATATCAAAGAAAGAAAATTACTGAATTACTGTATATTGAACGCAAAAGCTTCTTCATTCGTAGACTAACTTATACTTGGACCGCATAATTTCGATGAAAATATATATCTTGAACGCAAAAACTTCCCCATTTCGAGACTAGCCTTCAAACACATAATTTCCAAGGAAATAAATCTTTCACGCGAAAGCTTCTTCAACCCTAGACTAGCCATGGAACCAAAGCACTGCAACCCTTATTTTCTTGAACAAACAACTCGATGAAATGAACCTCATCTCGTCGAGACCAAATAACATCCCCAAAATCAACGTTTTCATTGGCTGAGAAATTATTATTTTTGTCAGTCTCGGGAAAGTTTCGCTTTGAAACGGGAAATTTCTTGGAATTCAGAGCGGCTTTTCCACCACTCAGTGGAAACTTTGGCGTTGAATAACTTTCTGACAGATGTCTTATGTCGGAAGCGACTCCCTTCCTCCCTCAGTGATATAGTATAGGATTCAATTGAGGGTAGATTTAGAATTCTGGTCTCTCTCAAGTTATTAATTCGTGGAAGGGATAGTTTGTAAGGAATAATTTATGTACCACTCTCTAATTTATCTTCTCCTCAATTGATTATTAAAATTGATTCAATTGATTCTTTTCATCAGTTGAACAAATACAGTGTTTTGGAGAGAGAAGCAGGGATGATTTATCTTCTCTTCAATCGATTTTTTCAGTTGATTTAAGTGATTCTTCTCATCAGTTGAACAAATACAGTGTTTTGGAGAGAGAAGCAGGTAATTTATTCAGCCAATTTATCTACTAGCGGTATCAGGGTATGAAGAAAGAGGTACACCGGATCACGGTAAATAAAAGGAGACATCTCTCCTTCAATATACTAGAGCAATATTTATACCTTGAGCTATACTTGAACTTCGATACACCTTGAATATATACTTATTGAACGTTAGCGTATCAATCTATAATATGTATAGTCAAGTTTTGTATCATTTAATAATATGTTGTATAATTTTATTATTGTCAGGTCAGTGTCAATATCAGCAAAAACCAATGACCCAAAACTTCTTCAAATCCTGAAATATCTTACCACTAAGAGAATTGACTAGTTTTGATTTATTATGGTAGATAATTTCAATTTTCATTAACTTAACATTGATCAACTTATCAATTCATGGGAATTTGATTTAGTAACTCAATAATTCGAATTATTTGAATCTTCAGCTATTTTGATTTATGAATTGGAGGGAAAAGATTCGTCATAAAATACTCACTCATTGAAAAGCCAGCCCAGCGACATCTATCGGCATGAATCGTAACCACAAACTTCTCAACGTATTGCGAAGAGAGAGCCACTCTCGCTTTCATTCATAATCCAGTTCTCTTTCAGCCTGGTAAATTATGAATGAAGAAGGGGCGCTATTAAAATTGCATTACTCCATTCTATCCATCCAGGCTTTTTAGAGGGTTCCATCCAATTCTATTATATTGTCGTGCCTCTCTTTGATAGCAGACAATGGAAGTGCTGATTAAATTTTTTAGCACATCTGCTAAAACATATTCTTGATTATACCTTTTTTTCAGATTTCTTCTTTCTTTGTTGAGATTCTCCTTTTATCCGTGCAACGCGGTTGATGCTGGTGTAAGACTCAATTATTTTTCCGTTCAAAAATCAATCTGAAAGCACCGTTTTTATTTCTTGGAGGATAGTGTTATTAGACCAACCAAAAATTTGAGAAATCCTCCACACGTTATTTGAATTTTTGAAAATGATCAATCAAGTTTTGTAGTGCTCCCATACATTTTTATTCTTCTTTTTCAATTCATCTTCCCCTTCTATGAATGAGAAAATGAAGAAAATGGAAGTGAAAAAATGGAAACAATGGAATAAATCTCATATCTTGGGGAAATGCACAGTGTAAACCTGAATATTTTCAAGTTATTAATAAGCTCTATACACAATCATCTCATGATTTGGTTTGAATGTTATATTCTACTTCTTATAGTTATGAAATCTATTATTCTCATATAAATAGAAAAGTTACTTAGGAATACCCAGATATCTCATTTTTGAAGGTAGCCTTTTATGACAAGTGATTAAAATAATCAACCAGATATCAAAGCAAATTCAATCGAAACCATTATTGGTAATACATAATTGGTACTGTTTTTCAAATGATGAAATTGCAAAACATTATTAATTATTGTGGGGAATGGAAACATAGACATTCACGGAATACTTTGATAATGAATTACACTCATATCAATGATATCATCAACATAATTATGTATTTCATTTTTGCTTCACCAAGGAGTTCACTTTTTGTGTTATTGAGACACGTCAATAATCCATTTTTTCGAATTACACATGGAATTATTTGTCTCAAGGTACCGACAAGCTCTCATGCCAATGCACTCGGAATACTAATTATGCTGCCTATGGAGCCTAAACAAGGCTACCGCCATTTTTTCAAATCTGCGCTGAAAACGAATGATTTTGACCTACTTATGATGTGAATGAGTGCAGTGATTGGAATGCTGGCTTGCAATGCAGATTGATACGTGTGGTAATGTTATCTTTCCCGTGGAATCTATGTTGGAAGGTTGTATTCAGATTCAACTATCCCACAATAGCCTGGAAATAGATGAAAAGAAATATCATCGAAATAGAATCCAGTATGCTGATTGATGCACAGGTATTGTATTGATAATATTATTATTTATACATATTTTTACAGATTGTGTTGTAAGATACTTCAATATTTGAATCATTTATTGCGATTGTTGAATAATGTAATCGTTTATTAATTGTTGGTATAATGTAGGTAGAAGTAATATTGTTGAAGCCTGATAAAATCATGAGAAAACTACTTCTGAACATGGACTCGCAATCGTTTATTAATAAAATCAATAAGGCAGAAAATTGAGATTTTCCCACAATTTTACAAAATGTTTGTGTCAAAAAATCGTATTCATAGCTTGATATGAAAATCATTGTAATCTATGTTAAATTGACTGATTAATGCAACAAATCGGTTGATATGTGGAAATATGCTAAAATAGTATTTTCGCAAATTATATTGAATAAAATCATATTGATTATTCTAAAATTAATAATTTTTCATCATATAATTTTGAACTATTCACGCATTCCTCACTTACAGCGTCCGAAAGAGTTGATGTAATATAAAATGTGATACTATGAAATAAAAAACATATAATATGTAACAAATAATATGAAACAGTAAACATAATATCCCAGTAAACAGGCTCCTTGGTCCAGTAACTTTACTGCAACAGTATTGTTGCAGAAAAGCAGAAACTGCTTCATTTGCTTTATCTGGGGCTACCAGGACCATAAATTAATTAGTACTGGCTCAACTAGTGAAGTCCTTAGCCTAACCCATTACTCTCAATTCAACTAAAATCGTATGAGCTCAAAAAAGAGTTAATCTCACCAGTCCAACTCAAAACAAACGCAAACTGTGAAGTACTAACCGTGAAGAGTAAATCTAGCTCAAATAATAAAACAACCTGCATGAAATATAAAGCTGAATTTGTTTAAAGCCATCATCAAATCCTCCCTATACGAGTTTAAATCTCTATGACATTCCATGGAGGATTTCTAGTATACAGTATAGCCTACAGATGTCACAGAGCAATAAATTTTCCTACGCGAATGATGGGTTGCGTAATCCCTTCAATGGCCACTTCCCGCTTCCTACCGCAGTTTTATTCTGACCGAATCGATGTGAATAGTCCCATTTGAGATAATAGCGCACAAAAATGCTGGTTGTAAAACGTTTGTCGCATTCCATATGTCTGATGTTGCTATTAAAGTACGCAATGAAGATAGTACCCTGTTGAATTATGAAGTCTAGTATTTAAGTTGAATACAATAATCTATAAAAACTTGAGGATCCCTATTTGTTGTGTAATCTTAATGCGTATCTGTACATTGTATACTGTGGAATTGTTTTTATGGAGTTATTATGTATTAATAACTATTATGATCTTTTGACAATGCTTTGTGGACATGTATTGTCTGTTTCTGCACATGTCATTGATTATAATGGGGAAATTACCTTTCCCCAGGGGAAAGGAAAGGATTATGCTTTGAGGAGCTCATCCAATATTCTTTCAACGTTTTTCAAAGAATAAATACAGAATTTAGAGATTTCAGAGTAATAATTAATTGACGATTTCGTTCAATTAATTTTTATGATTTGAAAGGAATTGAATAGTTGCAATATCTCATTTCCTCCCATCTTCATTTCATTGAGTCTTGAAACTTTTGATGTGAACATCCCTAGCATCTTTATACTTGAACAGGAAGGTTTTGACGGTTTTACTGGGAAAGTCTTCTACAAAATATTAATAATTTAAAAACACTGAGATATACATTTTTACCAAAAAGTTGTAATTAGTTACCTGAACGGTCAAAGCTCTGTTCTTTTAACATTGTTCGAGTTCAAACATTGTTGAACGTTTGTTCTTAAAACATGTCCAGTTTATAACCATTGAATATATACCCTTTAGCATATATTATATTCAATGGTATAAACGACCGCCTTTTACTGTAGGTACTGCTGCACTTGTAAATTTTCTTGAAACGTACCCAATAGTGCTTTTCAGGCCTGAAAAGTAGAGACTTGTAAATGCAGAAAAAATATACATTCGTATGGCTTTTCATCGTTGAGGAGATCTTTACAGGTAGGTTGCACCCCGCCTTTTTCTTGTGTCGGTCACCCATCCAAGAGCAGTCTTTAGTGTTTGTGACTTGACCACATAATCAATCAGCAACTGCTCTCACCGAGCGACTAAACAAATCTTATACATGAATAATTATAGTACAGTACATCAACGTATGCGGGATTCATTTAGTCATATAATATAAACATAATATATTTTTAAACTACACGTACAAGCATATAGCAAGAGAGCATCCATATGACGTCACGTTAAGGAAGGAACGGTACTACTTCATAACGGTGAAAGCGTAGCAAGGCAAAGCAGAGTGGAGCGCAGCTTGACCTTGACCTACTAACAGTGAACTTGGTCAGCGACCTTCCTTTCACTTTCGTCTCTACTCACTCCTGACTCGCTCTCACTCGCTCTTTCTCCTTTCTCGCTTCTACTCTATCTACTCACGTTTTCATTTTCGCTCGTAGATCGGCCTCTCTCTTTCTCTTTTCTACTCTCTTCACTCTCTCTTTCATTGCTCGGTCTCTGAGTCGCTCTTTCCTCCAAGCCCTCTTCTTCTTCTTCTTTCTCTCTTCTTCTCTCGTCACTTCTTTCTCCCTTGTACTCACTCTCTTCCTCCACCCCCACCCCTCCAGTGCTGTTCGACTTTATGAGGTGCTTCATCAAATTCTCATTCATCTTTCCACTTTCATCCCTCCCTCCTTTACAGTTAATACAACATACATCATTTTCCTATCAAAACTACTAACAATAAAAAAGCGTTGAGTGACTATCCTACATAACAAGTAAAGGATTCATTTGAAAAACGTTTTACATTATTTTGGCAATGAGGGATCTATTACCATTTATCTATTCTATCCAGAAGATTATTTATTACAAATTATTTATAGACAAAAATAAATTATTCTACATAGTAATTATGTTAAATTATTCAGAGCTGAAATGAAATAATTTTTATTTGTTTGTGAAGATTTTTCAACAGGTTTTTTATCGGAAAATCTATGCAAGAGAATTCGTAGCTTCGAAACTTGTGAATGGAGAGCAATTTTCGCAAAACTGTCTTGATATTGGTTTTTTAATGGATATTGAGTTTTCTGTATTGTGTATCGCTATAAAAGTATTTTCTCTTTTTAGAGACGGAGGTGGTACCACAATAATATACATTCATAATATATATGGCATGAATATAAAACTTGAATGGTTTCACTGCCACAATTCTTCAAGACAATAAAAACCTTGATCCGTTTATTACTTTGTTATCAATCTCAGATGTATCAGTGAGTAAGAACCGTCAATTCTTCTCATTTAACATGATATCATGAATACACATTATTCCATAGCTATTCTGTATAAATTCTTGATTGTAAAAAACAAAGGCATCTCTCATGAATTCATGGGATATACTTTCCTTGAGATTTTCTATTATCAACCGTTCAATATAAACTGATTATCTTTATGATGGTAATGGAATAAATGAGATAAAACTTTTTGGTTGGACCAGGTATCCGGGATTTATTTACAAAAACATTACACAGTATAATACAATAAAAACTGTCGAGGTACAAATATGAGAAACAAGACTTACATACTAATGACAGTGGTCGCAACCGACCCATGATGAGGCAAGAATCATGACAATTATGATAATGATTTGGTGATGATAGTTCACTCATGGTAACTGGAAGACATGATACAACTATTCGTATGAGGTTCATGTAGTTGAAATAGCAGTAACGATTACAGATGGAAAGTATTTTTGGGTAGTTTTCCTAAATTTATGATGAAGATCATTGTAGTAGCAGTTATCGGCAGTAACGGTTACCATCGAGTAACGGTTACTGTCCAGTAACAGGTAACTGGAACTTAATGGTGGTAGCTGCTGTAGCTTCCATAGCCACTGTCGTATCCACCTCCGTAACCTCCATAGCTCAGACCGGAGTCATGGCTTCCATAGCTTCCATAGCCTCCATATCCTCCTCCGTAGCTTCCATAACCACCTCCATAACCGCCTCCATAACCGTGACTCTTGACGACTACTGGAACTGGTTTGTGCACGTAGACTGGCTGAGGAACGGGAACGGCGACTGGCTTCTCAACATGGACGGGGTAGGGCTTGGGAACTGGGTAGGGCACTGGGTGAGCGACTGGTACTTTCACTGGGACCTGTACACAGAAAAGTAACGGTTAACAATATTATCGAGATCATATAAAACAGTAACAGTTTGAATAAACAATAACGATAAACTATTATACACAGGAAGCAGAAGTGAATAACTGGAAACGTGAATAAGTGATATTGGGAAGAGAAGAGATTTGAGGGAAAAACCAAGAGAAAATTGGAACAGAAACAGAGTAATGCTAGGCGTACACCGGTTAGTCAAGACAAGACAAGACGAGATTAGTCACAGTACTTCACATAGTTGCTTATGAAGCAACACACACCGATTAGTCATTGCATCAGTGTGTGCTGCTTCATAAGCAACTATGTGAATTACTGTGACTAAACGTGTCTAATCTCGTCTTGTCTTGTCTTGACTAACAGGTGTACGCCTAGCCTTAGAGAATTTAGTGCAAAAAGATTAATATTATATTACATTATCATTAGTTCCATTTCCACAGATACTTGGCTTTGAATCTACTGTTTCGAAATTAACAACATTCCCAAGTTTCCTAGATTAAATAATAAAACATTATTAAATTGTAAAAAAAATACTAACAATTGATAATGATGTAACAACGGAGACCGTTAACTTATTATTTTAATAATAGTGTGGTTGTGACATTCTTCAGTGTATTATTCAATAAAATATTGAAGGTCAAACTCATAATATTCAACAATATTACAGACATCATAAAAACTGACAACCATCAATCTATCAATAGAGGAAATGCAACATTGCAACTAGATTATTGGCATCATAAAACCGAACTGAAGGAAATAAAAATACAGCAAGAAACCACTGCGCAAGACAAGTTAATTGACACACTCAATTACCGCAATGATTGATTGTTTCATAGACCGTGTAAAAACGCGATAGTTTTTACACATTTGGCATTCAGAGCCACTGTCAGCTAATTAGAGCTCGCTTTTGTGCTCTAGTTAAGCAATCGCGAGCTCCTTCTATGGAGAACACTAGCTACAGCACGCAACCGAGTCTGCATATGCAATTATCTGTATTGAAGAGCAGTAGCTATTCAATGTTTGCTATATATATGTTGAGGTAAATACATGTTACAAGATGCTGTGTATATCTGTAGCTTTAGAGGTGCAGTAGCTATGGTATATATGTATATGTGGAGGTAGATACGTGTTTGAAGCTACTGTGTATATCTGTATATGTAGGAGTGTTCCACAAATTGACCGACTAATTACTTGGAGGAATTTCACGTGATTTTCGAGAAGCTGTTTCAAGGCGATGCACGCGAGTCTGTGAGAATGGCCTTGAGAACCACAATTTGTATTCAGAAGTTGCGAGACTAATCTCTGTTCTGAAACGGGGACAGCGGAATTTCAACAAACTTGGAACTACTGGACCAAGAATGGTAGACGGCATTAATCTACTGGTGTACATACTACAAAACAATCCGCTGTTAGTTCTGTCTGTTAGATTCTCACAAGTTTGATAATGATGACTTTGTAGAGATAACTTTGTGAAGAGTTATAATGAGTTGTGATGACAATGATATATAGTTGTACAATGGAGATAAATGAATTTTAATATAGCAGGATTGAATAGGGAATTTATCGTTATAATTTTAAAATTTCCATTCTTTTTAAGATGTTTGAAATTCTATTTCATCGAGAAAATCTCGTTAAAAAAGTACTCAAAAAGATTTCTATTGAAGAAAACTCTTAATGTTGTTGCTTCATTTTCAATGGATATGGAGATTCCCTTTCGATATAATATAAAAATAACATGATTTGAGATTTCTAATTCCACTTCAAATCACACTTCAACTGTGTACTTATTGTGTATCTGTTATTCTCTTCTATTAGGCTAGGCGTACACCGGTTAGTCAAGACAAGACAAGACGAGATTAGTCACGTTTAGTCACAGTAATTCACATAGTTGCTTATGAAGCAGCACACACCGATGCAATGACTAATTGGTGTGTTGCTTCATAAGCAACTATGTGAAGTACTGTGACTAAACGTGACTAATCTCGTCTTGTCTTGTCTTGACTAACAAGCTTCCCTTATAAGTTCAAGCTTGGGAAATCATTTATCCATGCAGGAGAAGGCTACAACTGCACAGTGCATATGCATTAATTATCAAAATAATTTGCATAATTATCACAGATTGTTTTGTGAGGGTGATGCCCACATGAGCTCCAGGCTTAAATGCGTGAGTAAGAGAATAATAAAAAATATATTTAAAAAATAGGAGGGTGATGATGACTACTTTGTAGGTCTCCTCTGAAAGACATCTCCTCTGAGAGGCGGTGTTTTCCGGTATGATAAAGTTAGAACAATTCCTATGCTGTATAATGTGATCTTCCAATTGAATTATCACTTCTTTTAGACTTCTAACTTCGAGTTTCAACTCACCTTGACTGGGTAAGGCACTGGCTTCTCAACTGGGTATGGCACTGGCTTCTCAACTGGCACTGGGTAGGGCTTTGGCACATGAACTGGGTAGGGTCTGTCGACTGGCACGGCAACTGGCACCTTCACTGGGTATGGCACGTGCTTCTCAACGGGCACCGGAACTGGGTATGGCTGTGGCACGGGCACTTCCTTGTGGATGGTCACTGCCTTCACGTAGCCTTCGTTGGAGTAGCCTCCGTAGCCTCCGCTTCCGTAACCTCCGTAGCTTCCATAACCTCCGTAGCTGCCTCCGTAGCTGCCTCCGTATCCGTGGCTAAGTCCGCTCAGACCGGAGTATCCGCTGCTGTAACCCAGACCGTGCGAGAGACCGCTGCTGTAGCCGAGACCGTGGGAAAGTCCGCCACTGTAGCCGAGACCGTGGGAGAGACCGCTGCTGCAAAAATCAGGAGGAAAATTGTGAAATACAAGTAAGTAATTGAAGAAAGGAGGCACTGTATGAAGTCAATGTTATATGATATCATTGAGTTCCACAACATCAAGAAAAATTCTTCAAAAACGTTTGAAGTGGGTTGTAAAAGAAGTATCCTCAAAACTTGTACATTTCTGAGTAACGAATACAAGTGAGTAATTGCTTTTGAAGTGGATACATTGTGCTTTCAAGTGGGTAATCTTTATTGGTTAAAGTGTGAACCATAATTTACTGCTGTACTGTAGGTACAATATTGAAGAAAGGAAACACTATAAGATGTCATGGTTACAATCATGGAGTTACATCGACAAAAATTCTACAAATAAGTAGAATTGAATTGTTTTTCAAAAGAAATTGCTTTTCAAGAATTGAATTATTGATTGTGGAAGCATAAGACTGCGACCCCATTTAATATGTAGAAAAAAAATTGCCTTTATAGTCGTTTATTTAGTTGTTCAGATTAAATTTTGTTTTGTTTATTATTTTGTACAATAGTGTATGGTTGTTTTTTCTGACATGTTTGTGTATATATTTATTTGTATTTGTATATCTGGTATTGAGAATAAAATTCAATTCAAATTCAAAATGTCTATTGTATGTTTCTGTCAATGTTGTCTAAAGTTGTCTATTGTATGTTTCTGTCAATAACTGATATCCTGCTATATCAAAAGTCCTGAAATTCTGAATTTCAAATTGATTTCTATAGAATTGTAGCAAGTCGCGTACCTGTATCCTCCGTATCCGTATCCCAGTCCATAGAGGCCTCGCTTCTCGGTTTTGGTATCCTTGGCTGGTTCAGCCGAAGCAACGTTGTCGGACTTGGGCTCAGCGGCTACCACGTCATCAGCCTTCTTATCATCAGCCAGCACCAGGGCTGCCAAAAATAGGGTGCACACCTGCAAAAAAACATGAAAAAATAGGTAAAATTAAGAAAAAAGTGGGGAAAATCGATAGAAAAGTTACAAATTATCTTCAAATCCAACAAAATGTATAGTCACAAATAATTATCTTCATTGGTGTTGTATTTGTAGCCTATGCTCTGAAAAATGCCAATGCACTGTTCCCATCCATCTTTCAACTTGAGACTTCAATATTATTGTCTCCAAAATTTGAAATTTTTAAGCACTTTCAGACATTTTAAATGGCACCAAGCACTGCTTCACTTTCTAGCACAATATCGAGGGTATACGTTGATATATGGATGGAATTGTGAATAGGCATCTTCATTTAAAGTAACTCTAACAAAACGTAGTTTTAACTTGGTTCAAATATTAATCCAAGGTTTGAACTCGATTCAAACTGATACATTTCACCAAAGACAATTAGAATACTCAGTTTCCTATATAAATTTTCCTATTCCTATTAGAATAATAGTTTCCTATCGTCTTTGATTTCACTTATAAGGTTTGCACATACTTTCAAAATAAATTAGTTGGAATGAGAAGAACTTGAAAGAATTGAACTTGGACCGACTCTAGAAGGCGACCCAGCGAACACACAAACAAAGATGTCTATGTTTGCTGATTTTCCATATTTTGAATGGGATATAAAGAGTAATGTTTTGTTAATCGATAATAAATTAGTTTATGTATGTATTGGTTCCTCTATGTTTGAGTTTGAAAGTCAACTGCATTTTGTGTTTGGTATTGCTTGTGAAAACAAAATTGAATTTAAATTTTCAGTTAGAGGAAGCATTGTATGGAGTTGGCTCAAAATTGTCAGACTATTCACCGATTTCCTTTCTTTCTGCTATCAGATGAACCAGTTTTGTAGTTTATAGCTTCCTCCGAATTGTAACAGATTCTCGCCGGCTCTGAATCCCCGTTATTGTAATGCTACGATTACATAATAAGCACACCTCACATCCCTTTCAACTGGTTCTGTATAAGTCGCTTATTACCGCACACCGAATACAGTCAATTTATACAGGCCGACATATATCTGTATATATTCTATAAATAGATGTAGTCTGTACTAATAAAAGTTGATGTATATCGATATATGGTCGACATAGTCAACCGAACAGTCAACTTTTGAAGACGTGACTCAGCCAACTGCCAAATTAGCTGATAACCTTTTCGTTTCTCAGTTCAACATCCTCTATCAATAATCAGCACATGCTTCACAGTGACCTGACTTCATTTCCTACTTTGAATAACATTAGAACAGTTCCAGTTCTGATGAAACTTTGGACAATGCTCCTATTCTGGATGGTATTGGAACTTACACAACTTTGATGAATCTTAATGAACAACGATTGGAAAAGGAATTACTTGAGAGAGGAATGCTGATTTTGAGAGATCTACTTGATTAACTGATTGAGAACTTGTGAGAACAGGAACAATTAATTACTTCCAGAGTATCTTCGACTAAGTATGTCTAGTTTTGAATTATCTCTATTGAATCATCTATTATTCAATGGGTGAATAATTAATATCTATTTTGAACCAAATATTCATGAAAACAGGTCGATACTGGAATCTTTTTCAAAATCTATGAAAGAAGCAGTTTTGGACACATGTCTGTTGATTCTTTCCACATTGTAATGTATCTTGCCAATAAATGAATGAAAATCTATATGAACCCAAATCAAAACGGGACATGAGGCTTTCAGAAGCTAAAACAATGAGTTTTTGAGAATATTATTTCAAATCAAAGTTTTTCAAACTCTAATGCTGGGTTGCACCAAGCCAGATCAATTTTGATCCAGGATCAGTACAATGCTAATCAAATGGGATCAACTGATTCAAAATCGTTGATCCCGGTTGGTGCAACCCAAAATAAGCAAAGGCCGCACTTCTATCAGTGCTAATATCTATGGAAGATAGAACATCCTATAGTGATAGAACATATCTTCTGAACAGCTCTTACTAAGGACTATATTTGTTCTAATATACTATATTAATTATAGTACTATATTAGTTAATAACTATAGTTATTCCATCTAGGTAACAATCCAGCATTGTGAATCAGAACTATTGCTCCCCATGACAACATAGCAGTCCATTGAAGTGTCAAACTCAACAAAACCCCGAGTGTCAACTGGCATAAAGAGCAGCTGAATAATTTATTCGCAAATAGTTATCCAATTGATTGAGCAATGCCGCGAGTGAAGTTAACGAGCGTCTAGTCGGAATGACCAATCCAGTTGCTATAGGACGACATTCATCCATTCAACCTTCTGACGATGCTCGTGGAAGAAAGCGAAAGTGGCCATAAACAAAAGAAGTGGTCTGTTTCTGTACAGTGACTCAATAACACAACCTCGCAGCTCATTTATTATAATAAACTGTACAGATCGGCGCATGCGCTAGTCTAGGTCATCCACTTCTTCTTTTTTCAAAAAGAAAAAATAAGTAGATCAGCCGATTATTGCTTAACGACTGACAGGTTGAGAAAAACTGATGTGGATTTTAAACCGGTTCCGAAGAAAATGACCCGAAAGAAAACGGCATTATGCAAAATGTGCAACAGATTTTAATTAGGTTCACAATCTGAAAGTGAAGTTTGTTGATCGGATTAGAAATTACTTTGACCTCTTGAAGTTTGGTGTAGAGCTTCTATGGGTTTTAGATTCTAGAGTCATTAGATTCTAGTCCAATATAACAAGGAGAAAAGCTTCTAGATTCTGAATTCATTCACGCTTACATTCTAGTCAAATATATAACAACAAGTGTAGTTCTTAGGCTAGGCGTACACCGGTTAGTCAAGACAAGACAAGACGAGATTAGTCACGTTCAGTCACAGTACTTCACATAGTTACTTATGAGCAACACACACCGATTAGTCATTGCATCGGTCTGTGCTGCTTCATAAGCAACAATGTGAATTACTGTGACTAAACGTGACTAATCTCGTCTTGTCTTGTCTTGACTAACCGGTGTATGTGGAGTACTGTGACTAAACGTGACTAATCTCGTCTTGTCTCGTCTTGACTAACCGGTGTACGCCTAGCCTTACTTGTAGTAGTTCTATGCACTTGCCCCCAATAAATCATAATCACATAAACTAAAGTCGATCTCATATTCAATTTTGACATTTCCGTTCTATTTTCATAATCACTGCATCAACATCTGCATAAACACATCTCTTGAGAAGAACTTGTTTTCAGTTACATTTTAACCGGTTAATTGGATCCTAACAAGCTCTTATATGTGCCTCAATTTATATATGTACCTAGTCTGATCGAATTTATTAGGTTGAAAACATATATGGATGCCATCGGGTCAGAAGTCTAGTGATTGCAAACTGTTTATAATATCTTATTGAAGCTCTTTACCCAACGTCAATACTTTGGTTCAATCTCTTCACTCAAAGAAGGGAGTTTATCAACTTAATCAGGTAAAATTTCTGATTTAGTTAATGGAAATTAATAGATTTCATACCTTAAAAACTTCAGTACAGTAATTCCTGAGTTTGGAAGCTTCTAGGTTAGATCAAGACGATATTAGTTCCATTCTTTTAACCTATAATTGCCTTTCATTCTATTTTAGCCTATAATTGCTTCTGTTTCATCGAATTTGTTATTATTAATTCGATATTCAGTCATTTTCAAGAATGTAACGATTCATAAAGAAATCAATAGTACATACTGAGGAATTGACTTCAATATTTATTTGATTTGAATGACTGCCAATTTGTCTTATAATCATAAAATTAGTATATAATCATACTTGTATAATCATACCTAGTATACTTTGTATAATCATACAATGAGTATACAATCATGAATTTTATTTTTTGACTCGAAATTCTGTGTTTTCTATTCCTGGAGATGTTCAGATAGATTAGATGTTCTTAACTGTTTTTTTCTCATTCATTCATTTGTACCGGAGTTTGCAAAGAATTAGGAAGATTTTTAATGATTGAGAGTGGTTGTGTCTAACATTTTTAATGACTGATTGGTTGTTTCCAGCTAATTGATAGATATTTTCAGAGGAAATTGAAAATGGAAAACTACAAAGGAATAATTACAGGGAAAGTCACATTTGAAAAATTACCAACTTGAGATTGCAGACTCAATTATTTGAACTCCATGATTTGAATTCATTAATGGAATTTATTGATAAAAAATTATAAGTGGTATGTAAAATTTACAATGTAAGACAGATAAAACAGACTGATTTCCTGAGAAATGGCTGATTTGTTTAAATTTGAAATGTGGCATTGTGAAATCGTTCTTATAATCTTGAGAAGAGTAACTATTTACAAGATTTCAGTATTAGTATCTCATAAAATATGACATTATGTAAGTAGGAAACAATTGGTGGAAAATTGAAGATGATGAGACGTCATACTAATGATTAATTAAGCTTAATTCATCAGTCTCATTGTACTCCAATTCAGGTAATTTAGATAGAATTCTCCAATCATTTTAATGTGAATTCAAAGTGATATGTATGAATGTATGAGAAGAGAATTGGAACTTTATCTCACTACATGTAAACTTTAATAGAAAACAAATTCAAATAAGTGAGTATTGCTCTATAAAATATGAATAGCGAATTGAAAATAGTGCATTAAAATGGTGAATTGGAATAGTGAATTGGAATGGTGAATTGGAATAGTGCATTTGGCTGTATATTGCTAAGCAAACATGTCATCTATTACTTTGAACACTATTTCTATCCGATGAATCTCAGTTGAAAAATTACAAAACAAAGTTAAAGGAATCCTAAACAGTTTTTAAAGCAGACACTGAACCCCGATGAACAAAAATATTACTATTTACCATACTCTAAAAATCATATTATGGATTATATACATTGTATTTCAATATTATTCTAATACACGGCATACAAACAAATTCAATTCAGAAAAATTCATTCAGTAACATTCATTTGAATGAGTGAACATATAATCAAAACAAATTCAGTACAAAGCATTGAAATAAATGTAACTGATGTATATTTGTATGCCTTGACTGTGATATGAACAAAGAAATTGAGAGCAAAATGTAATTATATTATATGGAAATTGTAAAAATGCAATGTATTTATGGAATGAATTGAATAGTATCAAAGAATGAAGCACAAAATGAATGACACAAAAAATTGTGCAATATTAGGCGAAGTGGAACCTAAAATACGATAAAAAGCCATAAAATTAAAAAAAAGAATGAAGCAAAACGTATACAGTGCAATGCATCAAAATGAAAGAAGTTTATAATTCATATTTGTATGATTTTGCCATAAACAAATAATTTAGAAAAAAATTGATAGAGAAGTGTATGCATTGTATGAACATCAACCCAATGGTAGAATTCCCATAAAAAATGAAGAATATAAGTTAGAATGAATTGGATACAAGATAAGAATACAGTGAACAGGAATTAATTGAATACACTGAACTGTAATGAATTCAATTGAAAGTACAGTATTTGAAAAGATTCAGTACGATGTATCAGAACTATTTCAATGCTATGTATTCAAAACATAAACAAATCTAACCAAGATTTTCAGTGTATTGTATCAGAACGAATCCAATACAATGTAACCGAAACGTAAACAAATGTAATGGAGATAGATAAACAAAAGACATGTGTGGTACTTACAAGAACCTTCATGTTTGAAATCCACGAGTGAACTGATAACTTTGGTGGTTGGGGACTGAACTTATATAGTCGGGGATTATACTGGGGTGAGCCTATGGTCCTTGGTACACAGCTTAGTATAACAGAAGATATTCGTACTCGCAAAACAGGGGGAAGTTGCAAGAAGCTGCTGCTGGTTAAGAAGGAGAAGAAGATGAAGGAGAAGAAGAAGGCAGTGAAGGAGAAGGAATATTTGTAATAGTAGAGTAAGTTGTAGCATAAGCAGGAGTAGGGGTTGAAGACTTGAGAGAACAGTAAGAGAAAGGAGTGGGGAAGAGAAGGAGGAGGAAAAGGATGAGGAAAAGGAGGAGAAGGAGGAGGTGAAGGAGTAGCAGGAGCACGGGTAGTGGTAAAGAAGACAGTGTAGACGAGAAGAAGAAAAAGTTGATGAAGAAGGAATGAGTTACTGACAGAGATGACGATGCTGAGAAGGAGGTGGTGTTGGCAGAAGTGTGACAAAGAGATGTGGAAAGGAAAGAAGTGTGAAAGAGTGAGAGATATTGCATATATTATATTAGATTGGGCTATTTACTTTATGAATGTTGATTAAAAATAATTATGCCTTCTCAAGTTTTAGATTGCAGTAGTAAAATATACACCTAATTATTCGACAAATGTACATAAAATAATAATGTTTTTGCTAGGGATGATGCCCACACTAGCTCTAAGCTTGTGCGTGGGTAATGGGAAGGATGATGATGAGAAATTGATTTAATAAGAAGATTTGAAGTAAAATGATAATAATGATAATTATAATTGTAATGCGTCTATTTGAAAACCTGTGGAATTCTTGGAAAAGAATGTCGGAAATATTATTTCAACAATTTACCGTGATAAAGAGAGATTATTTATTTAATGCAATGATTAATATTATTAACATTGAATAAGAGTGAGAATTGAATTAAAAAGAGACTAAAGAGATTGGATAGTGATAAAGCATGTTATTTGAAAGAAAATGGAGGGTAGCAAGAGAAGAGGAAGCAAAAAGAAATGGAAAGAGAGAAAGGAGAATAAGAGAAAAGAAGAATGGGAATAAGGAGGAGAGAATGGGAAAGGAAAGAAGAGAGAAGGGATAGCAAAGGAAGGAGAAGAAGGTAACAGGAAAAATTAAAAAGAAGAAGAGCAGTGGGAGAGAAATCAAACTGGGAAAAGAGGGGAAAAAATTTGAAAATCAAGAATAAGGAGAAGAGAATGAAGAGAAAAGTAGTATGAGAAGGAGGTTGAGAAGAATGAACAGAGAAGAACAAGGAAACGTAAGACATAAGAATGAGGAGGAGAAATGGAAACAAAAACAAGAAGAATCGAAAAGAAGAAGTACGAACGAAAAAGAAGAAGAAAAAAGAAAAATGTTGGAAAAGGATAAGGATAAGACGAAAATGAGTGTTATGAAAAATAAATATTAAAGAGAGATAGAGAAAGTTGTTACTTTGGTCAGTTACACATTCAAAGCAGAGCAGGAGAGAAGATAGAGAGAGAAGGAAACAGTAGAAGAGAAAATGGAGATGTGAGAAAGAAGAAGTCATCTGATGCTACTAACGCTTGTTCTTCTTTTTCATCTTCACCTACTTCTCATTTTTTGTTTTCTTCTTCTTCTTCTTCTTCTTCTTCTTCTTCTTCTTCTTCTTCTTCTTCTTTCTCTTCTTCTTCTTCTCGACTTCTTCTCCTTCTTCTTGTATTTCTTTTCTCTCCTCCTTCTCCTTCTTCCCGCCTATCTTCTTCTTCTTCTTCTTCTTCTTCTTCTTCTTCTTCTTCTTCTTCTTCTTCTTCTTCTTCTTCTTCTTCATCTTTCTCTTCTTGTTCTTCTCCTTCTTCTTGTATTTCTTTTTTTCTCTCCTCCTTCTTCTGCTTCCCGCCGATCTTTTTCTTCTTCTTCGTCATCTTCTTCTTCTTCTTCTTCTTCTCCTCCTCCTCCTCCTCCTCTTCTTCTTTCCCTCCTTCTTCTTCTTCTCCTTCTTCCACTCTCTAAAAGATACAAATATCATAGATAGAAGAAGAAGGAGAAGAAGAGGATAGAAGGAGTTTTGTATTTCATGTTTTTCTCACATTACCTACTCTTTGTGAGCAGCTTCTCACATTTTCGCGAGCTTTTTTGCGGCGACCACCGATGACACCGTTTTATTATTATTTCCTGATTACCTTTTGCTCCAGTGGACGAGTTCAGGTGCCTACCCTAATTTGCGGCGGCCTGCTCTGCTTATAATAATGTAAAAGTTGATTCTGGTCAAGATTTATCACCTACCCGTTATAAAGAATCACTCGCGATTTCTGCGATCATGTTACCGATAATTTAATGGGTTCATTTTCACTTTTCATCTCTCTATTATGTGAGGAGTCAAGTACGAATGGTACCTCCATTCTTCTAAATTGATTAATGTATCTATACATGTACTATTAATAAGTCGAATATATCTGATTAAAACCAATACTAAAAAGAAGGTCAAACAAGATCTCAAATCTATCCCACATCCATCTGATTCATTGGAGTAGCCTACAGTATTCTAGCCCAGTAAAAAGTTGAAAATTTATAATGCATCATAAATCAATTAGATAAAATAGACAGTATCATTATACAATATTCATTAATTATATCATACAAATATAATTATTGATTTACATTCGCTATACTAAGCTTTGAGTTCTAAGAAACTTATGTCCAATATTCTTATTCCTGCAATTACAAAATAATAGAACTGAGGAATATTCCAGTAGAGGCAAATCAATTAATTATATTATGATCTAAATCTAAATGTACTAGTTGTTTTTAGTGATATAATTCTAAAATTAAAGTTTGAACTTCCAAGGATAGGTCATTACGAGCTAAAATGAGCTTGAAGAAGATTCTGCAACGTAGGCTATACAATCATTACCCAGAAACTAAATTGAATTGAATCGAATTTTATTAGATTCCAAAAACAAATATATGCATACAATTGTAAAGATACAAACCTCTGCTGTCTAGTAAGATAGAATGTCAGAATAACTGAAATAATATTCTAGAATACAAACATCACCCAGCATGTGCTGCCATCTAGTGACAAAATTAGGAAAAATCCATTTCGAACTGTCGACCAATCAGGTGAGAGGAGGCGGAGCTTGAAGGCGTGTTGTGATTTCGAGAACCAACGACCCAGTTGCTGCTGTCATCTGGTGGCAGAGTTCAGAAACAGGTAGAGTTATTGACTTGAAGAACGGTTGACCAATCAGGTGAGAGGAGGCGGAGCTTAGAGGCGTGTTGTGAATTCAAGAATCACGACCCAGCTACTGCTGCCATCTGGTGGCAGAGTTCGGAAACAGGTGGAGCGATTGACTTGAAGAACGGTTGGCCAATTTCTGAACGATCAACTTGAAGAGCGGTTGACCAATCAGGTGAGAGGAGGCGGAGTCACGAAGGCGTGACGTATATTCTGAGCTCGCTTGTGATTGGCCAGTTGATTTTATGTCAGGGCGAGTATTCCAAACGAACAAAACAAAATGGCTTGAACATTCATGAAAGTCTATCACAGAATTGTTTCGTGAGATTGCATTAGCTGAGATCATCAACTCAACTGGAATTTATTTGCAATAGAATTTTTTAATTATTGTAATTATGCATTCCGAACTGAATTCCATTTAGCACACGATTTGACTAATTAGTGAAATGTAAAATATATCAACTTATTAGATAGTAGCCTGCTAAAGGTGATATTATGGTGAAAATCAATATTGTAAAAAGCACTGGATGCAATCAAAGACTAACCATGTATGTTTATCTCTAATACAATTGTCAAAATCACATAATGATTGAGATGACAACAATTTCCATTATTCTAGATTAAGTTGTATTATTTTTTGAACAGATAGACCATCTGAGTTCGCTATTAATAATTTCATTCAGGAGCATTAATCTGAATAGCAAATGACGGATACAATATTTCAATTTGATAAGGACAATTGAATGATGAACGAATACATTATATTTTTGTTATCCAAGAACTTAAAGTTTCCATTTCATTATTCTGAATATCCGAACATTTAATTTCTTCCAACATTTACTGTAAAAATATAATTGTT
This sequence comes from Laodelphax striatellus, assembly GCA_017141395.1. Classification (NCBI taxonomy): domain Eukaryota; kingdom Metazoa; phylum Arthropoda; class Insecta; order Hemiptera; family Delphacidae; genus Laodelphax; species Laodelphax striatellus. The sequence continues at coordinate 25,113,262 of CM029540.1, read as the reverse complement.
CTGATGATAAATGAATGCCTGTTCAACAATCAATACAGAGCCTGTAGTTTTAGGACAGATAATCAGTCAGAAACGGGGAGATAAACAGACAGAAATAACTCAATTTTTATATTCTTTGAGGGTGATGCTCACATGAGCTTCAGGCTTGTGTGTGGGTAATATGATGAGACATGAAAAAGGAGAAATTCAAAGATTGCTTTTTTATTGCTTTATTATCGCCAGCTTACGTGCATGCATCTTCTCCTTTTGAAGTGAGTTTAAAGAAACAATAGTTCAAGATTCTAGTAACTTGGTTCAAACTAAAGATCGTTTTGTTAAACTCAGTTTATAAGAAGATTGATTCGTGTCATAACGAAATTTTGTATAATTATTCTGTCGATGGTTTAAGCACAAACAATTCTAATAGTAGAACTTATTAGAATTGACTATAAATAGAATTGAACTTATTCATAATGAACTTATTACAATTGACTATAAATAGAATTGAAGTTATTCTTAAGGAACTTATTAGAATTGACTATAAATAGAATTGAGCTTATTCTTGAAAAATAGAATTATCTGTGATTGAATAAAGGAATCGACCATTAATGTAGGGTAACTAACACAATCCAGAAATAATAACGTATTCATTCCTCTTATTTCTCCATGCTCAAAACGCATAAAAAATAGAATGTAGACTACATTTGAAATTGTATGAGCTCACTACTGCTCAGATATTATTGAAATTGCATGAATAAAAATTGAACGAAACTCGACCAAGCGGGCTATCCAGTTATACTTGAAGCATGAGTGTATTCATGAATGAGAGATCATTCTCTTCGAAAGTAATCAGATTGTGCAACGAGCCGAGTTGCATAATAGGTGGATAAAATAATAGTAATACATATTGTAAGTAGCCTGGTGTTCGTACACATGCGGAAGAAATACAGTTAGCCCAGTGGTATTGATTATATATCGGTCAAAGAACTTCTACTATTATTGGAGCGTATACCATGGTTTGAAATCGGAGACGAAGTAGTGTAATCGTGATGAATGCAACTTGCAATTGCAACACGAGAAAAAATGGCAGAAAGAGTCCAGTGAAGGCTAGTGGTCCACAGTGTTAACAATCTCAGTCTGCTATTGGTCAAGGGTTCCATTCCAACTTTGCCTGACATTGTACCATTCTTCACAAGTACTCTTAGAATCATGATAGCATAATGAGCAGAAATGATTCTAAAGACTGCTATCTATTCATTATACCACCAATTCACATAATAACTACAATTATCTGATGTATTGAAAATGATCTGATGAGTCTATTAAGGTTGAAAGGTGGATTCTGTAAATTTTCATTTCATCTGAAAACTCAAGCTCACGTTTTGGTACGACCGTGTGAACCGAGCCCTAACTGAGTTTGTTGGATTAAGTTATAATAATTATAGCATATCGGAATCGAATCAGTTATACGCTTCTTAGATTGATTTATAAATATCGAATTATTCATATTCAAGAATCAAATCAGTTACTTCCTCGATTGTTTTATAATTATCAAATCAGTTATATTATATAGAATCAGATATTTAAGAATCGAATCAGTTATAAGCTTCCTCGATTGATTGATAACTATGTCGTCTTAATTACGTTTGTGAGATTGTGAGACATGGATTCAATTTTCTCCTGTCTTGACTCTTGAGAAAGAGCTCATTGATATTTTGCTTTTTTTATTAATTGAGAGAGAGGGAGAGCTTATTAAAGAGCTTATTGGTAATATTGTTTTAGAAAAATTACCATTCTCGACTTCAATAAAAGTGCTTCGACATTAGCCTGCAAAGCAACAAACAAGAATAGATTAATGCAGGCTACACATTACATGGCACGGACCGAATCGACGTGGGGGTTCCCGTCCAGGCTGTAATGTGTAGCCTAGCCCGGACGAGATTTGTTTTGATTAATTGAGCTGATCAAAGAAGTCGGCAACTCTTTATTGGTCCGAGTGGCAGAACTGCGGACCGGCGACGAGTTTGTTATGGTTTGACGCTGACTCATTTCCAGGAATATTTAGCTTTGAAGTTAATTAGTACTGTACTACACTACAAAACTATGAAAATGGTAAAATTTCAGATATCTGAATTTTCAAAATTGTATGATACTCTACTCGCTTTGAGATTGGATCATCTTGAATTTTTCTCTATCATTAGATTTAAGCTTTCTAAAAATATTTGAATTCTGATGTGATAGAAGGCTGTATTACAGGAGTGTGGAATTTTTCTCGTTTTTCAGTTTTAATAATGAATTAATACATTAATTTATGAGATTCCTATATAATATGATTTATAATAATGTATAATCCTCCTCTTATTCTTTCTCGACCTATATATGTAAACGTATATACATATAGATGTTTAATTGTATAATGGATTCATATTGTAGACTTCCCATTGTTGATATGCTATGGAAATAAGAAATTAATGCATTGCCACACGTAATTTTTCTATAAACTGTTGAAAGTTCTTTGAATGTCATTATTTTCAAACGGAAAGAGGCATTTTTAATGCTGACTTGCTCTTTGATGCTTGGTAATAATTATACCTCCCATCCATGTTAGTGAAGGCTCCCCCCTTCCCCCACTCCATGGTAAACTTGTTTTGATGCTTTTCATAATTACGATTCCAAGTATTACTGTAATACAACATTGTTCACTAGATTATAGAAAGTAGACACTATCGCGTTTCTTTCCTGCTGAGCTATTTCAAATTATCTCATAGATAATAAAACTATAAATATAGGAACTAATAGAGTAGTTTGTAAATTAATATAATGTGTATAATATCTTATCACTGCCTGCAAATTTTATGAAAATGGTTTTTAGAGTATGAAGTATGAAGAATACAACCGTGTAGGTATTTTCAAGTTGTAAAATTTAATTTCCTTAATTATAAGTTTTTTTTTAATTTGTTGATAATCAGGACCTTTAGGCTAAACTTGAGGTCGCTGAAAACGAATCTGTAATCAGAATTTGTCTATCATGTCAAATCGCAATCTAATAATTGTCATCGCAATCTTGCTGTGAGAAATTTCCGAGAAATTTTGCTGACTCGAGTTCAAGAGAACTGGAGTTGGTCCGAGAGAGGCTACACATTACGAAACTACAACCTGGACGGGAACTCCCACGTCGATTTGGTCCAGGCTCTTGGTCGGTCCGTATATGTGTAGCCTGTATAACACCATGTGAATAATGAGACAAGGATGATTAATAACTGTCCAATAGTATAATAGTATAACTGTTATAGTAATAGAATAACTGTCTGATAATAGATAATCCATTTACTTGTATAGCAGAGGTAATCCATTATTTGATAAGTCTAGTCTATAGTGATTATATGCCCATATGAGTGTTTTATGATAATACAGACAAAATTCTCATTCTCAAATGCAAATTTGATTCCCATTCTCAAAGGACCTCATTCTCAAAATGACAGCTAATTTTCTGTTAGCCACACAATTTTCAAGTGCAAAATTGCGAAGAAAAAAGTCAAAAGAATGAACAATTTTCCAGAGTGGAGGCTTCGTGTTGCTTCTGAGAAAATAGAACTAATTATTATTCTCAAGTTCCACAAGTAGCCATTGGCCAACTTGACCAAAATTGCTCGGCTAGTTTTCTGTTGCGTTTCTGCGCTAATAATAGTTTTGCAATAGTTGTTTCGAATAGTTCTGCTTAGACTAGACCTTGGAGTACGGGGCCAGACCTAGACTCTGATCCTAGGTCGATGACCATGACAAATAAAATGCATAATCCGGTAGAATGAGAGATCGGGAAGTGAAGGGAGGAAGAAGAGTGGAGAGGAAGAAGAAAGAGAAGGATGAGACAAAGGAGAGATGAGAAGAAGAGAAGGAGGAGGTGGAGAAGAACAACAGCAAAACAGAAAATGAATAAGGAAATGATGATGAAAAAACAGAAGATAGGAAGAAGTAGGAGTGCCCAAAGGAGGACCAATTATTACATTGGTCAATCACTCTTTGAGTAGTTGTGAATGTGATATTGTGGTAGTTATCCATAATAAATGAAAAGACAAGATGTTGTCAAACCACTGATCTCATTTTCTAATACATCAGTGGTTTGACAACATCTTGTCTTTTCATTTTTTATTGGTCAATCACTTCAATAGCCGTTCAAAAAGATCTAACCATATTATATTATGATAAATGTTATGTCAAATCAAAATTCATTATGATAATTATTATACTTCACTCATAATGCAACACATGACTGCTACAATTAACGTTTAGAAGACAAACATCTACGCACTAAGGCTAGGCGTACACCGGTTAGTCAAGACAAGACAAGACGAGATTAGTCACAGTAATTCACATAGTTGCTTATGAAGCAACACACACCGATTAGACATTGCATAGGTGTGTGCTGCTTCGTAAGCAACTATATGAATTACTGTGACTAAACGTGACTAATCTCGTCTTGTCTTGTCTTGATTAACCGGTGTACGCCTAGCCCTTTAAACTGCCAATCAATTACTTCACGCACACTGCAAGTTGTTGTTTGTGCGATACACATTCTAATGGCATTACACATATCACTGCCCAAGTAAATCCACTTATTGCTCGAATACATCTTAGAAAGAAACTATTTCTGATTGAGATTGATGTTCTGTGTAATGTTTGACCCTCTGCAAGGTCTGTGTTATCTAAGTAGATCGAGTTATTGACCTCGAATTGAATATTTTACAAATGGAGGATTTCAAGTTTGGAGTGAAGAGGAAACATCGTCTTTTCATTCAACTAGAATTATAATATACTTCTCAAATATTATCTAAATTTGTTTTCGTAATTTATAACAGCTCACTAGTATAATTCAAACAATATTTGAATTATGTTTTAAAGTAGTAAAGTTATATACATCGCAACAGATCGCAACACAAGATTTGTGTTTGCATTCTTGGTTTCAAGTTTCCAAGACTCTCAGTGGAAAAGATTACCTTCAATGAACATCACCCTTATTAGTCTGTGTAATTTCAATTTGGGATAAAAGCAGCTTTGAACCTGTTATTTTCCCTCATATTTTGAAGTATATTGTCAACAAATGGAATAAACAAATTCAATTTATCAATAATGATTATTATGATAGATTGAACAATGTTCCTTACATATCATACGTTTCTTTGATCCTTCTAACCCAATTCATTTCACAATAATCCTTATTTACCGTACAGTTTGGAATCCTCAAATAATTATTAATCATTATTCACATCGCAGTTCGTAATGGATCAAGAAATAATCATCTTCAATTAATAATTGTGTAACGTGTTACACATGTCAAACATTAGCGTCCCGTGTAAGGACATGTGAGCCGCTATAGCCGATTATAGTGCGTTATAAACGGCAATAACGGTTGCCTAGCAACCAGTAGGGCATCATTAAAACGATAACAATTCAGGTTAGTCCAGTGGTGTCATCGGACACATGTAACTTGCAATAAACAATACTGTCAATTTATGTAATGAATCGGTCAGTTACCGGTTTACTGATGATCAAATGGGAGCATTCAAACTGAGGTAACATCTCCAAGTATTATTGTTGATGATGATCGAATGGGAGCATTTACACTGCGGTGACATTAGAATTGCTAATAATTGAACGGGACCATTCACAGAAGACAACCAATTGGAATTACTAATGAGTAAACACGGCTCGTTTCACAGTGGAGCGACTCATAAATCGGTCAGAAAACTGGAGTAGAGCTCGCGTCTGCTTTTCACTTGCACCCGGCAATTATTTAATCAGGAAGCATCGATTTATATTATGATAAACATCGTAAGTTATGCAACTGTCCACACACGAGCGGAGTTATTCTTCAAGTTATGCAAAAAAATGTCCAGAAATTTATGACTCAATTCGCACGTTATCGGAGTAAGTTGGTCTATTAGTAAGAGGTCCATTCTGAGAAGGCACGACGGAAGTCGATTATTACATATTTGGTAGTTGATAACTGGAGACCGTGGTTATTATTTATTAGTTAAGCGTTGTAAATTCTTGTTGATGTAACTGTAGTTTGCATATTTTATACTCCATGCCATCAAATCTTTGGAATTTCTTTTGATACTTTGTTTTTGTCGAACCGTAGGCATGATTTATGATGCGTTTTATAATGTAGGTCGGCTAATCCCGTTTCTATGCTCTATGCTCATAGAACACATTCCTATGTTCTGGGAAATGAATCGTTCAACATTATAATCCTCAATAATTTAAAGTCCTCATAAGGTCCTCTATTCAAAATCCTACTTTATTTTTTAAGGTTCTCAATATAACCAGATTAATCTAATTTGTCGCTTGGAATTAGATAGATAGATTAGTTCTTGACGTTGCTGATGACCGTAGAGTACGATGGCAAAGAAATGATATCTCTCTATCTATCTTATGCCAAGCGTCAAATTAAATGAATGTGAATATGACTAAAATGCTATGACTGAATCAGATTTTAGTGGTGCACGGGTGAAGAGGGAACAAAACCAAGCTTTCCTAACTTACTCCTTTTCACATTATTTGATAGATTGAAATCCAATAAACATGAGAATGACCCAGAATTGTACATCAAGTTAGTATAAATAGTTTTTCTGGCTTTAAATTCTGTTTTTTCGAATAATTGTTACTAGCTGTCCAAGTCAATAATCCTGGCAGGAATTCTATTAAATTGGCGTTCACATACGTGAAAATTGACAGTCAATTCTGAAGTTTGAAGAAACTATTCCGGAAATTTTTTAGAGCTATTTTAAGAAATTTCACTTCAAAAATAGCGCTCTAAGTGTAGAGTACTTTATCGTTTATCGAAGTACTTTATCGAAGGAAACATCAACCTCAATTCTCCGAATATTCAGATCAGCAAAAATGATTGCCAAATTTTAGGATAAGGCAGGCATTTTTAGATGTTTTACGACAATTTGAAATTGTCCCGCATTATTTTAAAAAATAAAGCGTTCAAAACTGAATAATAAACTAGAGAGAGCATTATCAGAAAGGCAGTTTTTATTAAGGCGAGATTACAATAATTCTCAATTGCATAATTAAATGTACAAATTCAATTCATTTTATCAATTTATTTATCAAGGAAATAAAACCACACAGTAACCGTAACCAATTAATACCAGTAACTACTGCAGTGCCCCAACTTTCTTATCGCCAATCAAAAAATAACCGAAGCAAGCTGTAAAACAATTTCACACAGTTTTATATTTATTGCATCTTCAAATGCGATCGAAAACCTGTTCAAGTCATCTACTGGACTATGAGCTTGCGCTTTACTTCCTCAGAACATGGTCATTTGGAGCAACAACTATTTACAGTATTTTTAAATTTGATAAACAATTATATAAGTCCAATTACAACTATAATGTGAATAGGTAACAAATAAATATGGCATTAATAAATAGATACATGCTTAGCCTTATCATTTCAAACTATTATTGGAGTCCTAAGTAAGGAATAACGTTAGAAATAATAAATACATAAATAATTTGGTTGTATAATGACACAACCAAATTGTAGCAAATATTATATAAGCCTTATAAGCGTTTTAAAAAGAAGTCCAACGATTTTTCAACGATAGCTTTCGGTATTCAATTTATTATTTATGTTGTCATCTACATCCGTTCCAAATACAATCTTCTTTCCATTTTTTTTCTGCTTCTTCTTCTTCTTCTTCTTCTTCTTTTTCTTCTTCTTCTTCTTCTTCTTTCTCTCCTCTCTTTTTCTTTTTCTTCTTTTTTAAAACTTGTACGGTACTTCTAAAACACCGCTCCATTTTGTCTGTGTTCTGCATTATTCAAGTATTAGCTGATGGATATCAAGTATCGGTAATATTTTGTATTATGCATATTAAGCTTTATAAGAAACGTTTCAGAGGTTGAATTTGTCATCAAGTTGTGTACCTGTTTAGACTTTTAGAGCATTGAGCTCAAAGTCTCAAAAACTGCCAGAAAGCTGCTGGTTTTTTTCAGGTGACTTATTATGCAATAATGATAAATGTGCGACAGAAGTAACAGTAAAGTTCAGTGGAATATTGGAATATTATGTAAGTGCAAGGTGACATCTTTTCAATTCCGTTGAATGTAAATTTAGATTCTCAGCAGTATCGACTTGTAGTTTTGTTGGGTGTCCACATGTTTCCTGTATAACAGGACTTCTAAAATTGCGCAGAATAGGCCCCAGCTCATAATCTAACGATTGTAGTTTTGTTGAGTGTCCGCCCTTTTTCCTGTATAACAGGACTTCTAAAATTGCGTGTAATAGGCCCCAAGAAGAAGAAAAAGGAGGAGAAGGAGAAGAATAAGGAGAAGAAGGAGAAGAAGAAAAGGAGAAGGGAAAGGGGAAGAAGAAGAAGAAGAAGAAGAAGAAGAAGAAGAAGAAGAAGAAGAAGAAGAAGAAGAAGAAGAAGAAGAAGAAGAAGAAAGAAGAAGAAGGGGAGGAAGGTGAAGACGGAGGAGAAGAAGGAAAAGAAGAAGGGGAAGGAGAAGAATAAGAAGAATAGCGATCGGTCACGAGTATAAAATATTGTGCTACACTGTACTTTAGTTTTAGATACCAGCTATTGATAATGGTGTAACAACCGAAACTGCAGTATCTCGTTGTTTTATTGAGTATGTGGTTTAGACAATATCAAGTCTTCGTATTCAGAAAGAATTTGATATTTTCTTCATAATTGTTAAACTGGTAGTGTCAATTACAGTAAAAATCCAACTATTCCCATCAAAATCGAATAGAATCAAATGATAACCTGCTCTAAAACTTCAAAATATTCTTTTCTTGCGTTGTTCTTGTGAATGTTATTTGTCATCCATCAGTAGTTTACCACTCCCACTAATTCTGTTATCTTGTTCCTTTCTCCCATTGCTTGAGCATACTTATTAATGGTAATTACTGTACTTTTTCATTTCAGTTATAATTTACATGATATGAACGGTAGTAAAATTCAACTTCTCTAAAGATTAACAAACCATTATTCACCTCTTACTTAGCTGTATTTCTGCTAGGAAAATTGTATGCGTGAATTCAAGGATATAGGCCTACTGTATAAACTCGGATTTATTACTGATTTATGAGACAAATTAAACCGTGATATTGGTGCTGATTCATAGAGATACTATTATTGTCGAGCAAAATCTAACTGAAAAAATGTATTCTAATTATTGCATTTAGCTGAGTTAGGAGCAGGCCTGGGGGAAACGTTTATGGTGATGAAGATTTCAAACAAAGAAAATAATATTACTTGTAAATAATAGTCCAACTAATTTTTCTGTTTTTGAATTCTGTTGAATGTATGTAAGCTCAAAATCTGATTAATATTTAATTACAATTGCTTCAAGTATAATATAACATAGACTAACCAAAGGGAGAATCTATGATTAAATGCAATGAAATTTGTGAAGTGCAAATTGCCTATCCTACTCCTACTAATCCTTAGAAAATTTTATGTTAGGTTGCATCAATCGGGACAACTATTTTGTTTGAATCAGCTAATTCCATTGTGATTGTTATACAGTGGTGCGGATTGCCTACCCTACTCCCAAAATTTAAAGAAAATCGTATGTTGCACCAAAAATGATAGGAAACTATTTTAAGTATTCTAATGCCCGGTTTTTCAGTCGTTCAATAAACTTATTGAATCAATAACTTTTTTTTTGCATTTGAAAACACATGGTTATTGACTCGATAAAGTTATTGGATCCATAAACTGTCTATTGAGCGACTGAAAAACCGGGCATAATTGTCTTTGGTTGCACCAATCGGGATTAACTATTTTGAACAGCTGATCTCATTTAATTAGAATTGTAATGATCCTGGAACAAAATTGCTCTTGCTTGGTACAAATCATCATTATAATATAATTCTCTATTACAAGACTCTGAATAGAATAGACATCAAGTCCATGTCTGATAAGATTCATTCAGATTTTTAGTTCACGTTCATTTTTTTTATCGTAT
>CM029540.1:24970791-25098291 GCA_017141395.1 Laodelphax striatellus | reverse complement strand
GCACATTTTGTCTGCGTGATCTGTTCTGCCTACCAACAGCACTGACAGTTAACGCTATAGATGGAAATATTTTTTTGATAACATGTTTATATTTAAATCCTGCTCCGGTTTTCAAATTATTACGTTTATTCAAATGAATACGTGTCTGCGTTAGTATTCGCTTTATATTGTCTTATCGAGCTTACACCATATAAATCTGCATCTGGTTTATTTCGAAAACTGAGTTCTAGCAAGCCGTGTGACAATGGATATCTAATTGCATCTACATATAAATGCTTATTGTCGAATCTTACAACTGAATTAGGTCCGAATTTAAACTGATTGCTTTTCTTATCATAACTTAATCCAAAAGAAACGTTTTTCTTTTTTACAAGAAATTCTTGTATATATTTTTGCGTTAATTTCTGTAAATTACTCTGTGGGTATGAATTATCATCATCAACTATATCATCATCATCATTATCATCTGAACTTATCACCACCTCATTTCCTTCTTCTTCTTCTTCTTCATACTTCTGTTCAGCATTTTTTCTAACATGTTTCCTATTATTATTATTATTATTGCGATTATCAAAAGAAGATTTCAATTCTACAAGTGGTTTTATTATTGGGCTAAATGTATCTTGTAAATCTCGTTCATTAGCTCTTCTGCTACTAATCAACTTTTTATGTTTATTAACAATTGAATTTCTTAACTTGCTAATAGTATTCTGTAACAATTTTGATTTCGTCTTTAATTGATTACGAACATGATGGCTATCTAAATTACCATCAGCAACTGGGTTACTACTACTACTACTACTACTACTCAACTTCGTTAGCGACTTGTTTTTCATCCTGACGCTGTTCACACATCTAACGCTTAATACTAATAAATTTCTTCAGCGCACACGCGCACCTGTGTTTTAGCTAATAATAATTTCACGTTCAAAACCATTCTTATATTTACCGCTTTGTGGTGTTAATTCAAGATTGATTGTAATGAATGCCCTCTTATTAGATCTCCATACACTATCACACATTTTATGAAATGCTGAAAAACTCATGTCTGATGCAACATAATCTCTAAATATTAACTTTAAATTTTGTAAATCAGTTCGAAATAAAATAATATAATTAACATTGTCGCGGAGATTATGTTTACCTGCAGCGGCAAAAGATTGAACCAAATAAACGCAATCAAGATTATAATGACGTCCTATGCAGAAATAAGATGTAATTTTCGATCGACCTTCAAAGATAATGTCATCGAAAATAACCAATGAATTTCTTCTCAACTTTTCCGGCGGAGGGATATTGTCAATATCCCCGCTCATGAATAAACCAATATTTTTCAACCCATTAAAAATCATTTCAAGCAGTCTATATTTTGGCTGATGCAATGATCTACTAAACACATAGACATTTTCAAATGTTAATGCATTTTCATTAACAATCAATGATAATAAGAGAGATGTTTTTCCACAAGCTGATGGTCCGATAATTAAACAACGTAATTGAGCAGGAAAATATCTACCGTTTTTTCTATTCTTCTCACAATTTGATTGTGAACTAGAGTTTAACAATAATCCATCAAAATCTAGTAAACTAATTTCTTGCTTTGATGATGATGATGAATTTTGTTTTTTACATAATGTTTTAGAAACTTTTGAATTAACCGACATATTGAGAAGTAAATAAACTAATATCGCTCTCTCACATGATATGCGCACGCACAGTCTGACATCTGCTCATCAACTAACTGAAATATGTTAACCCTTTGCGGTCGGATAGGTGTTTTAAGGATTGTCCTCTCAGATCGGATAGGCCACTTAACTGGCCACAGCCATTTCCACGGCAGCTCGTTCAGTATACTGGGCTGATAGTCCTGTGCGGTCGGGCCGGCCACTTTAGTGGCCATGGCGTCTTTCCAGTTTACTCGGCACACAATTACGCACTCTGCTCAGCCAGGTCGGAGCCTGTTTTTGCTAAACTCATACAATCGGGAGTCACTTCAAGTTTTTAATAATTAAAAGGCCAAAAATGAATTTGTACAAATAGTTTTTATATATTTTGAAACTTAAGATATACATGTGTTTGTTTTGTCAGTTCATATTCTAAAATATATGATATTAATAAACAGAAAAATCATTGAAAAATCAATAAAAAGAAGAGGTAAGGGTTTGTTTTTCGGTTCATTCACATAATGATATTAATACTGAAAAATCATTGAAAGAACGAAAAGTTATTCTCATATAATGTGGATGTCTACCAAAATATAACTTTTCTCTCGTTACTACAGCGAAAAATAAAAAAATAATAAAACGACTGAGCTGACTGAATCAACGGTCTAAAAACACGTAGAATTGACAGAATTTAAAACATTCAGTGCAGCCAACTTCTGAAATGCAATCTTCAATAGTCCCTCTATATAACTATATTATCATAGTAGATATAACTGTTTAAATAAATATAGATATTCACAGATGTATTAATGGGCCAGTAAAGTGGCCTAACCTACCGCGTACGGAAAGCACTAGTGGCCAGTAAAGTGGCCCACCCGACCTCAGTGACTAATCACACAAAAATTTCTCCGTGCTGACTATGAAATCGCAGCGGCCACTAAAGTGGCCTACCCGACCTGAGAAGACAAAGCTTCTTCAATCAATGTAAACCTGGTACAGAAATATGTTGGGCCACTTAAGTGGCCCATCCGACCGCAAAGGGTTAATATCTAATAACTATATGGATGAGGAGTATGCACACACATAATAATAAACAAAGGTATATTTATATGTGCAATTTATTTTTTTTTTTTTTTACAAATCCATATCGTCTATAGTGATGGTTAAAGTTATACATTGTTTATAGAAATATCTTAAATTAATTACTACTACTAATTACAACAAATAAAACTTACATACAACTAACACAATTCCAAAATGATTATTATACGTTTTACAATTAGCAACATATTACAGTAGGTTGTTTTTGATTAACACAATAATTTAGCCTTGACAGCGCAAAGTTTTAAAATGTCTGTAAAATTCAACAAATTAACCAACATTTGTTTTCTTCTTGGTTTTTTCTCACCAATCTTTTGGGGAAGATATCATTGTTACAGGTATGTGAAATTCACAATTCTTCAGCTTTGAAAATCATTAATTTTCCTAGCGTAATTAGATGACAAACACAAACATTCTTGTTCAGATTACAATTCTAAAATTTACATGAAGTTGCGTAGGCTGCAATTTCTTTTACAAGCTGCGTTTATTTTTATTCTTAGCATCAAAAATACAATGTGAAAAATGATCAATTTTATGAATATCGCTGTAGAGATATTCTTCTGCACTTAATGCATTATTGACAGACGACAACACAGCCACATGAGAGTTTACTAACACATCTAAGTCACATTTTCTACGTTTTTGTTTTGTCTCTACTGAATTAACTGAGTCTACTATGGTTTTTGAAATTTGCTGTGTAACATCATTTGATATATCATTGCTGTGACAAATCATCACAGCGACATCATCATCATCAAAATCAGCAGATGATGATGATGATGATGATGATGATGATGATGAGGATGATGATGTTATGTCATTTGTCTCATTTATATTTTGCAGTTTTTCTTCATGTGTATGCTGTAAAAAATACACATATATAATTTAGCTATATTTTTTATACGGTCTCTATCTCTTTCTGTTTCAAACATTGCAGTCTAGAACGAAAAAATCAGTTTAACAAAGTATTCTTTATGTTACTAAATTTTCCAATGGAACCCAAGAATTAAATTTATCTGAAAATCCTAACCATCGAATTAACGCATGATTATTTTTCTTTCGAATAATTTTTTCAACAAGATATACTTTTTGTTCTGCTGGTGATAATTGAGTTTTTAATAATTCATCTGCATAAAATGTTCCACTAATATCATTATTTTCCAAATCGGCTATTTTATAAACAATCGGTTTAGATGTTTTATAATCTGTGTTACAAAAAGCTCGGTGTATAATTCATTGTATAACCCTTTTGAAAAATATGTTTATGTTTGCTAATACGGACAATATCATTAACTTGAAATTTGGGTCTATTAGAATTTTTTGGTAGTTTATCTAAACGTTTCTTATGAAAACTATTGATTCTTGACAACACAATATCACTATTATTTTTATTCACCTGTGAAGGTGCCATACCAATTACTCTGTGTTTTCGATTGTTATATTCAGAAATTAATTTATCTATATAATCAATCCAATTATATGTCCCATTTGCTGTAAAATATTTAAATAAACGAGTTTTCACGCTATGATAAATCTCTCGGCCATAGCCGCTTTTTGAATGCTGTAAGTGCTATATTGATTAATTTTAAATTTATCAACTAAAGCTTTAACGTGTGGATTATAGAATTCAGACCATGGTCGCATTGTAAGTGCGACATTTTCTGCACGTAAAATGCCTTCAAGCGCTCGTGCAACTTCCTTGCCACCTTTCGTTTTCAAACCAATTGCATAACCTTTCTTTGAAAACAATTAACTGCAGCTAGAAAATATTTAAAGTTTCTATTATGCTTTGATAACGATGATAAGTCTCCTAAATCAATTTGAATCAGGTCATGTTGATTCTTAACAATCGTTGGTCTAGTTATAAAATTTTTCTAACTTGCTTATGTAATTCAATGGCGATTTTATTTCAAACTTGATTCGATGCAGGTGTAGCTAATACAATCTTATTCGCCGCTGCATAATCAACTGCTTCTCCTTCTTTTTTCTTCTCTTCTGCTCAATACGACCGTTTCCGGACAACTGTGCATTTCAAGGATAACCAGTCACTGAGCTGTCACAATGCAACACAACTTGTCCAATAAATGAAAATCAACTTCCGCCGCTCTCTCTGAATGCAACAATATTTGCAGACAGACAGACAGACAGACAGGCAGGTGTTGTTTGCCAAAAAATAATTTCAGTTCAGACAGTGTGAAAATTTCTTTCACACTATGCTTCGAGATTATAGCGAGTAAGCATGATCTGTCAGTACAGAAAGACGTTTTCGCTTGATTGTGAGAGCTTCTGCCTTTGTCCTCTTCGTCTCCTTCTCCTACTTCTGCATTTCTTTTTTTAGCTCTCTGCAGTTGAGCGCTGAAATCTGAATTCAATCTCTCAATATCACAGTGCCCCCATGCTTTCGTGGATTCGGGGGAAATAGGGTTGATCCAGCGTTTGCTATCAAACGGTGACAAAGCTAACTTCTTTTGATTTATAGTAAACAATTCATGCAGCTTACTTTTTATTTGATTAAAACTTACATAGTGCAAAGTTTTGTTGAATAAACAATTTTTGTAATGCTCGAACGTCAATCTATGCTTAACTGTGTTTCGGGGTACACCTTTTGCTAGTTTCTTGACATCAAGATTAGCTACAGTTTGCGATGATAATGATGATGATGATGATGATGGTGATGGTGATTGATCGTATGCATATGTGTATGCATACATTTATGAAAGAAAACCGCATATAGAATATATTGGACGCGATCCAAGTTCATCCTTCCAAAATCCCGGAATTTTCGCAAAAGCGGGTGAATAGCACTTATGATTTTTTGGATAGTTGGAAAAATCGAATCTTTGTGGATTTAATTTCAGTATTTCATACACATCGTCACAATGTGTTATGGAATAAAGCAGACTATCCGTATCTGTCATACATAATTTCACTTCAGAATTTTCAAAGATTTTCAATATATAATTATAGTGAAAATCATAAATTTCATGTTTTGCGTAGTCAAGTATCGTAGCACCCAAATATAGGGGCTTGTTAAGGTAGCATTCTGTTTTTGCAAGACTTACACCGACTACATCATTTCCAAATTGATACCAGTTTTTACCGTTTGTTTGCTTATAACTTTATCGAGTTTAGTTGGGTTTGTAATTAGCTTAAATTCACGATGTTTGCGTATTTTCACACGATTTTCCGAATATCGAGTTCACGTTCAATTTCCAGAGATCTCTCTCAAATTCATTGGTAGCCTGACGCCTTAATGATGTGTTCATCTGAATAAAATCTCGCAACCAAGGTGATTGCTTATAACGCAACACGCGATGAATTTTGTCAACTTTAGACCGAGCTTTGTGTATAGCTGTAGGTTCACAAGATTTAAAATGTAATTTTTCTTATCATAAAGTGTTGTCAAAAGTTTTTTGTTAGCTGCATTACCACAATCTACATCTACACGTGTTTACGTTATCGAACTCACCACCGCCGCCGCCGCTGCTGCTGCTGCTGTGCGCGCCGCATGCAGCACTGTCTGTCTCACTACTTGTGTGTTCTTCTTCTTCAATCTCTATATTTTGATAGTGTGAAAATAATTCTTTTGGCGGATAACCGTGATGAGGTGCGAGCGGTAGATCGCTGTGAAGTGGTTGAAGATGTAGCGGGTAAGTTAAATCACATTCAAGTGTAAAGCCATATGGTGAAGCGTTAACATCTATATCTTGCCACTTGAAATTAGATATTTCTTCATCGCTTAACCAACAGAATTCACCTTGTGGAATCGCTTTTCCTAAACAAAAACCATAAAGGTTATTTGCATCAAGGTATAAGAGAGAAGTGGATGGTTTTTTCTGATCAAAACATGACATAAATTTATTATTAGCTTGACAAAATCTCAAGCTAATTCCCGAAAATCCACCTCTTAATCCCCGTTCATAAAACAAATGTTTTTCAGGGGATGTCAATAGTTGAAGTTGAATATTTGTTTGTTTTAACATTGCACACCATGCTAGGTGAGGGAGGCTTAGAAATTGAGCACAATCAAGTTCGTAAATATTGTAATATTTGTCGCGAAAATGTTCAAACACTGTACAAAGAAGCAAAACATCTGTTTTCAAATAAAGATCATGGTATTCTGCAAAAGTTCTCATTTCAAATGCTTCCCACACTTTTTTCGCGTGCTGGTAATCTTCTTCGCTTATATTCTCATCAGTTAATGAGTTGAAAAACTTATCGCGAGCAGGAAGTTGTGTTTCATTGAATTTCGTCTCATCACACAAATATTGGTACGAAATGACCCTTCTGTAAAGAAGGCTAATTCTCTTCATTTACGTCTGGAAACGAGGAATAAACTTTCCTAAATACATGTCTATTATGCTCAATGTCTGTATCACTATGCAAATTATTTACTAATGTTGCTAGTGATGTATTCAGAAATTGCAAACTATCAATGAATTTGAGAATACCAATTGACATTGTTAAGATCTTCTCAGATGATTGAGCAATGCAGTTTATTTTGTACTTTTCATCATCATATTTACCCAATGCTCTTATCAAAAAAGAGTTGTCATAAGATTTAAAATTGTGAAATATTACAGGAATAACAGCTTTCTGCTTAGCATTGACATTACAAACGTTGTGCGGGTCCGATGTAGCGCCCGGTTTTGTGACAGTGGTGGTGCACCTTTTTGTTATTTTTATTTCTATCAGATAATGAGGTATGACATAGACAACACACTGTCGCAGTTGTGAATGCAAATTTCTGTTCATTCGTCAGCTGTTCCATTGGGGTTTCATATCTCAGTTGCGGTTCCAAAACTTCAGCATGTACAAGTAATTCATCAATGAATTTTTCTACAATTGGTTCACCAACGTAAGAAGCACGAACTACTTTCGGCCCAAAATATATCTGAGAGTTATCTTTGACGATAATATAACAATAACCAGACGGGACATGTTTATTTAAATTAGTAGTTGCACTAGTATTTGATTGTCCTTGTTTTGTATGATTATCTGTCATATTATCATCATCATCATCTGCATTATCAAGTGAAGAATTGTCTTCATTGCAATCATTATCATCATTGCATGGTGTTAAAAATGCTTCAAAATCTGCATACACACAGTACAAAGATTTTATCGTTGCACTATAATCACGAAATTTCATAATTGATTCACGTTCAATTTCCTCACGCAGGTACCGCACCCTTTGCGCACCGAATGACTTACATATAACAATGTGTTTTCTAGATTCAATTCCCCATCTGATTGACCTGTGGGACTATGTACATCTGAAAACGATGCAGACAATATGGACATATGAATTTTTCATGCTTATTCTTTGTACTCCCCGCTTATAATGGAGAAAGCCCATTTTCGTGTTCACGAGTATTAATAAGACAAAAATGTTTATTACCAAAGTCGTTGGTGAGCAGAAGGAGATATATAAGATATTTCCGTTCACGAAACTTTGTTATCCTGAATGGGAAAATTCTTTCCGTATCATTACAATAACATAGTATGTTTATTGCGATCTGTGGGTTCAATTTTTCAAAAAGATTCAAATCCTTATTAGCTACTGGGAATGTTAAACCGTCTACATTAACAATTGGCATAAGTTTTTTCAAATCCCTAATACGATTATTACGCGCTGTATTAAAGTACGCCAGAACCGACCACAAAAAACACATGTTGTCTTCTCTGTTCTGAACATTTATTAGAGCCTTTTTGTTAGCCAATTTTGCGGGTGTAGGTATGTAGCTACTTCCAATAGATGAGCCGTATATTGGATTATATCTAACAACATGTACATCAGCGTAATTAATTTCTCCCACAACCCAACCCGAGCCATTTTCTGTGAATTGATCCAAAAGAGAAAGAATTTTCTGTTTTGCTGCTTCTAGTTGTAAAATAAATTCGTCTCTATTATCTTGTATGTTCAATAAAATAGCCGAATTTGAATTGAAAGATGGTGTAGCAGTCTTCACTGTTTCACCTTCTTCGAGAATTACAATTTTGTACAATGTCACACTCACCGACATAAACCATTTTATGCTGTTATGCAAATTACGTGATTTTTCCGCGAGAAAATCATATATTTTGCTAGACAAATTCTCAATGAACAGTTTCAAATCTAATTGCAGTGAATTCGGTTTATATCTTGCTCGTGCTACAGTTTTTCGCATACTATATGTATAACTTGTAGTAACTTCCATATTATTGCATTGATCCTACTGTATGTAATAATGATTACATGTGTTAATCATAATTCGAGAGAAAGAGAGAACTCGTACATTAACAATATAGTTAACTCAATAGTGAAATACAATTTTAAACGTACAAGAGGTTGTTTAGTCTGAATTTTCCCCATCCACTCTATGGATTGTCGGCTGCAATAAAGTTGACGCTGTTTTGATGATGATGATGATGATGATGGTGGCGATGATGATGGTGGTGATGATGATGATGATGGTGAAGAGCAGGTGTGAAGATCTTGTTTATCCTTGCTTGAGATGAATGCAATTCATCTGCTCCGCTTACATAATTTGCAGTGCGAAAATGCAGGTGCAATAACGTTCTCCTGTCCTTCCCACTGCAAGCTTCTGTGAAATTACAAAACAAACCACAATTCAGCTGCGTCTGGAAATACGAGAGTAGGAGATTTTTCCAGTATAAATACAAAGTACAAATGTTTATGCTTCATCATTCTCAATTCGTTCATGCTGTTGCTTTCGTTCATCAATTGCTTTCGGTTCTGATATTAATTTCAATTATTCGTTTGTTTACCAGTGCTGTCGTGTTATTGTGTACAATAATGTCTGATCAAGTTTTCAATCCTATAAGTTTCAATCGCGGCTATAAAAGAAATTGAGGCTTTTTCAATTGAACTTCTCACATTCAACTACAACTATCCGGTGCAGAGTGCAAGGATCGCTAAGACCAAATTCGGTAAGAGGCCGGTACCACGCATTACACTGCCACCGTGGGAAACCGTGAAACAACTTCAGGAGAAGAAGGCCGCACTCGCAGCAGCTAGTGCGCACACATCCGACACCGATCCTAACGCATTCAACAAGACACGGAAGCGAATGATGTTTGCAGAGGCAGCAGCTCTTGCAACACAGTCAGTTGCTGACGAATCAGCAATTGAGGGGGCGTCTGGAGTGATTGAAGATGAGATCGAAATATCAACTATAGAGCAGGAAAATTACAGCAGTGAGAAAGAGGTAATTGACACTTTCCTCCCCCGTCGTTATAATCAATTTATAAACGAGGAAAATATAACAGATTTTAACAAACGTTCATTCGAGGTAGTTTTCACGAAAAGCAATACCGATTACACTAATGTTCAATTGATTGAGGTATTATCGTAGGTTAATTGTTATGTGTGCATAATGAAATTGTCACATGCACACATGACAATCGATCTACAACATAATACCTCAATCAATTGAACATTTTTGTGTTCAATTGATTGTTTTTCATGAAAAAACAATGGAGGAAAAAAGTTTTATGTTAATAATAAATTAACATTATTGACTTAAATGTTTTTTTCATTTCACGTACCTTGTTTTATTGAGTAGTTAAGCAGCAAACAGCAGCAACTAGCAGATATATAGTACTTGTAGAAACATCAGCAATGGTAATAGTAGAACTGATCACAGCTATATAACAGCAAAATACTGCAGACACACAATCTATTGTCGATGTTGAAGTTCACACTAACAAGCCACAAACATATATAGAGAAAATGATTGTGATAGTTGAATGTAAGTTTTATTCGTTGTAATCGAGAAACAGAATATGCGTAACTATCTGCTAGAACACACCTCACACAATGATGAGCAGAGAGCTAATGCCTGCGTTTTTATACCAATATTTTTCTATGAGTGCAGGTGCGTGCATGTCTCATCCGATGCGTGAAAAAAATCGTTACTTTTTGCCATTAACATATGGTGGGTGATGGCAGGTGCGTGCGCACGCTTTCATCTACATGTTTCATCCTGTACATGAAAGTTCGTTACTTTATGCCATTATTATGCAGATAATACATGCGTCATTACTCATTAAAATTAGTGCAGCTTCAATGACAATCTTGATAAAAAAATTGTTCTTTGTTTAGTATTGATTGTGGTGTGATAGTGTGAACATCAACATGTTTTGTGAAAATTACTCTGAAGATTTAACATGTTGCTGTTGCAAGTTGAACGAATGTAATAATATAAATCATCATAGGTATAACACCAACTATAATCTTATAATGCACATAGACGAATTTTTGAAAAGACAACAGAAATTATTAAATGTTTTGTATGTGTGCATTATAAGCATAGTTGTACTATCGATTTATATTACTGCATTAGTTTCAATTAATAAGTTATCAGATGAAGATACAAAAGAACACCGTTATTCAGCTAATTCAACTCTCAAAAATTTGGTTTCAAACAAAAGTTTCACATTACAAAATGTTTCTGTTACGAATATTACTGATAATGTAGCAGACGAATCTGATTTGTTTTCAAATAATTTATCTTATAATGAGAAATTGAAGCGTGACTCGTTGGATTATATAAAAGCCTGTATATCAAGTGCAAAATATTTTAATATTAGCAATCACTTTAACGATGACATCGATAATTGGTATGACACTTTAATGTTGAAAATTGCTAGCGTTTGTGCTTTTAATGATGAGTATAGAGATTTTCTAGCTGGGTGTTTTACACAAACATCAATAGAACACATAAATACAGTATTGAATAAATCGATGGTTTTCTGAAAAAAGTTGATATACCTAATTGTCACATCAATTAATTGCTCAGTAGTGTACAGACAGTTGTGGAGGAAGCATGGTAGTTGTTCTAAATACCGTTGCTAAGAGGCTGAGCCGTAATAAACAACGCAAAATCAGAGGTAGGGGTGTTTTATCTGCTGCAAAAAATTTAATTGGTGATGTAGCTTCATTGGCTGGTACTGCAATTAATAAAGGTATTGATTATTTACCATATGAACTCCATTTTCCAACTTACAAATTCTGCGGACCGGGACACGACTCAGAGCTCGTTTAGCCCGAAAAGATCAGCCTATAAACTCTCTTGATCACAATGTTTGGCTCACGATCTTGCATATGAGAGATTTTCAGATTCGAAGAATAGAAGTTTAGCCGATAAAAAACTAGCTAATAACGCCTGGGAGATTGCTAAGGATCCTAGTAAATCACTTGGTGAGAGGTCGTTAGCATATTTAACAACTAACATTATGAACGCCAAAAGTAAATTTTTCGGTGGTAGAGTTAGAAAAATTCGTAGGAGACGCAAACGTAGTAAAGGTTGTCAACAAAAACTGTGAGTAGTGGTAGTGCATCTGTAACATCGAGACTAAGAAACAGTGCACGTCAGAAAACAATTCAGCATTTAACCAATAGCGTAAAGGGTCGAGGCTTCTATTTAGCACCTTACCCGGAAAATTACGGAGGAAGTATTCGTAATCTCAAACTGCCGAAAAGACGAAGTACTGTGGCTAGATCACGGCGCCGAACGCAACCCGCCGATCAGAGCAGGAGAAGGAGGAGGAGGAGGAGAAAACGAATCACACGTGGTAATGATGAAGAAGAAGAAGAAGAAGATTCGACGTAGTCGTGGGCTTTCTAATTACGATTTACTCGCATATGCGAAGCAAATGCAAGTACAATTACGTGGTGTTTATATGCTGGATAATTTACCGAAAAAGGTGAATATAAACGAAAATGCAATTATTAATTTATCTCGAACAGGCTTAGAAGGTTCTCACTGGGTATGTTTTCGAAAAGCTGGAAATATTGTTGAATATTTCGACCCAATCGGTAATCTAGCTCCACCGAAATTATTACTAAAATATTTATGTAGAAAAAATAATGGTTGCAAGATCTATTATAATTTTACATCAGTTCAAAAAGTAGACACAAACATTTGCGGAGAATTATGTTTACTTTTTCTAGCGAGACAATTCTAAACAGCTTAAAGCATTCATATTTTTTTTTTTGCAAATGCAATTCCGCAGTTAACAACGGAACTAGATGATCTCCAAGGAAACATCTTACAGGTGTATATATTACATGCGTGTGGTTGGAGAATTATCAAAGTTGGCATTTGAAGAATCAGATTTGGGGAAATTCACAACTAGGGTTGTCTTTAGAGAAATAATAGAGCTTCCACTTGATATACGAAGAGGAAAATCTTGAAATGTATTAGCAAGGTAACAAACTATTTATCCATCCCTAGTTGTGAATTTCTCCAAATCTGATTCTTCAAATGCCAACCGATAATTCTCCAATCACACGCATTCGATAAAGTTACAATGCAACTTTGATTGTAGAATATATA
Organism: Laodelphax striatellus; assembly: GCA_017141395.1. Lineage (NCBI taxonomy): Eukaryota > Metazoa > Arthropoda > Insecta > Hemiptera > Delphacidae > Laodelphax > Laodelphax striatellus. Next base: position 25,085,183 of record CM029540.1, on the reverse strand, counting down.
ACGGAATTAATTCACTAATATTAACAGTTGTGAACAGACAGTTATCAGGTGAACATTACAATGAGTAAACTTGTGACATTGAGTGATAATTCTAGCGAATTATATTTAACTCTACAAGAACCAATTCATTTAGAGAATGAATGGGAAATTGGGATGGTTAATTTCACATGTTATAATTCAATAGCGAATATTAATGAAGGTATTAACAATAAAATTATGTACGGTGATTTAGAGATTGCACTAAGAACTGGTGCATATGAAATTGAATCAATAATCAAAGAAATTAAAAACATTTACCGTCTGATCATGGATTAAAAATAATCGCAAATAATAACACAATGCAGTGTGAAATCTATTCAGATAAACCTTTAGATTTGAGTGCAGAAGACAGTTTGGCAGACGTTTTAGGTTTCGAACGAACATGTTTAGCACCGATAAATGGCATTATTCCACACAAATAGTTAAGATTAGGAGAATAAGTGCAATACGAATTATGTGTAATTTAGCTAGTGGTTCAATTTCTCATAATGGAGACGAAAGTCATGTTATCTATGATTTCGTACCGTCTGTACCGCCAGGATACTTGATGATAAGAAGACAATCACCAGTAATTTACTTAGCTATGAGTACAAATGTAATTACTAGCATTTATGTAAAGATAGTCGATCAGAACGGACGTCTAGTAGATTTTCATGAGACAGAGTAAGTGTGTGTTTACATTTAAGGCAAAAGAAAAGAGAAATGGGAGTTGTAGTGTATAATAATCCAACATCATCATCATCATCAAGAAATATTGATACAACACATGTAAGTTGTTATAAAAAAAAGAAACGTATGAGTCGTATGCGCAAATCAAAAAATCGCAGTTTACGTTCAACTACGTTAAAGGTAACACCTCGTTACGCAAGAATTCTCAGAGATTTAGGATTTAAAGTGAACCCTCGTCATGTCGGCGTTTAGTGAAATATTGAATATTAATAATCAAATTAGTATTGACTCATCGATTCAGGGATATGAAGTTCATTCCTTTGTACCATACACAAACTCAAATTTCAATAGTTCAGACGAAATAAGAATAAGTATTCAACCGTCTGAATTATTCAGTTTACCTTGTGAAAGCTACTTATATGTGGAATTCAGCATAACTTGTAACAAAGATGAAATTGTAAGGAAGACAGATACTACACCGGAAACAACAAAAGTTGTTCCGGCAGCGTATACTGTTAATTCTAACCCTATAGCAAATTTGTTTTCAGAGATTCGATTCGATTTATCGGGTCATGAAATACAACGCCTTCGTTATCCAAATATTGCTTCACAAATAAAAGCATATTTATGTCAACGTGCAGGCGTTGACACGAATTCATTTGAATTGGCTGGAATTAAATCATCTGGCTGGAGTAATGCAGATCATAAATACCAATTTTAATGCCGTTGAAAATGGTTATGGGTTTTCGAGGATTTTCAACAAATTCTTTTACATGTTAAACAAGAATTAATACTTGTTCGTACATCTCATGATAAAAATTTAATTACTAGTGCACAAGCAAAATACTTAAGTGTGAATATTAGCAAAATTTGTTGGAGAATGCCATTCGTAAAACTCGCTGATTCATTGCAATTGAGAATGTTGAAATTATTGGATGATGATCACCCATTACCCATTGGGTTTAGACACTCTGAAGTTTTGAATACCCGCTTTTACCTCTTTCAAAATCCCATAGTTGGGTGGTAAAAACAGCTTCATTCCAGGATAGACCGAGTTTTGTTGTTGTCGGTTTCCAAACTGATCGAAAGAATCAGTATACAAAGACAATGGCTGAATTTGATGATGTATCAATAATTAATATGAAATTATTTCTTAATAATATATATTTTCCTTATGAGAATACCCAATCTAAATTTGAGATATTTTATCAAATGTTTCTTAATTTTTCAAAAGCTATTACAATTTAAAAGTTAGTGATGAATATGGTCTTGCATTAACATTTAATGATTTTAAGACCAAAGCGTTATATGTAATTGATTGCAGCCATCAATTAGAACTATTAAAATCAAATGCAGTTGATATACGTTTAGAGTGGGAATGTAGTGTAGATGTAAAGGCGAATACTACAGCCTATGCTATGCTAATTTCCGATAAACTTCTCACATATAATCCGCCACCGGCATTGTGACGCAAATTTAGATTAATTCAGTTGGTAGACATGTGTATGCATGAGAGAGATAGATGGATAGATAGTGTGCACATGCTAACATATTAGTGTTTAATTAGTTTTAAGTGAATAGTCGGTGCATAGAGACGTTACAGTGTATGTGAGAGTGAAAGATGGCGGCAGCTGGTGCGGTAGACACGAGTGCAAGCGTGGATACGGGTGAGATGCAAGATAATGTTAATTATCAATGCAACGAAGACATTAATAGCAATAATAATTCATATGCAGTTGTTGAATTTCATTGGTTCAGAGACAATTACAATAATCACATTATAAAGGAGTTAGCTTTTGCAAGTTATGGTGAACAACTAACAGACTGGAAAGAGGGAGTGTTTCATTATCAGCCACCTTATAATTTATGTAAACTCAATGATGATAAAATTAGACATGTATTATGGTTAACAAAGCATTATCATTTACTACCGTGGGATTGTGGAAGCGAAAAATTCAGTAAAAATCAAATAAGAAACTTGCTATCAAAATATAAAATAGTGTATACTAAGGGTGAGGAAAAACGTAGATATCTTTCTCGTTTTCACAATGATGTGAGAGATTTACCACACCGATGGAAAAAACCAATTTATAATCCACATACAAATGAACATTGCAAACAGCATAGAAATAATTATGGACGATGTGCATTAACTTCATGCATACATTACAGGGAACAAATAGAAAATTATATTCTGAATGCTATTGATAGTGGTGATGAAGATTATAGTGATGATGATGATGATAATGATGATAGTGATAAAAAAAAAGCTGTTGTAGTAGATGAGAGTAATGTAAAAAGTGGAGATAATAAAGAAGAAGAAGAAGAGGTGATGGCTGCAGAGAAGAAGAAGAATGAGGAGGCGGAGGAGGAGATAAATGAATTTGATTATTCATCAGTAATTAATAGATTGAAGTCGTTAATGAATATGTTTATGAATCAAGAAGATTCTAAAGCTAGTAAAAACGAGGAAGAAGCACAAGATTTATATAATAATGATGATTATCTATATCAATTAACACATTTGCGTGTATTAGCACAAAATGGATTTTATTATTGTCATAAGAACGATGCTATCAAGTGTTTTTGGTGTGAGAACCCATTAGAATTTCACATCGCAAATGTTTGCGCCCTGATTATAGAGATACAATTAATTTTAATGTGTTGGTACCGCATCCACCTGATGCATCATCCCTTCCACAACCGCCGGAACAGTTTCTCACAAACATTAGTACAGAATGATTAGTGTATGTGTTGTGTGTGAATAGCAAGCAGACATCGCGACAAGGACTTGTGATTTGTGCGTCGAGGAGTGATATTGAGGAAGCAACAGCATCATGAATCCAAAGGTAGATTACAGATAGATTGAATTAGAAGAGACATTAAAACACATTATCGAATGTGTTGACAAATTGGATAATGCTATTTCACGAGCATACACAACAGGAGATTTGTATATAATAAATTTTTGCTAACAAGTTGAAATCTACATAGTTGTCAACAATTAACAGCGAAGATATTCACGAATATCTGGGCTACAGTAGACCGTTATTATTGTATGTATATAAATTTATTAAAATTGAAACTTATATTTATGAAATGATGGCGTACATTGTAAATCGAGAATGAGTGTTAAAAGATTATATCAATGGATGTAGATTTAGTAGAAGAAGGAGAAGAAGATGCTGCTTAAAAAACAAATCAGCATTTGAAAAACATCTCATACATAAACTACGTTATCATAGGTATGAATGTTATGGAAAAGATTATGGACATTATATTATGTGCGCAAATCCTCAAGCAAATGAAACAATGCATCAGTTCATTGGAAAATGTACTTCAGATTCGTGCTTTTATCGACTAATGCAATCACATACAGCGGATAATCATCGTGAATTTTGCAATGGAGCTTATCATACATTCAACATGTGTAAAAAACAAAATTGATAAATTTTCGTGTAACTTGTGGAGGAAATTCCGATGTATGAAATATTGTAAATTATTTCGATCGTTAAACAGTGTACAATGAGCAGCTGCGTATACATACAGGTTTTTTTTTAATTAATAATTGCACTTCAATTCTAGCATCTGCAAACTGCAGCGATACAGCGATGGTTTAATTAATTATTTCGATGGTTAAACAGTGTACAAATGAGCAGCTGCAACATGACATGCAAGTTTTTAATTTAATTAATAATCATATCAATTTCTGCAACTGCAATGATGCAAATCAACTTTTAACGGACATGTTTGAACTTGACATAACACACACCTGCTCGACAGGTGCGCCAATTAGGTGCACTGTTGATGCATTCATTATGGGTATTCAATGTTAGAACATTGCCATTAGTTGCGTGCGCTGCTGCTGCTGCGGGAAAAGTATTCAAAAACAATTAATAATGCGATTATTAGAACAAGTCGTCAATGCGTCATCACGTAACGAGTTTCAAGAATCGTTCAGCGCGAGAAACATGCCAACAATTCGACTTTTAGATTTAACTGAACAATTTAGATATCCGATAATTTTTACGACGAATGGTTACGACTAAAAATTTGAAAACAGTTATTGTGCAAATTTGACAGTGATGAAGAACTGACAAGCAGTGCTAAACCATGTGATATATTTTTACCGGAAAAATTTCTATCTGTTGTAAATGCAGATAATATATTGAGTTTTAATAATAATAATAATAATAAAGCTGAGATTTTTTTCTTTAAATATGGTTTTCTAATTTCCGTAGCATTAGAAACCTAGTTCATCTAGTTTTTTTAGTACTTCTATTAATTGCATACATATGTGAGGTGTGTACTTGAGCTGCACAGTTGAATTATCATTAGTATGATGATAACAATCGATCGATTTGGAAGACCGCTGGGAGCTAAGTCCAGCGGTTTTGATAGTGATAATAACGAAAATAATAATATCTTTAATGGTAAGCGCAAACGCCGCACGTACTAAAGCAAAAGTGGAGCTAAAAATTAAATACTACAGCTGAATCAACTTCAACTAATACTATTATCGCATCAAAATCTGAAGAAACACAGACTGATAATGCTGATTGGTTAGGAAATTATGAAAATTGGGATGATTTTATTAGTTCATTACCAGATGGTCGCGGTCTCAATGTTCATTCTAGACGAATTGTGAATTTAGGTGCACCGCTGGAAAATAGTGATGCAATAAATAAACAATATCTATTGAATGAAATTGACACCGTGAAAAACTTAAGCATTACTGATCTTTCAGAACGTCTGACTAAGTTAGTGGAAGACAAGGATGTAGTAAATAGAACGCATCTATTGAATGATATCGAGAATATTAAAATTAACTATTAACGATCTATCAGATCGTCTATCTAAATTGGTAGAAGAAAACAAGCACAAAATAAACAATATCTATCGGATATAATTGGCGATGAGAAAGCAGTGATTCTCAATGATGTGTCAAAACAGGTAATCAAATTAGCAGAAGACAAAGATGTAGTTAATCGACAATATATATTGAATGTAATTGGGGAGGAGAAAAATCTATTCTCGCTGATCTTACAGGTCAAGTTAACAAATTAGCAGAAGATAAAGATGTGGTTAATAAACAACATATTTCGGATGTGATTGGGGAAGAGAAAAATCTATCCTTGCTGATCTTACAGCTCAAGTTAACAAATTAGCAGAAGATAAAAGATGTAGTTAATAAACAACATATTTGGGATGTGATTGAGGAAGAGAAAAATCTATTCTCGCTGATCTTACAGGTCAAGTTAACAAATTAGCAGATGATAAAGATGTAGTTAATAAACAACATATATCGAATGTGATTGGGGAAGAGAAAAATCTATTCTCGCTGATCTTACAGGTCAAGTTAACAAATTAGCAGAGGATAAATATGTAGTTAATAAACAACATATATCAAATGTGATTGGGGAAGAGAAAAAATCTATCCTTGCTGATCTAACAGGTCAAGTTAACAAATTAGTAGAAGAAAAAGACAGAGTAAATAAAGAACATATATTGAACGTGGTTAGGGAAGAGAAAAATCTATCCTTGCTGATCTAACAGGTCAAGTTAACAAATTAGTAGAAGAAAAAGACAGAGTAAATAAAGAACATATATTGAACGTGGTTAGGGCAGAGAAAAAATCAATCATTGATGATTTATCAGGTCGATTAACAAAATTAGTCGAAGACAAGGTTGGCGGTGATGTTGGTCGACGTGTATCAGAAACTACAACTAATATTGGTAAATTATCGCATTTAGTTCGTAATAATAGAATCTATTGTGATACTAAACTAACACAAATGCAACGAGATATGGAATCAATGGACGCCAAATTCATGAATATGATTAATGAGAAATTGAGAAAATAATGGTGATGTAATTATTAGGTTCTAATTAGGTGTGAGATAGTCAGCTAGTCTGCTAATCAGCCGATTTGTGGGAAAATATTTTTTTTTGAAAAAAGGCGGGCGGTAGATAAGCTGGGTGAGGTTCTATCTTGTCTTCATGATCCGGCTCGTTCTCACAAGATACAGTAGCCATGTTGGTTACAGCAATTAATGTGGTGACAAAGTCACATATGGTGGCGGCGCGCATTGTGGTGATAGCGGCCATTGTGGTGCTGGCGTCAATTTTGGTTACAGAATTCCAATTGGTTACAGCGGCCATTTTGGAGACATAATCAGATTTGGTTACAGTGAATAGGTTGGTTACAGAGAACGCTCTGGTTACAGCGTCCATGTTGGTTACAGCAACCATCTTGGTGACAGCGGCCATCTTGGTGACAGCGGCCATCTTGGTGACAGCGGCCATCTTGGTGACAGCGGCCATCTTGGTGACAGCGGCCATCTTTGTGACAGAGTCGGTGACAGAAGTGACATATTTACACTACTGTAGTATAAGCAGTAGTGGACATCCCTTTACTGCAAAACACACGCTAAAAAGCACCTCTTATTGTGTAATGGAGCCGCTATAAGATCCTATTATAGCATCCTATATTAGCCGTTTAATTTGAAGTCTCCTGAGCACTGATGATGTCTTCTCAATTACTTATGTCGCTCATTTCTCCCTCAGACTCTCTATCTCTCTCTTTCTTCACACACACACTCTCTTGATCTTCCTTAAAAAAGATTTTCTCTGCAAACTATTTCTCAACTTTGACCCACATTGCCATACGTTTACGACTTGGCACTAGGCTTTAAAACCGCTATCCTCCTTCTTATTATCATCAATCCGTCTTTTCTTCTCTTTCTGACTTCTTATCTCTTCTTCTTCTTGCGGTACGTAGATTGTAATAAACAAACCCGAACGTTCAATTAGTGAAAAACTAATCTATTATGGTCTCTTACCAGATTGAAGAACATGTTCGCAGTAGCCTAGACTATTTCCAAATGATACATGAAAGGAACAAGTGCTATAAATCTTGTTAGAAAGCATTAAAGTACGATGAGCAACTGAGGCCAATAGAATATAACTGAAACAAGAGGAAAATAAAGAGGAATAAAACAAATTACAAAAAGTGTGAAAAGCGCCGTAAAAATTGAAAGTAAATGTTTGTATTGCTCTCTTCTTCTTCTTCTTCTTCTTCTTCTTCTTCTTCTTCTTCTTCTTCTTCTTTCTTCTCTCCTTCTTTTTTCAAGTTTCAAAAATCATCTTTCACTTTTTGAGTTTTCAAGTCAATATGCCTCTATTATAGTTATAGAAGAAAATGAGAACAGTCTGTGATATAAAATAAAGTTTAAAGCTGGGGTATTTGAATAGTTCTACACATATACATAGGGGTCCAGAAAAATGTATACACTACTGTTGACGGTGAACCTAATCAGAACACAATGAAATCTGTGGAAGATATCTACAAGTAAATACATTTTTTGGACCTCTCTGTATTTCTCTGTACATATTTATGAACATTAATACGAGTGGTTGTCTCATTAGTACACACTAGCTTATGCACCCTGGCCTTATTCAATCATGACGTCAATATTATAACACCGTAAATTCCATGTTTTATACCTTATTTTATGCCTCACAGCCTTCTCAAAACTATACTTTCAAGTATTAACATTTCTTACTTGTGTTGAGCCAGACATTTATTAATGACAAAAAACCCAAACTTAGCAATCAAATTTCCCGGGACATGATTACACCTTGGTCAATAATTGAGCTAGTCTTGCAGTTTAATTATAACTCTAACAAAAATCATCAATCAGAATTTGTTTGACACAAAAAACTAATAACTATTAACACTGAACACGAAAAAACTAGTTTATAGTTATTCGAACTATAATAATGGTGTAAAAACCTGATTAACAAATCACACTATAAAGAGTGAGCTTCGTCGAGTGGTGATTATAATAATTTGAAAAATAGCACCATAACACAGATACAAGTACTATTTAAAGTCAGATAGTCCACTCTTTCTTTCCTGACACATACTAATGACCCAATGTCTTGTTATGTCTAGAAAGACTGTATTAAAAGCGTGAATAGTTCAACCTATTTGATTACCAGCTATTTTAGATTAATGATATGTCTATCAAATCCCTCATATAATCACTATGCATAGTAGAATTACGATTGAAAGTTTATTCAAGCCGCTCATATAATAATCATGCATCCTGGAACATCGAACGTGGTAGTTCAGATTAGCTCGATTAGAATATTAGATAGGTAGATCGTCCTAGATCGATTGATGCACCTATTGAAACAAGTTTTAGTATTGCTGGACAAGATGATAAATTGATAGTTATTTAAAAAACGTTACGATATTTTTACGACAATTTTCTGAATGAAATTGCAGTTCATGAATGGTGGTCCAAATGTTTAACGGGCCAATTAAACGAACGTAACGTTCGATAATGTGAGTTTTAGTGTTTTAAGTAGCAGGAAGCTAATGATTATGTAGATCTGAATTAGATCTAAATTCCACACGTTATCCTGAGCACGTTCTTTTTCAAAGCAAGATGATTTGGTTTCAGCTCTGAGATTTATTTCAAGAAGCAAGTTTTGACAGTAAGTTGTTTTGCAGTCTGCCGTTATTATCAGATTCGGAATTATGCTACCGTGTTACTAGTTGCCTAACCTGATTCACAGTGTTTTGATCTCATTAAGGTGGCACTTGTTATTGCATCAAAATTGGAAAAAATTACTTGGCTGATTTTTAAACAGGTTCAACGCGAGAAGAAAGTGTATTCCTGATCGAAATACAGTTTTTGAAGAGAATGAATAAAGAGTTTTCATGAAATAGATTGACAAAAAAGTAGTTTTTGAAATTTTCAGATGATGAAAGGAATAATAATCAGTGGGCTTACTGATTTCAACAATAACTAATAAGTAACTGTTGTTTACTTTGACTGGCATGATTTGTGAGTGAATTTGGAGGGGTTTTGCATAGTAGAGGAAAGAATCGTTTGTGGTTTATAGTGGTGAAAAGCTCCCAAACGCTTGCTAACCACAAGTGGAAATTACTGTTTTATAGGATGATGAGAAGTCATATAGGTATTGAAGATACAGCCATCCTTGAAGCTGAGACCGCACTGCTGGGTTGTTACCTGGATAATAGATGGTTTTGCATAGCTCATACAAAATCCATAAGAATAGAACATTGTGTTTTTCAAGCATGTGTACTGCTCTCCTGACTTTGCCTATAACATGTATTTGTTAATGGCAATAAAAACATTTTGATGTGATTGAAAAAACTGATCACGGCCTTCTTGATAAACCGTAACAATCATTCACCATCCACCCACTACCCACTAGTAGTGAGGGCCACAGTTTAAAAAGAAACAAAAGGTGGAGTATGTTAAAAATCATGAGGCCAATAATGTCAATGTAGAGGTTATTGAAACAATGACGTTTTTCAAGTACGGTAAAAAACTACCAGCTATATTTATCAATAGTGAAATTACTCGAAGAGTTGCAATACAAATTGAGAATGGATTCATAACAAAATTTACTTTGTTCTGGAAATAAAAGTATTCATTATGATTTTGATTTTGGAAGCTTCATATAAAACCTATCATTGACCAGCCTTGTTGTCTCTTACCTTTCCTCTTCTGTCGTTATCTATTCTTTCATTATCTCTTTCTTTCACTTCCTGTTCCTTCATTTTCTCTTCTTACAGCTTTTATTGTTTGGAATTAGATTGAGAAAATTATTTTTCGTTTTCATTGTACACAATGATATTCATTGAATGAACTCACGGTCAGTACTCAAGTTTTTCTTTTTCTAACCGTGCTACAAATTTGAATTTTAAGACATTTTTGGGTTTGTATGTTACTTATAAAATTATATCATTGTAATTTTTGATGGCAATAAAATTCTTTTGAATTTGAATCTAAATTTGATACTTTACTAGACTAGAAACTACTTTGTTCAAAGGTTATCCTACATTTTCAATTTAATTATTTAACATTTGCAATAACATTTCAAGGAACAAGTTTCTATATAAACCGGTGCTCTAGACTACAGTATTCCGTTTTCCCAAACAGGCAGGACTTTATTATTACAATTCAGCCTATTTTCATTTCACGAGAGTGTATGCTTATAATATAAAACGAAATGAGTTTTGGTGGTGTCTGTAGTCTTCAAGTCGTAACTTTACGTTTAACTCCTGTTGTACATAGATACCAGTCAGAAGTTATACGTAACTTGGTTATGAGTGTGAGCCCTGCATATTATTACAGGCATGACACGAATAATTTCAAGTTTGAATGCAACACGCTGCGAGCGTAAATAGTGCAAAAATTGGTCTGCACTTTGAAAATTATACACGTCTGCTGAAGACAGAGCTTAGCTTGAGAGGACTTCCTGATGCTTGCGTGTTTGCAGCCAAGTGGCTGGATTGGTAGCTGGTAGCTGGTAGCTGGATTGGAGTGACTTGACTGCATGCTTTGAATTCCATGAAAAATGACTTGAGAATGAGGATTATAGAAAATTATGTCTGGCAGACATACTTTGTTAAAAGTATGATCGACAACTACTTACTATTCCACTATTGTTGAATTATAAGTTTGGGCCTATTCTATTAAATTTTCCTGTCCTGTAATACAGGAATAAGGTAGACTCTGAACAAAACTACAATCATTGGATTATGAGCTGTGATTGGCAGTTGAATCAAGATAAACGACTGCCATTGGCCTACATAAGCTCCTCCCACAATGGGCGGTTGATTTCTACAAACATAACAGCAATGGCGGTTCAAACAACTAACATACTAGTAAAGAAAGATAATTGATATTAAAAAAACAAAACAAATGTTTTGTGAATATTTTTTACAAATTTGTTTTTGTACAAACATTTTTACAAGTTTTGTTTTTGTAAATATCAATTAACATTCTTCACTATGTTAGTTGTTTCAACCGCCATTTCTGTTATGTTTGTAGAAACCAACCGCCCAATGGGGGAGGAGCTTATCTAGGCCAATGGCAGTCGTTCACCTTGATAGGCCATTCAACTGCCAATCACAGCGCTCGGTCACGAGTATAAATTATTCTGCTACACTGTAGGCTACTTTGGTTTTAATTTACCAGCGATTGATAATTGTGTAACAACCGAAACTGCAGTATCTCGTTGTTTTATTAAAAATATGTGGTTTTGACAACATCAAGTCTTCTTATTCAGTATGGATAACTACCACAACATCACCTTCACTACTACACAGAAATTCAAATTCTTTCAAACGCCATTACATTAATTTGGTCTGTGGTCTTTTGAAATAATGAAATTTCAATCAATTTCAAAAATCAACTACCTCAAGGTATGATAAGTCCAATATGCACCTTGATGGACGTTGACAAAAAACTGTTTGAAATTTATATAGTTGTAAATTGTATAGTTCTTATTCTTCAAATATATTCATATTTTCCATGTTTAACAGCCCAATTAAATTTATTAATATTTTTCTGCGATTACATAATATTATGCTTTCCAACTCTTATCACAATAACAACACCTATTCTCCGAATTAATGTTACGTCCAGTCTAACTCTAGGCGTACACCGGTTAGTCAAGACAAGACAAGAAGAGATTAGTCACGTTTAGTCACAGTAATCCACATAGTTGCTTATGATGCAGCACACACCGATGCAATGACTAATCGGTGTGTGTTGCTTCATAAGCAACTATGTGAATTACTGTGACTAAACGTGACTAATCTCGTCTTGTCTTGTCTTGACTAACCAGTTTACGCCAGTTGAAACCCATCCCTTATGTCCACACTTGGTCGATTTCTGTGTGCTGCACAGCATGCGGCCAATGCTTAAGTATTTATGCAACATGCTTGATTCGCACTTAAAATCGACCGAGTGTGAACATAGGTATTGAGTTACAACAATGTTACGCTTCACTACACGTTTATAACGACAAACGAACTTTATAGCAATCGCCAACTTCGATAAAACATTTGAAAACTCCGACCCCTAACGTTATAACTATAGTAATCATATAGTAAACTATATATTCCTCTTAACGTTGTTAGGAACTATAGCCAAAGGAAAATTAGATCACAAACTGTCTTTAACGGTTTCTTAATCAAAGAAGCACCCTGGCTGTTCAAGCCGAGAATTATTCAAAGAACTATAACTAAGATAACTTAGAAAATCCAACTATAACTTAAAGCAGGAACTGGGCAATGGTAATTGAGCACGAGTTTGACCTCATACACCAGTTGGTTAGTGAGATTGGTGCAACAGTTGGTTGAAATGGCTGTATTATCTGGAGATTCAAATGATGTGTTACTCAGCTTGAACTGAAGTTCAAGTAGCAATCATGGTTATAATCATTGCACAGTGTCTGGGGCAAACAGCTTGGCTATAGTTTCTGACTTCTATTGTTTGTATCCAATTAAGTTGGCAGTGGGAAGCTATCTACTAAGGCTAGGCGTACACCGGTTAGTCAAGACAAGACAAGACGAGATTAGTCACAGTAATTCACATAGCTGCTTATGAAGCAGCACACACCGATGCAATGACTAGTCGGTGTGTGTTGCTTCATAAGCTACTATGTGAAGTTCTGTGCCTAAACGTGACTAATTTCGTCTCGTCTTGTCTTGTCAAGACTAACCGGTGTACGCCTAGCCTAAGAAGCTATGTGAATTACTGTGACTAAACGTGACTAATTTCGTCTTGCCTTGTCTTGACTAATCGGTGTACGCCTAGCCTGAAGATCAGTTAGTATTGGACGATTCTATAAGTACTGGAAAATCAAAACATTTTGAAAACTCTAAAGTCACTATTGAGTTTGTAGAACTGTTCCGTAATAATTCAAGTAAGAACACAGATTTTGTCTATTCTAAAAATTTATTTCTGGTTCAAGGATCATGGTTTCATTTTCAAGCAATTCAATTCACATCGTCAACCGATTTGACTATACAATTAGTTCTAATTTACATAACTTCATGAAATATTACATTCATCTTCATTGTTCTTCGCTTTTTTTATTCAGGATATCTTAAGTTAGTAACTCAGTGCATATACTGTAATTTTTATACACTCAATTATTACCAATAGCTTACATCAGTGTTCCTATGAAGAAAATACCGCGAAAAAGGCCTCATCTACTTAGAAGTAGAAATAAAAATAGAAGTTTATTCAGGAAAAACAAACAATACAATAACTTGCGACTTCTAGAGTATAAGAACTTATAGATGAACCATGAACCCCTTTATCAACCACTTCTTACTATCAACTATCCATTAATATCATTATTACCAACTATTAAGAAATCATAGATTTATCACCTCGACAAGAAGCTAAGAGCAACCTAATGACTTTCAACTAACTAAATTATTACCGTTTTCCGTATTACAGTATCCTATCTATTATTATACATGTATTGGCGTTTTACCCCATTTATTGCGTATTGGTGTATTGCCCTATACCGTATTACGTGATGCCCCATCTTATAATGAGCTCCCTTTAGATTAGACAACACTCCATATACGTGGTAAATAATTTATTTCTGCCGGTAATGAGACGATAATTGCAATGGCGGAGGGTAATTTGACATGGATCTCTAGACATCTTGGTGGAATTAATCGTTCTTGCTTTTTCACCTTAGTACCTATATGTTGTAATTTTTTTCAAATACAGCACATTCTCACACTTTGTGGTGGTAAAGGGTTTCCTTAACTTTCTCCCTCTGTTCTTTTGAGACGGAGAAAGGAGAAGCTGTTGCTGTTGCTTTAAACTTGAAGAAAGAAATTTGGGAGAAAGAGAAGGAGAATAAGAATAAGGGAAAGGAAACGAAAAGAAAAGAAGAAGAAGAAGAAGAAGAAGAAGAAGAAGAAGAAGAAGAAGAAGAAGAAGAAGAAGAAGAAGAAGAAGAAGAAGAAGAAGAAGAAGAAGAAGAAGGAGAAAAGGAAAAGGAAAAGGAAAAGAAGAAGAAGAAGAAGAAGAAGAAGAAGAAGAAGAAGAAGAAGGAGAAAAGGAAAAGGAAAAGGAAAAGGAAAAGAAGAAGAAGAAGAAGAAGAAGAAGAAGAAGAAGAAGAAGAAGAAGAAGGAGAAGAAGAAGAAGAAGAAGAAGAAGAAGAAGAAGGAGGAGGAGAAGAAGAAAGAAAATAACGGGTGAAAAGAAAGAATGGCACAGTTGAAGTAACAGCTGGGGTCACTAACTTATCGATATAGAGTGAATGAGTTCAATTCAAGCAATGCTGATAAGCTCAATTTCAACACGCCTTTCGATAATATATTGCCATTGCAATAAAATATCGATAAAAAATTTGTAACCGATACCCTATATGCATCTGAATTATTACCAAATTACATAACAACACCGTCCAACCTTATTACGGGATTGCGGTTTCATTGTTACGTTGTTTCATTTTTTTTTTCTTAAAAAGTTCAGATGTAGGACACGCGAAAACGAAATTGTTGTTTGGACCAAGAAGATCAAGTTTTGTGCTTTGTGTGTGCTTTGCAGCCGACGAGGAACTTCGAACTTCCAGATTTGGACATCTGGACCGAATGCTTCGTTTAAGCCCCAGCAGGCCTTTTTGTTGCCTAAATTTCGGAATTGGAAACTTAAAAATCATTGTAAAAGGATCAAATATTGATTTTCATTGGGACTTGCTATACGTTACGTTATCATCATTATAACAATGGAAAGAATCATATTATTAGATTTTTCATACCATATGTAAGGGATTAAAGTGATTGAAAATATTGTTCATCACACTGTTTTAATCGTACAGTACTCCATAACTTATTACAGTAGCGAAGACTATTATTAGGAAGTCTTGTAAAGTTATGATATTTCTAGGTAATAATCATTTTTAAACAAGAAAACTGGTTAGATATTTTAAGATTACAACTATTCCTCGAACATTAAACATTTTATATGTTCACTAGTAATCTAAATTTAATCATCATTTTTACGAATCTATTATACTTATTATCATCAAGCCTTCTATAACAAATTGAATTCCATAAGAGTTTAATAATATCTGATTGTTGGAAATAATAGCAATTATAACCTCAAGATAAAAAAGCTTCCACAGGTCGATTATTATCTCAGATCAGGCGATTGAACAGATTACATGTCATAAACGAGCTTTCTGTTATTAAAAACAATCTTTTGAACATTTTGGAAAGTAGTTTTCAACTTGATCGTAAAACCAATTTATTTCAATCCAAGTCTAGAAGATAGTACTAAAAAAACAATTAATAATTAAGAGTAGGAGGCGTATAACTCTTGATACTACCATAAGAGGAATATGTTCACATTAAACCATAAGAAAATATAATATTTAATTAACTCCCGTTAGATACATTCTTTCATCGTATATGAGAAATGTGAAATCTCAAATCCAATATCTTTCCTTTAGCAAAACTATTATCTTAAATGATTCACGTTATAGGAATGTTATGTTTGGTTTCATAATCAAATCAGGTTCCATTTTTGCCTCTTTTAAGCCAAACTACTCGTTATTTGATTTCAATCTAATATTTTAGGGTCTAATATTCATTACCCTATTAAACTATTATTTCGGTAAGTAGGCTAACGGTAGAAACTAGTTCTAGTGTGTAAACTATCAGAAATAGTTTACAGCCTTCAAAATAGTTGCAGCCTTTTTTGATCATACTTGAGAATAAAACTGGGTCTAACTACTATCTACTGTGTATAACAGGTCAAAGAATATTTTCCTCGTTTTGTAGGATTTTGGAATCAAAGAACAAATTATAACTTGGGAGGCAGAAAATATTACTCAATAATACACATTTTTAACAGTTTCTCCTGATCATATTCTAGTATGTAACTGTTTCACTTCAATATAATGCGAAATAATCTGAGCTATTTTTTCCCCTCATTCCAAAATGTTTGAGATTGGAATGATTGTAATTTGAAAAATCAATCTTTACTGAGAGATATCCCACTATTTTAATTCAGGGACTTTAAGTTAAGTTCCAAACTTTTTTATTGACTTTCAGTAAAGACAATTTAATCTTTAAGTAGTAGGACTGTCTTTGCTTCCAGATTATATATAACTGGTCAATTTGAGTGATGCATGTGGATTAAAAAATAAATAATTGTCATTAAAACTATCCACATTCTTCAAAGTCTGGCCTATAAGCATGCATCTATGAGGAGCCAACTTTAGAATGATCACATGGCTGCATCATAGTAAATGAATTCTTTCAAATTTTTAACATTATAAATAGCTGAAATAGAGTAATACGAGTACATTGTCAGTCAAGGTGCCCTAACAGAATGTACCTTAGCTGTAATCAAAATAATGGAAGATACAGTTCAAATATAGGTTGATGCAGTATTGCGTGAGAAGGATTCTAATTAACGTTATGTCAGAATCTGAAGTATCATTCCACAACAATACAATACATTTTTTAACAGTTTGATTTTGGACTGGATCCTGTTAATTGAAACTCATTCCACGAATTGACTAAAGAACTTTTCACCAAGAAAAAAACAGTAAAATATACAACAATGTGCTAGACAACACCAGTGGGAGAGTTTCAATTTTAAAAATTCACATGAAAATTCTGTTTTATTCAATTACGCAGAAGAAAAACCAATTAGAACTCGAAGTGTGAGTACAAGCTGAAGTACAATGTGAAGAACATGAAATGTTCCAAGCAATGTTCCACTGTAGACTTGAACGTGGACATCCACGTATAAAAAATGTCTGAAGAGAATTGACAATGAGATTTTCCTGGAAAACTATTTTGTTCTCTTATAGAGTTTTCTGCGAATTTTTTGGAGTGATGATGATATTGAACAACATAGCCTGCAGTGCTGTCACGAGGAACAAAAATAATAGGCTACTGTTTTCTTATATATGTAACAAATTTTGAGAGACATGAATTCCTAGAAACTTCTGAGAGTTACATTCTGAGAGAAATGATGATTTGGTACTCAGAAATTCTGAGAGCCTGTGCGAATTGAGAGCTTCATTTTGCAGATCTAGAAATAACTTTTCCGTTCAAAATTTTCATTCCAATGGAAAACTGTAAGGCTAGGCGTACACCGGTTAGTCAAGACAAGACAAGACGAGATTAGTCACGTTTAGTCACAGTAATTCACATAGTTGCTTATGAAGAAACACACACCGATTAGTCATTGCATCTGTGTGTGCTGCTTCATAAGCAACTATGTGAATTACTGTGACTAAACGTGACTAATCTCGTCTTGTCTTGTCTTGACTAGCCAGTGTACACCTAGCCTTCTGTTGCACAGCAGTTTCAAACAATTGGAATTTCATATTGCCGAGAACTAAATATTATTTTTTGATTAATTCAGTTCATTAATTTACGACAGTATATATTATTCTCAAGACCAATTTTCACAATTTATATGCATGACTAGTGTATGGGTATCAGCTATTCAATTCAGGGTTCAAGGATGCATGGAATTTGATGGAAAATTTTATACAAGCACTCTAAGAATTGTTTAATTAGTTTAACTTTTGTTATTGTTTTTGCTAGGGATGATGCCCTAAGCTTGTGCGTGGGTAATGGGAAGGATGATGATGAGAGAGTTTGATTCGTGTATCGTCGACTATTTAATCGCTAAATTCTTTTCCAAGGTTCAATCTTCCATCGAAAATCACCTAAAACATCGCGTCTTAGAAAGAATGCCAAAAATATTTTGAAATCAAACTGCACCAGTTCTGTTTTAAGTCACAAAAAACCGGTAAAACTTGACACATACAGGACAAGGTAACGGACGGTATTTATTAAGAAGATTTATTAGAACATGTCATCGGGCATATCTCTTATTAGAGACTGCACTACTTCATTTCTCCAAAACTGGAAAAAAATTATGATGAGATTTTAACGAGTGGTTTGTTAAAATTGCTACTGTAATGAGCTTTACTACTCGTTTTGAAACAGACGATTGTTACTAAGCTTCGAAGTATTTTGAATATACAGATATCATTTTCACTGTTAATATCGTTTTCACTCTATCAAAACGTTTGCTCCCCCAGTTACTTCAACTGTATCTTATTGTTATTTTCTTTCTACTTCTTCTTTTTTTCTTGTTCTTGTTGTTGTTCTTTTTCTTCTTCTTCTTCTTCTTCTTCTTATTCTTTTTCTTGTTCTTCTTTTCTTGTTCTTCTTTTCTTCTCCTCCTCCTTCTTCTTTTTCTTCTCCTCCTCCTCCTTCTTCTCCTCCTCCTCCTTCTTCTTCTCCTCCTCCTTCTCCTTCTTCTTCTTCTTCTTCTTCTACTTCTTTTCTTCTTTTTTTCTCTCCTCCTTCTTCTTCTACGCCTCTTTTTCCTCCTCCTCCCTGAGTCTTCTTCTTCTTCTTCTCCTCCTTCTTCTCCTCCTCCTCCTCCTCCTCCTTCTTCTTCTTCTTCTCCTTCTTCTTTCTTCTTCTTCTTCTTTCTTCTTCTTCTTCTTCTTCTTCTTCTTCTTCTTCTGTTTTCTTCTTCATCTTCTCACTATTGATTCTGAATAATTCAAACAATTATTGTATATCACAGTTTTGTTTTCCAATTATTGCATTCACGCTTATTGCAAAACCATCGAAATAATGATAAGAACTCTAATGACACCCTACCTGCATAATTTCCCACCCAGCTGTTTTCATTACAACACTCTTTTAACCAACAATAATAAGAATAAAACAATAGAACAACAACAACTGTGACCCTGAAAATAACATAGAGAGGAGAGTGTAGAGTGATTATTTCAATTATTTCAGTAGGTTTTAGCCTACTGTAGAAGACTAGTGACTAAAGGTACTACAGTATCGCATTCTATAACTATAGTTACCCAACGTACTATGTCGCATATTACTATAGTGACCGAATGATCGTATAGCTACTAGAGTTTTCTGTAACTATATTGACTATAACCTTCTATACCAGCCTATTACTACAGTTACCTGAAGACTATACCTACTGTAGGTCTTCTATTACTATAGTGCTAATATAACCAAACAAAGTAGCCTATAACTATAGCTGTCTATCAAACGGTCATAGCACAACAATTTTAGTACTAGAAGGCAGTGTTGCTCTGTCTTCAATTTCTTGCAGTTAGTTGGTACAACTTCGTTGTTTGGAGAGTAATTGTCCATTTTTCTGTACAGATTTCCAGAGTAGAGTTTGTTTCTGTTCAGAGTTTTGCAAGCGGTTTGAAGGTTGTGTGTAGTGGCTTCATTGAATTTGAAAATTGTTGGTGTTTGTACACGATTAAGCATTATTTCAACGAATAATTCTAATATTCTATGATAGAATTATTCTATTCATCATTATAATATCTAGTTGGATCATCAACTATGTCTTTGTTTCTTACTGAAACAGATTTGCGATGACGTATTGCTTACTTGCGAGGGACACGGAGCTTAGATTCGGGCAGTACATTACAAGTCAGCAGTTCAAATCAAAGTTATTTTATTGATGGAAATCTTTCGCACCCTAATGGAATCTAGATCTTTAATCATGATTGAACGCCTCTACAAAACGAGATCTCCACAAAATTTCACTTACGATCAATACTGATCTTAGGTGACTCTTATCAAGCAATTTCAATCTGCACTCATTCATGAAAAATACGCTTCACCCCGTTTTATAATCAGACGGCTTTAAAATGTTACCCAAATACAGACCGGTGACACTCTTTCAGAAAACATAACATTTATCGATGAGTTTGACTTTTAACAAACCTCTTAAAAAATATTGCGTTACATACATGTTACAAGACACTGCCATGTTTTTTTATCGCTATTGCTTCGAACAGTTATATATTCTGTCGACCATACATAATCTATATACATATAGATGTTGCACTGTTTTATCCTTCGAATATTTATATATTTTCCCACATGGATGATTGTGAGTGACACAATCTATATACATATTTATATGATGTTGAACTGTTTTTTATCGCATAGTCTCGCTACGAATATTTATATATTTCTCCAAGTATACATAGTCTGATATTATGTATTTATGAATATATTATGTTGTATATCAACGTCTTCAACCACACCACGCATGACATAATCGGTTCTCTTCAGCTGCAAAAATGGTTGAAAAAGTTGATCAGACAAGTTTCGCATCACACAAACTTTCTTGAGTGCAATGGACCAGATGACCGATTCAACTTAACAACTTTTTTGTAGTGTAACTCTCGTTAAAATGTCAGCAAGACGTCAACTTTGTTGTTTGAGGCCTGCTGGTGTGTATTCTAAGTTACATTGGAAGATTGAAAGAAGTGTTTCTGAAAGGTGTTTGACCTACAACTTGCCGAATGTGGATATTCGCATTACCATAAACTAGCCAAATAGTCTTCGGCCAGTTCAATTTGTAAGTGATGACGTCATTAAATCGTTAATAATTAGAGAAACGAAAATCCAAAGAAAGCTCTTCAAATATTTCCGAAGACTACACTGCAACAACAAACATTGACAACAGAACCATACAGCAAAAGGAGGTTCGATGAATGCCACAATTTTTTTTTTGTATTTTCGTTCCACCAATTATTATGTATCTAAAGCAGTTGATTGATTGAAATGTATTTTAATTTTTTCTTCATTTGTATTGTTATTTATTTATTTATTTATTCATCTTCATCACATTACATCAGTTTTTGGGAATACTCCCAATTGATAGGTGATAATATGTCAAAAGTCTTACAATAAAATCAAATTAACTTATAAACGTTATTAATTCTACAGAGTTCTACAGAGTTAGAGAACATTGAAATCTGCCATTTTAATGGATAAATGGAATAGATAAGGCTAGGCGTACACCGGTTAGTAAAAACATGACAAGACAACATTAGTCAATGGTCACAAATACATTAGTTGTATGAAGCCACACACAGATTAGTCATTGCATCGGTGTGTGCTGCTTTATAAGCAACTATTTGTATCACTGTGACTCATCGTGACTAGTCTTGCCTTGTCTTGTCTTGTCTTGACTAACCGGTGTACGCTTAGTCTAATGCTAAAAGCAGTCCAGTTTTGCCAAAGCAGTATCAGCAGCAGACGAAAATGATTCATAGCGATTGTCAAATCAACTACAACAGGAAACTGATAAGGATCAACTAGTAGTGAACCACTTTGAAGGAATACTCTACCTTGTTCCCATCCATAAATTATTATTCTTCTTTCGGAATCTATTGCAAAACAGCAGTCATCGTCAATAGAAGCAGCTGGCTCTTAACCTACTGTTACAGTACTGGTTTCACTTTCTCTGTCAATAGGGCATCAAACGAATTTTTCGCAAGAAATTTGCAAAGCAATCTCAGTGCCAATATATGCTGGTTTGTATGATAGAAACTCCCAGAATCAGATAAGTTTAAGATGACCGATAATTTAAAAAAAATCAATAACTGAGTCTCAGTAACACATGATGCGATTTGTGACCTTGAGTAGAGTAAGGCTAGGCGTACACTGGTTAGTCAAGACAAGACAAGACGAGATTAGTCACGTTTAGTCACAGTAATTTACATAGTTGCTTATGAAGCAGCACACACCGATGCAATGACTAATCGGTGTGTGTTGCTTCATAAGCACCTATGTGAAGTATTGTGACTAAACGTGACTAATCTCGTCTTGTCTTGTCTTGACTAACCGGTGTACGCCTAGCCTAAGAGTGGAATTTCACTGGTGCATTCTCTTACAATAATAGAAAAGACTATTATTACAAAAGTAATAGGCCTTACAAATTATAGGCTTCACATTATTATATGCTATACAAATTATATTATAAAATTGTATAAATTACAAATTGATAGGCTTTGATTACATAGGACATGAGTTGCTGAATTCAATGTCAATGTGCATCCAATCCCAATGTAACCGCAGTATACATTGAACTCGGTTTTCCTCGTACTTCTTTCATCTTCCTTTCTTTCATTTTCCTTTCTTTCATTTTCCTTTCTTTCATCTTCCTTTCTTCCATCTTCCTTTCTTTCATCTTCCTTTCTTTCATCTTCCTTTCTTTCATCTTCCTTTCTTCCATCTTTCTTTCCTCCTATCCTATCTCATTTTCTGCACCTTCCCACCCCCTTTTTTTCATCCTCTTCTTCGTTTCCTCTTTCTCCTCTCTTTCTCCTCTCTATTCCTCTCTCCTTTCTTCCCAACTATCTACCAATAGTATTAACGTTTGTTTTCAACGCGAGAAATTCACTCACCCATACCTATAAACAGCGTGAGAACAATAGTAATAATACACGATTCAAAGGAACTGTGCACATTTTTTCCTCTATTTTAACTTCTTCAAGTCCCCTGTTTCACACTTACAATCACTTAAATCCACTCCCATCTCGTCTAGTTACACAATTTCGTACTCCGACAATCGCTAACTGAATCAGTTACAATTCAATTTATTATTGTTTCATGTTAGGTATTACGCATGCGTAAACATGTAAAACTTGAGACAAAATCGGTTACAAATAGTCAGCTTTTACTTCGAACACTATTCTACAAACTAGTCGTGACATTCTTATAGCATGCGAAAGTGTAATATTCCAAAATTGGAACTAAATCTGAATGCTTTTGCTAGAACATGTATTTGAAATGATTGTTTCATAATATAGTAGGGTACACCAGTATTCTATTAATATGTATTTTGCAGTCTGGGAACAAATCAATACAAGAAGTAAGCCTTGTTTTTTTTATTATTTTTTTTTTTAATTTGCTTCAGAACAACAATCATACTTTGTTCATCATTGATAATCAAGAACTCTGTTTGGTCGCTCGGAGAGAGCGGTTGCTGAATGATCTTCAGGTTAAGTCACAAACACGCAAGACTGCTCTTGTATGGATGACCGACACAAAAAGGAGGCGAGTTGGAATCTACCCGTAAGTCTAGGCGTACACCGGTTAGGCTAGGCGTACACCGGTTAGGCTAGGCGTACACCGGTTAGGCTAGGCGTACACCGGTTAGTCAAGACGACATTAGTCACGTTTAGTCACAGTAATACACATAGCTGTTTATGAAGCAGCACACACCGATGCAATGACTAATCGGTGTGTGTTGCTTCATAAGCAACTATGTGAAGTACTGTGACTAAACGTGACTAATCTCGTCTTGTCTTGTCTTGACTAACCGGTGTATGTCTAGCCTAAGGGTCACCCCACCAAAAATGTTTAATCAAATATTTAATCAAGAACTGCAAAATTTGTGAATTCAAATTGAATTCTTGTTCAATAAATTATCATCGCAGTTGTACAATTCCAATACCTGATGACTAATTCCTGCAATATTTCAAACTTATTTTTTATGGACTAAGCTACTAGTGATATCTAAAATGCTTCGGAACATAGTGGTTAGCGTTAAGAAAGGTTTGTGCAACTACTTTAATAAGTTCACAGTAATTAGAAGTTTTATTGCGGTCCATAGAATAGTATACAACTTCACAGACTATAACAAAGGTGAAGACAGTTTAAAAAGAGTTTTAAAATATTGAGAACACGACATTTCTGTCCATTGTATCTATGCGCTATTATTGATGTACCAATTTTCACTTTCTTCATGAATGACTGAAGTATTAACAGTTTCAAAAAAAGAGTTCTAGAATTGGCAACCCGTCAATTACTTTACTGTTCATTCTTTTCAACAACCATTATTGATGAACAAATCTCATTTTTTCTTCGTGAATGAGCCAAGTTCCAGCAGATATTTAACAAACTATAAATTTAATTATAGGAGCTCCTACTTAAAACGAGGTATTGGTACCACACCAAAGTAGTAATAAATGAAGTACTACTCTAGTTTTGAGCTGAAGTACTCACTTGTTCTAGACTTGAATAGTAATTGAAGTTGAGGTCAGCATTTGTTATAATTCAAATTACTTGCTAAGAGATATCGTAATATCGGAACGGGTTCTCAAAGAGGTTCTAAACTGTTTGCTTAACTTTATACTTTGCTACTTTGCTTAGGTGATGGATTTTTGTCGTTGCCACTCATTTGTGCTTTTTAAAATGCTCAAATTGATTGAGAATTTATCCCTCATACAATATTAGCATGAGTATGTCATAGTTAATGAATTCATATACACTTTGATAATTTAATATACTCTTTTGAATTTTTTGTTTTGTTCTTTTTTACTGAAAATTCCAATAACAATGTCAATAAGGCTTGTAATGGACCTTGTGTCTGTGAGCTTTTATATGTATATGTAAATAAATAAATAATTATAAAAGCTGTCACAGGAATCAATGTCAGTCCAGGTGCCTTTTATCATTAGCAATTAGTGCCTTTTAGCAATTTATCATAACTTTTGTAGATCCAGTAAGATTAGTCAGTTCCACATATCAGACTGTAACAGCTTATTCTTTCAGTGCCGTACGCTAGCCTACCATTCAACAGAGCTCCACTTATGAATTTTATGACAAAGTAAGAAATTTATGACCCATAACCCCGTTTTCATGACGTCATGAGCTGAAAATAAGTCAGGCTTACTTGGTCGTAAAGTCAACATCCGTACAATTTTGTTGAAAATTTTTCAGCTCACGTAGAAGCGGGTATTTTCACTTGAATTCCACTTCAAACATGACAATGGGATTTTGAATTGGGGTAAGAAAAGTTGAATAAAGGTAGGAAAGAAGGTTAAATGGAGAGATGGAGTGTGGAGATATGGTAGACAATGTTTTTAGTGCGCTTTTATTCTGTTCAATCAAGGGCTGTAAACATCTCATCAGATATGAATGATGTTTGTATATGTTTTCATATTTTGTTCAAATTGTGACTGTTGATTCATAATGAAGAATTCCACCTTGCTTATAGTAGAAAGAAGTTTCAAGTAAAACAAGAAATATACATGAAAGAATCATTAACATTAAATCATTTCAACATGAAATCATTATTTCTAGTGAATTGTCAACATGAATAATAATATAATTAGTAGTAATAACACAATATGTTGTATTTTTCCCCTCAATTCACATAGTTCAAATTCACTTTAACAAATTAACAATCAAAGATTACATTCAAAAGATACATCTATGGAAACATTTGTGCAGTGCAAGCAAATAATATCAACAAACAGATAGCTGGTTCATTTTACAGAGGCTCCTTATGAGCTTACTGTAAGTTATTAAATAAGTTATATAGTACCTCAAGGCTCCTCCTTAGCCTACCTGACAATGAATTACCATATCACAGCTTTTTACAATGTTTCAAGTGTATAAGGATTCAATTACTATGAGGAAGCCTTGCTAATATAGTGTAGTGGGTCATTATACAAATAGTCATTGTAATAATCATTATATAAATAGCATAGTTGTACAATTGAAACAGTATGAAACGTTTTAATGGGTTGAAATGTCAAAATCTCATTTCCAGTACAGGTGCCTTAGCAAAATGAACCAACTATTTACATCAATCTAATAATGGAGTAGGAACCAAATTATCGCACTTTCATTTTGTTAAGAATTCACACGAGAAATATCACACCTACTACTATTATAGCAATAACTGTTTCTAAATTATAGGCTTCTGATAATTATCGACGTTTTTGTTTAATGAGTTGAAGTATGGGTGTGGTTTGAAAATGTAACCTAATTGGTTCGATAAAAGAATGCAAAAATAAGAAATTGTAAACTATTACTCAATAGACGTTACTGTTTATTAATTAGGGTGTAGTTTTTCCCACTTATTAGTCTTATTACTCACCCATACTTATTCATAGAGTGATTGAATCATCATACTCACAATCTCCAACTTATGTAAAGTTTGACAAGTTCTTGGAATGGAAAAGTTCACGATAAAAGCTTGCATGACACTTAAAAAACTCAAATAAGATACCAAAAAATTTTGAAGATCAATAGTCTGAAACAGAGAAGAAACAGATGAATGTAAGATAAGATTACTTTATTCATGTAGATAACAATAATTATACTGCATAGATTCTAGATTACAAAAGTTGTAAGTATAGTAATTTTATTCTATCAATTTTATGTAACAGAGGTAAATATTGATATCGCACATCCAACATAGAAATGCAACGGTATTTACTGATTGATTGCAAATAATTAAAAATTATTCCTAAATTCAAGAAATTTCGTCAAATTATTTCATTCTCATGAAAAAATCATTAAACTATAGTAATATTTATTTAATTTAGCGAATGGCATTAGATAGATAAATAAATAGAAATTCTTCTCATTAGACTCTACCGTCATAAGCAACGTCAAAAAATAATATCTCTCTATCTATCTAATGAAAGTTATTCGCCATTCGCCAAATTAAATGAATCTGACTATAGGCCTATACATGATATGAAGGCTTCATCGACATCATTATGAATCGTCAGAGCCAGGAAAGGTTGAACTCTTGCAAAAAGAATCTTAGAATGCAAAATAGATTCTCCTAGTTTGGTAGCATATAGCAATTCAACATGCTAGGAAAAACTAGACTTAAATCAAGCAACCAATGAAGGCTTGCTATGCCCTAGAATGCGAAAGATATTTTACTGTCTGAGATAAGAGAAGTAAGGATTGCAGTTAGGAGTTCGTGACCTGGCTGTGAAGATCAAGAATCAATGTGAACGCTCGCAATCAAATGTGGACATCTGATAATGTCAAGATGTGCGCAAATGAGACAGACTGTGGGCAGACTATGCACAGAGTGAGGTGGTCTACGTTTAGAATGCATATATTTCAAAATTTGATGAATATTAGAAGAAGGTGATGGGCTTGCACTAAAGTACCACAGTCCATTAACGCAATAGAATGTAATTCAACTCTATACACTACATTCATGAATTGGATGATTCATTCAATATTGTTATCACTTCAAATTCATCCAATAACAATAAATAGTCAGAAATTCTTTGTGAAAAATTCAATAAAGCCAGTAGGAAGTGGTAAATCGCATTTGCTTTTAAAATAATATGAGAGAAAATCTAGGGATGAGAACCGTATTTTCAAGTTCAATGGGAGTATAGTTGACTAACAATGTATGATATTATTTTTGTTGACGTTTGTACATCAAATTATTATTTTGAGAGGAATTATTCTCATAACCAATAATTACTGTATTATACCAATTATAATTATTCTTATAATTCGTCTTTCATAGGAGACGTCGGTCCCGGTCACCCCAAAAAATTAGTCGTCATCTCTGATCATCAACCTCACATTATCTGCGCCGCACAAGCCTAGAGTTCCTGTGGGCATCACCCTCGATTACTATCCAACTAGAACAACATCCTTCTCGAGAATCGATGAAATATAAAAAAGAGAAGCTATCCTTTCCCTCTTGATATTTAAAATAGGGGATCAAATTTATGTAAGTCTCACTTTTCAAGTACTGTATTTTCATTTAGTCTGTTGATTGTTTAACGTGTAGTTTATCAAACTGTGCGAGTCCGCAGACTGTCTGCCGACTTCTGCACTTATTCCAACCGCAAAAGGGACCGTCACGACATCTGTTGTAAAACAGGCCAACTGCAACTGATAGCACCGCTCTTGCTACAGCAGGATCCAATTAACTTGACAGAAGTCAGCTGTTCCAGTAATAATTAAACAGTGATTTCGACACAATAATCAAAAGGCTTGAAAGTCTTAAAAGACCTTTAAAGTCTTTAAAAGACCTTTTTAAAGAAGACCTTTCAAAGAATAACTTTTTAAAAGACCTTTTCAATAATCTGCGAGATTCAGCATTTGTAGGTTAAGTATTGTGATCATATGCTCGTCGATCATATGATTTCTGACAAGTTAAATGGATCCTGCTATACTTTCTCGTATCCTATCATCTGTCTTTTCTGCAACCAACTTCCCAACCCCCTCGCCTATCAATCCCTTGTCTATCCCATTGTGAAAAACATCGTAGGTCACGTTTTTCATGCTATTGCGCATGCGTTACTAGAGCTTGGAAAAAAGGTTGAGATTGGAATCACTCTTATAGGTAAATGATACATTTTAGGGTAAAGGTTCAGTAGATGAATTGAATAGGCCTACAGTACAGATATACCAAATAAACTTGGTTAATCTTACTGAGACAACTGGCAGAGGAGGAGAAGAAGGAGAAGACGAGGAAGGAGGAGGAGAAGATAAGAAGAAGAAGGAGGAGAAGATGAGGAAGGAGGAGAAGACGAGGAAGGAGGAGAAGACGGGGAAGGAGGAGGAGTAGGGGTAGTAGGAAGAAGGTAAAAAGAAAAAGAAGAGGAAGAACCGAAGGAGAGGATGAGGGAAAGGAGAAGAAAAGAAAATGAAATGAGAATATAATTGAATATGGTTTTAATAGAAATATTCAAGAGGAAAAGATCATACTCCAAGAACTAATCATGAAAGTCAAACTAAGTTGAAAATTTGGAGTATCATTTATACACATACTGCGGTAAAATAATTTATTCATCTAAAAGTAAATATCTATTCTCCATTTCCTCCATTAAAGTGATGTCAAGTGCATATATCAAGAAGCTCTGAACTTCCTCATCTTCAAGATTATTAATTTAGGTACCGTACGGTACCAGTAAAAAGGCTTTAATCAATTAAGTTATTTAAAATAACTTATGAAGACAAAGCATTGATGTATTGGAAGTGAATAATAGTCTCCATAGTATTATCATTTTCATTAGCATTTATTTCATCTTTCAACCTTAATCACAAGCTTATGCTCAAAACTGTTCTCTCTCAATTTACACAAACAGTCTTAATTAAGGGCTAACACTTGGACAAAAATCCATTAATTATTCTCTATAACAGCTACTTGCTACTATATACAGTAGTATGAACTATAAACTAGCCGTGATAGTAAAGTGATAGTATTTGGAAAAACAAATACATCCAAGCAACCTTAACAGAGAACATTCACGATATTATTTCAAGAAAGCATCACCATTACTTTGAAAACCTTGAAAATAGTTATTACATGAAAGCAACTTCTGCAGTATGCCTTAGAAGTACAGTAGTTCACTCTTGAGTAATCACGTTGCAAAAACTAGTTCAACTGTGGTACTTTCTGTACTTTAACTACCATACTATAGTATTAGTCATTCAGTTTCCATAAAACGCCAGTAAAATTAAGTCGAATTGCTTCTTACAGAATGTAGGTAATGGTCTGGAGTGGTCAGATAAGATTTTGTTTGACGAACAAAGAGTTTTTTGCTGCGAACAAAACTCTACAAGTTTCAGAGATTTTTACAAGTCCTAATTTCATAGTAAGGTTGGCTTATTGACCTATCTAATCTTAAACATCAATTGATCCTTTATTAGGCTATTATTATTATTATTATATCCATCATCGAATTTTGATATTTCCAATAATTTCGATGAACTTTGCAGGGTTGATTTGTATTTTTTACACATTAACTTTATTACAAACAATAAATTCTAACAACAAACAAATTTCAATGTACAACAAATTGAAATAACAATAGTTTATCCATAATAGATTTCATCTACAGTATATTAATTATAATAAATAAATAATATAATGCAATAAATTATAATCAATAATTAAGACTTGAGTCTTTATAGAGCTTCAATCACCCATGATTGATTAATTTCTGGCACATGATACTAGAAATATTTCAGACCACTCCATGATACAGCTGACCTTATAAACAGGGAGAAAATAATAATTACTGTACTTATTCTGTCAGTTTCATTCATTCGGATTTCAGTTTCTGATTCAGGCCTACTCCAACTATTGAGTGATTATATTTTTGTCCAATGAACAATATATTCTTCTAATTTCAAGCTTGAAACCAAAGTCCATACTGATTTCTGTTATGTGAAAACAATTTGATATTAACTCCTTGTTGTAGGCCAACGGTGAGAAAACATACGCATGTAGCATTCAAATACTGTAGTTTGAGAATTTTTGGTTAAATAACATTGTCAGTGTTTGGGATTCATTGAAAAAAATATGAGCTAATTTGAAAACAAATCAATATTGAATGATTTTAAAAATAATGGAAACTCACTTGGTATAACAAACAATTGAATTTAAAAGCAATCTGACAGAAGCAAGCAATTCTATGAAATAGAATTCGTTAACAATAATAATGATAATCCAGCTCAAAACAACCTGAATATTATTTGCTCATTTTTCATTGAATCAAGTCAAATAATCCCAGCTCAAATCAGTCTGAATGTTGAACATTATGTGTATTCAAGCCAAATAATCCAAAATTTTGACGTGGAAAAAACATTTCCATCATGTTCAACTGTACAAGTCGTCGACATTTCAGAGAAGCAGAAATTGTTAGGAAACGTGTAGCAGAAGAAGATAGGATCCAAAAATGGTCCAACGTTCAAGGATATTATAAAGCCTGTGATCTATCCAACAGCAGAATAGCTCACTGGGAGGGATCAACGGCTGTCAACCAGACAAAAACTCCAGAAATGTGTATTATCGAAGAGAGAAAACAAAATTTGGAAACCCGTAGACAACAACTTAAAAATTTACTGGCAGGAGAAATGTTGGAATGGGATGAAGAAAGTAGAGTGATGAGTGGGAAGGGTAGGAGATGTTCCACCATGATGCAAAATCTGACAAGTGTTGGTGGAAATTCTCAAAATTTTGTTACAATTACTGGTGAAAACCCTCAAGAATTGTTGAAATCTAAAAATGATAAACAAAAAATTGAAGTTGATGATTCGAAGTTGGAATACCTGATGGGAAATATGGTATTAGATGAGGAGCAACTAAATAAACTGGATGCTGTAGATGCTGAAAAGTTTAAAAAGTTGCTATCTTTAAAAAAGTTCTTTCAAAGTTTGTCAAAAATTAATAGTAGTTTGAAATCGGATGTGAGTTTGCCACGCTATGAACAATGGAAACAAATGTGCTTGGGTGTGCAGATCAATTTGAAGAAAGCGATAAATTTCATACAGGAAATGAGAGCTTGTGTGGGAGATTTTCAAATGAGTGTAAAGTTTTTGGATAGATTGTTGGAGCAGGAGAAGTCACTTCAAGAGTGTCTAAGGGTTGAGTCAAGCGAAGATCGGTTTGGAAGGCTTTTAGAGCAAACTAGGAGGGAACCCAATAAATGGTTTCATGGTGAAATGGTCAAGTGGGACAGAGAGGGTAAAGAACGGATAAGAATGATTGAAAATATTTATGGCGAGTTTCAATTGTTGGTGAAGGACTGGGTTGAGAAAAATCAAGAGAAGATTTCTGTACTAATTGAGAGTGAAGATTGATGACATTTTTGAAGATTGATGGACATACAATTGTTGAAAAAGAGAAAGTTTCGTTTTTTTCTTTGAAGACTTCTATTCATTTATAGTGAGGAAAAACTCACTATGAATAATTGTTAGGTTTCAAAATATTCTTCATATCACGCACAGGAAGAATGGAAATGTGTATTTTTTTAAGAATGAAATATTTTGTGAAACTTTATAGACTGGAAAACCAAGGGACTTGTTTTGAAAAGAATATGTTCAATTTTTATAAATATTCAGGTTGAAATTAATTTCAAAAAATTTATTCCAATTCGTTTTTATTTATACATCTTGAATTATTTAAAAAGATAATGCACAATTTGTGCTCGTTTTATGTCTTTGAAATGGAGCTAGTATAAAATTTAAAAATTTCTTACTAAGAAGACAAATGAATGGAATTTTTATGAATATTATTGCTAGAAAATCTTAACTCTTCCATTCTATTGAATTTATTTTTCTATCAATATTTTATTGAAAAATACAGGTATTTTTATAATACACAAAGACCTTCTACCTGCAAATGTGTAGAATTCAGAGTAAGCTGTTTACTGAGAACACCTAGAAATATGAATAAATTTTTTAGAGTTTCTCTGGAAAAATGTAATATATGTCTTTTAAAATAATATCATTAAAAATTCATGCTCTTTTGCATTTGAATACATTGTGCACAGCTTCTTTTCACCCACTAAAAGTTTGGCTGTTCTCCACATGAGCGCTGCTAGTCGTACTCATTTGTGACGTCATTCATTCATTTCCTGCTCAACAAAATGGTTGACAAGTTCATTTGACTATTCTCGGCATCTTTAGCGGTTGAATTGTTATAAGCTTTCATTTGAAATATTAATTGTTTATAGTTACGTTAATTCATCATGAATAATTCAACGGCTTTATTTGCTTGTTCCAAGTGCTTCAAACGTTATCCTTTCGAAGACTTATCGTCTGGGCAACAGTTGTGTAAGGTAAGGTTACAATTTTGTTTTGAATATTTTGACACATGATTACTTGTTGAAGGAATAAACATAACCAATTTATAACTATAGAAAAACATTAATTTAGCTCATTTCCATAAATATCCCTAATCATTTATCTCCTATGCTTTCTCACAATTTGTCCTTTCCTAAAGCCACAATATTCATAACTGTAAAAACCATTCATCCTAGAAATGGTTTTGATTAACAGTTACAACATGCTGTCTCTTCTCTGTTGCTTCTTTCACTACGAACTATATCTCCATCCTTTAAATTCCCTTGAAGTATTTGGTTTTGATCCTATTTTTTGTATATACTTGTTGCGAAAAGATTGTTGAAATCAAGCCAAACTGTTGACTTTCTCCTAACCTCAAAGTACTGAATCCTATTGTTTGGTTAGTTTCTAGTGTTCTTTCAAATTATTTTGGACTTTACGTTCCCTATTTATTTTCTGTAGATCTTATAATATATTTTATGTTATTAACTGCACAAATTCAACAAGTTACATTACCAAACTTTGGAAATAGTTTGTTTATATGATGGTGATGAGTTATTTGATGAAACGCCATTCTAAGATAATGGACATAAGGCGTACAGGACCTACCAACGTTGAGGTTTTGTAAGTTTTACTGCCCTTTGATATTTATTTGGAGTGGTTTTTGTAATTTATTGAGATAATATTGCTCCCAAGTTAGTTATTCTTTCGGGTTTTTTAGTTTTGATTTTCTCAATTTAAATCAATTTTTATTTTTACAGGAGTGTAGAGGGTCGTATCCAATAGTAAAATGTACTTACTGCCGATCGGAATTCCAGCAAATGAAGTAAGTCAAATTCTATTATTATCAAAATGTTATAATCTCAATGAGCTAAATAATTGTTTTATGTGTCTACTATCTATCTTGTAAAGCTGGGAATTGTTTTCTTTTTGATAATTTCCATCTCATTGAAAACTCTTATTAAGTAATCATTAGACCTAAGTAGGTACTAAATCAGTGGAAACAACAATTCATTTCGCTTCCAGATTCCAGAACACAAATAGCTCATGAGTCATAAGATGAATCATACTTATGTAGCCGTATTTGGAAATACAGTAATACAAATTTTGACAATGTTTTCATACGTAAATGATGACTAATTATAAATTTATTTAAGTATGACTCACTCATGATTCATCGGGTGCGCCTCAATCAGATAAGCCTAATGCAATCTGTAGATACTTTTATTTCAATGGCTGACACCTATTTCAGTATCCTAGTCAAATTTGCACCTGAACTTCAGGAGTGACAACAGTCAAAATATTGTACATTGAAAAATTAGTGTGTTTTCACTTCTTTCAATCGTTCAATTATTTATTCAAGTGCAATAATTGTACAGTTGAGCTTGCAAAAATACGGGGAAATCATCTTAGAAACAGAATATCGGGGTCGGTTGCTTTCTTTACAAGCCTTATCTCGAAATCACAGAA
This sequence comes from Laodelphax striatellus, assembly GCA_017141395.1. Lineage (NCBI taxonomy): Eukaryota > Metazoa > Arthropoda > Insecta > Hemiptera > Delphacidae > Laodelphax > Laodelphax striatellus. The sequence continues at coordinate 25,050,963 of CM029540.1, read as the reverse complement.
GTAAAGTTATTAGAGAGGATAACCTATTTTTCTGCCATTTTGAAAAAACCCACAATTATTGTCAAACGGCTAAACCGATTTTAATGTTTGAGCATTAATCGCAGTATTTTATGCTGTTTGGTTCTGTAGAAAGTATTTTCTGTAAGATAGGCGTACGTAATTTTCGATTTTTCAGCACAAGGAAATTTTTAGTGAAATATGATCACATGTTTCCTAGGCACCCATTTATGGAGTGGTCCGTAGCCGAGGGCGATAAGCGCCTGTCTGATAGTCCAAAGGTTCCAAGATCGAATACAGTTGCCGGAACGGATTTTGACAGAAACGGCCACTCCCGTCTTTCGGAGGAGACGAAAAGACGTCGGTCCCGACTGGCTAAAAAAAACACTCATCATCCACTCTCTCATCGCTCATTACCTACGCACAAGTCTAGATCTCATGTGGGCATCACCCTCAAAAAAAAAATGTCTCCTAAAAATCTCCATTTGTGGCCGATTTTGCAAGCAACCCCCCATATAAGTGACAATCAGAATACAAGTGGCAAACTGGAATTTTAGTATAATGACAAAATGAGTTATAGAATTTGAAGAAAAACTAGCCACAAATTTGTATATCCTTTGTAAATAGACATACTAATGCCTATTCATTGTGACTCAAATCGACTCAAATTAAATTATTTATTGCACAAAAAATTCACAATATTTCATCATAGGCACTACTCACACCTGGAAACTTCACATCGAAAAGCAACTCATCGCTCGGCGACTCAGCGACGCAGCATGTGTTTTCGAATGACGACGCTCAGACTAGGCGATGTCGCCTAGGCGACATCGCCGCGCAACTGAGTTGCTCTTTAATCTGACATGCTGGTCGCCGAGCGATGTCAGATTCTATGTACAGAAAAGTGAGGTTCAAACTCATCAAACTGGAAAAGTAGGATTATTTGCTTTAAAGAGTAGTATTTAATCATTTTTTGGTTACTTCAACTTATAAAATATCGAAGATAAGTTACAAAATTCTCAAAATATTTACTTTTTGAGAATAGTGTGATAGTAGTGACAATAGTAGTCGAACAGCAACTCTGGCAACTAGAGTAGCGGCTGTGAGTATGACAAGCAACTGCTGCATCGCTGAGTTGCTTTACGATGTGAAGTTTCCAGGTGTGAGTAGTGGGTCAATGTTATTTACATTATTGTAGCAATCGCACCTTGAGTTTACTTTGTAACCAACTCATCAGTTTCCATTTCTATTTTTTTTCAGCAAAGTGAACACTAGCACTATTTGCAACAAATGCGAGCACAACGTCAAACTGTACGGCAAACCGTCGGCGTGCGAGAACTGCAACATAATCGCGGCGTTTATCGGCAGCAAATGCCAGCGCTGCACAAATTCGGAGAAAAAGTACGGCCCGCCTGTCACCTGTGAACAGTGCAAACAGAAGTGCGCGTTCGACCGCAAGGATGACGACAAGAAGGTACTAAGTGCATTTGAAATAGTATTCTGTTTTATTATTCATTCAAAATAATTGAGTAGCTAATTTCATTCGACCAATATAAAGATGACGACAAGAAGGTACTAAGTGCATTCGAAATAATATTTTGTTTTATTATTCATTCAAAATAATTGAGACGCATGTGTAGATCTTTTTATTCGACCAATATAAAGACAATATAAACAGAAGAAATTCGTTTTATAAGTACGAAACAAAAATAACTTGAATAATCATGCATAACAACTGAAATTTAATTTCAAAAATTTGCATTTCAACTGCTATAGCAGGAGCCAATTAACTTGTCATAAATCAGCTGATCCAGTAATAATTAAACAGTGATTTCGACACAATAATCAAAAGGCTTGAAAGTCTAAAGAACCTTTAAAGTCTTTAAAAGACCTTTTTAAAGAAGACCTTTCAAAGAATAACTTTTTAAAAGACCTTTTCAATAATCTGCGAGATTAAGCATTTGTAGGTTAAGTATTGTGATATTGCTCTTTGAAACAGCTGATTTCTGACAAGTTGAATTGGATTCTATAGCAGGAGCCAATTAACTTGTCATAAATCAGCTGATCCAGTAATAATTAAACAGTGATTTCGACACAATAATCAAAAGGCTTGAAAGTCTTAAAGACCTTTAAAGTCTTTAAAAGACCTTTTTAAAGAAGACCTTTCAAAGAATAACTTTCTAAAAGACCTTTTCAATAATCTGCGAGATTCAGCATTTGTAGGTTAAGTATTGTGATATTGCTCTTTGAAACAGCTGATTTCTGAAAAGTTGAATTGGATCCTGCTATATATAGGTCAAGCTATTACTCAAGAACAGCTGTGCAGTTTTAGAATAACAATTATTAGAATAAAGCTACATAGAATAGTAGAATATAGTATAGTGTCTAGTGTTATACCATAGCCCCCTCTAAATTACATGGCCGCGGCCTTCAATGTGACAACGTCGCTGCATCGGCTTGCATGAACAATGTAAATCGATCATGTTTTTCATAAGTCATGAGTTTGTAGTGTTTTTTATAAGTATGATTTTATAATGAAACCAGCCGGTAATGCGAGGTTGTCACATTGAAGACCGTGGCCATGTAGTTTAGAGGGGGCTATGCTATAGGTCAAGCTATAACTCAAGAACAGCTGTGCAGTTTTACAATAACAATAAATTATTAGAATAAAGCTACATAGAATAGTAGAATATAGTATAGTTATACACTACTGGAATGATAGAACACTACTGTAGGGATTGGTGGATAATTATCATCATTTTGTAATCAAATAAATAAATAATTTATTTTCCAATCAAAACAAAACAATATAAAAACAGTATCAAAAAGTATAAAAAAGAAATCAGATTCATTTAATTTGACGCTTGGAATTAGATAGATAGAGAGAGATTATTATTCTTGTCGTTGCTGGTGACTGTATAGTACGATGGCAAAGTAATGAGACCTCTATTTGTCTATCTATCTAATGCCAAGCGTCAACTTAAATGATTCTGATTATTCCAATAGAAACGTGAATTTGCCTCTATGAGCCTCTTATTGTCGTGGATAGAGTATAGTAGTATTTACATTGATTATTACAATATTTCCAATATTATTTGTGACAGATTAATGATTGTTTTATCCTTCAGGCGCAAACCTCAACCAATTTAACCCATCCTAATCCTGAAACCAACTCTGTCTCACTTCCTCTTCCTGATCCTGTTCCTGCCGATAAAGAGAGAAAAGAAGCTGGGAAGAATAATGAGGAAGAAAAGGAGAGTGAAATTATTAGTCAATGCAAAGAAATCCAGGACTATGTTTGTATTCCATGTTTTTTTTAATAATGCTTCTCTTCTGCTAATGAGACAGGTCTTAATTTTTACTCGAAAATTCATACACAGTTTATCATATTGTTTTTTTTTCTGAGGGTGATGCCCACATGAGCTCTAGGCTTGTGCGTGGGTAATGAGAGGGGTGATTGTGAGAGATGACGACTGTTTGAAGGCAGTCGGGACTGACGGCTTTTCGTCTCTGTAGTAAGCTTGTTTATCTTCTTAATGCTTACACAGTGATGCTTATTATTCATTTTCGTTATTCTATTTTTATTCAATTGTATCGCTTGAAATAACAATGAAGTGCATAGAAGCTTCTGTAACTATAAAATCTCTAAAGAATTTACTCACCTTGCTTCATTGCTATTGATATAGCAGGATCCTTTAAACTTGTCAGAAAACATATGTTTTACTCGGCCACCAGTACAATACTTAACCTACAAATGCTGAATCTCGCAGATTATTGAAAAGGTCTTTTAAAAAGTTATTCTTTGAAAGGTCTTCTTTAAAAAGGTCTTTTAAAGACTTTGAAGGTCTTTAAGACTTTTAAGCCTTTTGATTATTGTGTCGAAATCACTGTTTAATTATTACTGAAACAGCTGATTTCTGACATGTTAAAAGGATCATGCTATAGTTCAGTCTTGAGTATGCGTCGAAAATGTCAGTGGCGTAAAGTTGGAAGAGACTACAGTTTGAATAAAACTAGTTGTCACTTGGCCTGGTGCTCAAAAACCACTCACTAGAACCGTTTTTGTCAGAAAGCGTCCGATGTCCGAACAGCAGACTATTTCATTCAATGGTAGCATTTCAGATGATCGGTCGTTTTCTGACAAAAACGGTTCTAGTGAGTGACCAGGCCAAGTGACAACTTGTTTTATTCAAACTATAGTGCAAACTATACTATAACATGAATAGAAAAGTGAAGTGAAATGATGTAATTAATTGAAGGGGTTTTCTTGCTTTTTTAGGTTGATGGCAAACTGCTATGTTGGCTGTGTACGCTTTCCTTCAAAAGAGCACTGGCCAAGACAAAGCAGAGCGATGCGGAGAGGAGAGCTCACATGAAAATGGTCGCTCAGAAGGCCAACAAAAATAAGGAGCCCAAGTGAGTTCAACTTACAATCTGATATTTATAGGAACTAGAATAGATTTTTCTATTACGTGTGTGTCCTGACTAGCAGTGTGATATATGCCTGTATTTTGAAGATTTGAACATCCAAGATCTCAAAAGTTTCTTTTTTTAATCACCTATCATAGAAAGCACATTTTTAGTTTTTCCATTATTAAATTATTATCAGCCCAAGTAGGCTACCTAACAATAGTTTTTTTCCATTCATCTCATCAAGTAGTTAATGTGACTTAGGCCCTTCAGGCATTTGCTGATTCGCAATGAACTCTTGCACAATTGATAAATCGCATTACTTTAGGTCTCCCGTGGCTTTCATCTCTTTTCCCAAAAATAGAAGTAGGATTAATCTCAACTGCACAAATAGATATATTCTATTTTTTTTATTAATTTGGCGGATTGCGAATGATTGGTAAGAGCTTCTCTTTTCTATGATGAATGAAATGATGCTAACAATGAATCAGCAGTTGGGACATCGTACTTTCTGACAAAAACGTTTCTATTGACTGGTTCTTGAACACCAGGCCAAGGGACAACTAGTTTTATTTGAACTATAATGTAGAATTCTATTTATTTGGCGAATGATTTTTGAGATACTCCAGATATTTGTTTCTTCATTAATTGTAAACAGCTGATTCATACGCCAAATTGTAAAAATTCTACAATACCCCAAGTTCCATTCATGGACATTGTACTCTTTTTAGCCAATCATTCAATGGATAATGTACTTTATGAGGCTAGGCGTACACCGGTTAGTCAAGACAAGACAAGACAAGATTAGTCACAGTAATTCACATTGCTGCTTATGAAGCAGCACACACCGATGCAATGACTAATCGGTGTGTGTTGCTTCATAAGCAACTATGTGAAGTACTGTGACTAAACGTGACTAATCTCGTCTTGTCTTATGTTGACTAACCGGTGTACGCCTAGCCTTAAGTTACCCCATACAATACCCTAAGTTACATTCACGGATAATGTACTCTATTTACCCAATCATTCAATGGATAATGTACTCTATTTAGCCAGTCATTCAGCTAGTTCGTTTTTCTGCCGCCAGACTTCGCAGCCACAACAAACGACCGCAACGGCCCGACGTGACCAAGATGGGTTCTGGAGGCGGTGGTGGGACTAACCAGGACGGTGGAGGCGGGGGTGCCGCCCCCGACGGAGGAACAGCGCCGCCCCCCAACAAGGTGGCCAGGGGCGGCAATCATCACCATCATCATCGCACGCATCACCATCACCCGGGCGACCCTTTGGATCCGAACTCGTCCGACCATGTGGTGGCCATGACCCAGCTCAAGGAGCAGATGGCCAGCCTGCAGAAGCAGATGGCGCAAAAGGATGCGCTCATATTGTCCAAAGATAAGATGGTCAGTGTTGGAAAAGATACAAAGTGACGCATAAATAACATTAGAAGTGGGCATTCTTCCATAGGCGACACTGCCTATTATCGATATTGACATATCGATATATCGAATGGTGGTTCTATTCGATATATCGAGAGAAACCTTTTCATTTCAAATAATTATTAGAAATATCGATCCTTTGCACAATAAATAATCTGAATTGTACTTGTTGCCATGGGCAACCTTTGGTAAATAGGCATGAACTAAAATTTGGTAGAAGGATAGTTAAGTGTTTAGTATGTGTTTTTGAATTGGAATGCATGAATGTGTTTTGGTGAGGTGCTAAAATTTACTTTTTCTGAACGTTTACTTCTGAAATGAAACTATTATTTGGTGAGAAATTATCAATGATTCAAGTGATTTATTTATTTATTTTATTTAAATAATTTTATGAAGTGAACAGTTTGGTGGGAAAAAACCTAGAGTAAACAACAAAAGTTTCCACTTTTTATTCCAAAATGGCGCCAATTGTGAAAAACAGGAATAATTTAGTGAAAAGTGACAGTTTAAAAGTGAAAGTGAAAGATAAAAGAAAAGTGAAAAAGGATACATAAAAATTGAAGCTTTGAATGAGAATGTTGAAATTGATGTGACAGTATGAGTAAAGTTCCGTAATTCGAAAATCGATTCTTTGAATCGAAAAGTTTTTATTCGATTTATCGCATGGAACCAACATTCGATATATCGATATTTCAATATCGATAATAGGCAGTGTCGCCTATGGAAGAATCCCCCATTCATTCATTCATTCATTTATTAGCATCCTTTGACCGCCTTTAAAAGGGGCATATGGATTTGTCAATAATTTAAGTCATCATATTCTACTCTGTTACATTCTACATCATATTTCTCTGTGTCTCACAATGAGAAAAGAATTCCTCAATGGAATATGGAGACACATTCAACAATTCTTCCCTCATTCTATTTCTAAAGTTTTCACCTGTGAATACATAAATAAATAAATAAATAAAAACTTTATTGTAGTAGCACATGAGAACATCATATTATGCATTACAACGTCAAGACAGGATATAACAGAAACAAAATAAAGAATAAGATACAACAAACAATTCATAGCAAACAGTAATTATAAATATGTTTACATACTTTTCTCTCCTACAATTTATTAAAGCTCAATTACCACCTTACATTCAACATCAGTTATTAAAAGTGATCTGGAAGAATTCTTCTATTTCATAAATACAGTTATTTGTTAATATTTCTTTTTAATTTTCTTTTAAATCTGGCAGATTCTAACTGTTTGATAGAGAGAGGAAGAAAGTTATAAAATTTTATAGCTCTATATAGAAAAGTTTTTTGCGTTCTAGTATAGTTGAACCTGATCAAACTCAAAGTATCCCTATTTCTTGTTCCATACGTGTGGTTGGAACCTAGCTCATCATAAAAGTGAACATTTTCTTTAATGTACAGAAGGCTTTGAAAAATGAACAATGCTGGGACTGTCATTACACCAAGACAGATAAATTTTTCTCTACAGTGAGCACGGGATGGGAGTCCACAAATCAGTCTTATACAAGTTTTTTGCATTCTCAGCAGCCTAACACTAGATGACTTATGACCCCAAAGCAAGGTACCTCGACTTAGGTGACTGTGGATGTACGCAAAATAGACCGTCCTCAGCACCTGAGAACTCACACATAGTCTCAATCTTCGTATCAGGAATATTCCCTTGCTGATCTTTGATTCGATTTTTATTATGTTTCTTTCCCAATCCAGACCCTCATCAATAATAAAGCCTAGAAAGTTTACAGACTGTCTTATCGTTTCAGTACCATCACTTCTGTTGTAACTTATTTCTAAATCCTGAATTTTGCCTTTATTAATACATAGAAGATTAGTAGTACACCAATCTTGTACAGTTTCAGAAATAGTCTTCAATTCCCTACTCAATACTTCTGCTGACTCTGATTTGAGACAAACATTTATATCATCAGCAAAAAGAAAACTCTCAACTGATGGATCTGATATAACCTTAGGCAAATCATTAATGTAAATAATGAACAGGATTGGACCAAGAATTGATCCCTGAGGTACACCGTGTTTTACAGATAGATACCTTGACTCTTTTCCATCACAAAAAACCTTTTGGAATCTACCACTAAGATATGACTCCATCATTGATACAGCTCCCTCCTTAAATCCATAGAACTGTAACTTTTCTAATAAGAGAATGAGATACAGTCTCAAAAGCAGCTGACAAATCATATAGTCTTACATTTACACAAGCCTTACTATCTAAACTAAGAATACAATTACTAATAAAAGAAACAGCTGCCCTAACAGTACCTAGTCCAGACCTATATCCAAATTGCGATTTATTAAATAAATACTTACTCTCAAAATATTCCACAATTTGATCATTGAGGATAATTTCCAACAATTTGGACAAAATTGGTATAATGGAGATTGGTCTATAGTTCTCATAACATGATTTTTCTCCTTTCTTAAATATAGGTAGCACTTTAACCAATTTCAGATCATTAGGAAAAACAGATTCAATAATACAACAATTGATCAAATGAGTCATAACTACTTTCAAACTATCTATTCCATATTTTAAAACAAATGAGCTCAATTCATAGACATCCTCACATCTACTATTACTCATTCTCATAATCGCCGTTTTTATATCCTCTACCTGAACAATATGGAAGTCGAAGGTAGTAGAAGTCTTTGGAAGTTTATTCAGATAGTACATTGGATCATTGTTACGTGGAAGAGCTGAAACTTTGATAAGAATATCATCAGCCTTCTCAACAAAAAACCTGTTGAACTTTTCTACGTCAAGTATGGTGCAATGTTTCTCATTTTTATTATTAAGATTGCTCTCCTTTCTAATAATATTCAACAAAACCTTGAGATGTGCTGGCAACATGGTTACTTCATAGATCAAGTAGTAAGCCTATTGGTTTTGAACATTAGGGTTTGAATTTAAAAGTTACAATCAGAACATAGGTAGCCTACTGTAAGCTCAGGATTTTTTTATTTAGGTCACAGCTCGTTCAGCTCTTCAAATACTGTCTTTGCGCCTTTCCAATGAAAGTCCCCCGTAGGCTAGAGGGAGAACATGCGACTGATGAACAGAGGGTCCTGAGTTCAGTTCCCACTAACGGCTAGTTTTTTTCAAGTGATCTTGATATTATTCAACTACCTATTCATGTCAGGAATTTAAATGTTTTTTTTTTCAAGTAATATTAATGGCCGGTTCATGAGCTCGGGATTTAGCCAAGTCCTAGACTAAAATGGGTGGCTACAGTAGCATCGACAAATGTTTGTCTCGACAGGTTAGTGGGTTAGCAGCACAGAGAGCCCTTAGTACATAGTGTCAAGGCTACCCGTGGCCACCCGTTTTAGTCTAGGACTTGGCTAAATCCCGAGCTCATGAACCGGCCCTAAGACATTTATTCGAGAATAATATTTTATATTAACTGTAAAAAGTAACATTTATTTTTATTTTTGAGAAAATACTAATAAACGGGTTCTATTCTTTCCAGATTCGTAATTATTCTTAGAGTCTTTTCGATGTAAAAGTATTCTATCAAGTATCCATTTAAGTATTCGCATAAGTATCTATGCTGTTGGATAACAGTAGAAAAAAATGTTTATGAAACTAAGAGGATAACATTCAACAAGCATGTTATGAATGTTGATTAGTTATTGTTATCTTTTTACTAAGGCTAGGCGTACACCGGTTAGTCAAGACAAGATAAGATTAGTCACGTTTAGTCAAAGTGCTTCACATAGTTGCTTATGAAGCAGCACACACCGATGCAATAACTAATCAGTGTGTGTTGCTTCATAAGCAACTATGTAAAGTACTGTGACTAATCTTGTCTTGTCTTGTCTCGACTAACCGGTGTATGCCTAGCCTAAATCTCATCAATATTAGTGGTAACTGAATTATGAATGTTTGTCTAATAGATAACCGAGCTGAAAGCGAAATTTTTCACCGCCGAACAAGAGCTTCGTAGCAGAATGAACAACGAACAAAAGGACTTCGAGAAGAAGGTAAGCATTGATGTTTAATTTCATGTCATCCATTCTACAAAACCATCCTTTTCTAAGGCCCATATTACACCATAAAAAGATCTTTGACAAACATCTTTGATAGTCTAATAGGCCATGTTTTATAAAATATTTCTTTTATCAAAGATAATAGGTTGGCATTATCTTTTATAAAAGTTTGAGGTACTGAATTTACAGTTATGTTTAACTTTGAAGAAATGTCTGCAAACGCAAAGTACACTTGGTGTGTGGAAGCAACGAAACGTTTAATTTCAGAGTAAAATAGAATCAAAAGAATAGAAGAATAGTAAACCAATAGAATCTTTTGATTCTATTTTACTCTGAAATTAAACGTTTCATTGCTTCCACACACCAAGTGTACTTTGCGTTTGCAGACATTTCTTCAAATTTAAACATAATTGTAAATTCAGTACCTCAAACTTATAAATTTAAAGACAGGGTGCTGTATTGCAGACTTTTGTAGCTCTCTCCGTTTGCTGAAAATTTCAGAATGACCATGAAGCGATCTTCTACACTTATAGAACTTTTCAATTGAGAGTCTTGGTTTTTTATAAAATATTTTTATGATAATTCGTCTGGGAAAGTGATTACATTCGATACTCGTTGAGTTGGGCTAACTTGATTGAAACACCCGAAAAAAATTGTAAGTTTAAAACACTTTTAAATGTGTTTCTGCACTCGGCTTTCAGCCTCGTTGATAAACTATCCCACCTCGTATGTAATGACTGTTTTCCAAAACGTTCTACTTAATATATAGCAGGATCCTTTTAACTTGTCAGAAAACATATGTTTTACTCGGCCACCAGTACAATACTTAACCTACAAAACTGCTGAATCTCGCAGATTATTGAAAAGCTCTTTAAAAAAGTTATTCTTTGGAAGGTCTTCTTTAAAAAGGTCTTTTAAAGACTTTGAAGGTCCTTAAGATTTTTAAGCCTTTTGATTATTGTGTCGCAATCACTGTTTAATTATTACCGAACAGCTGATTTCTGACGTGTTAAAAGGATCGTGCTATACATAGTGTTTCAGAACTCCCTACCAATACTCTAGGGCAATGTTCCTGTGTAGAAACCATATTTGAATTGTCCAGAAGTCCTTAGTTACTCACACAGCTGCCATTTTGTTTTTTTCACTCATTATTTTTTCTCTCAATAATGGTGAAACATATGAAATTGAAACTTTGCACCAACATTTATGACAACTAGACACAGTTACAAAAAAATAATGACAATTTTTCAAATCCATAAAACAAAATTGCGGCCATTCAGACTTTTGTTCATTGAATAACTCGGGAACCGTTGATATTACGAAAATTTTACAAGAATAACTTTTTTTAGTAAATTTGATTACAAATCGATTCAAACCTTATTTGTTAAGATTGGACCAATATTGACTGAGATATGGCAGCTTTAGTGATAGGTGACCGCTGGAGGCTAGTTGCAGTGCATCCTGGGCATGAGGCTAAAGTCTGCCACAACAATGCAACAGTCTCAGTCTGCTTTGCATGTTATTTGTGAGCGATTTTAGAGTATTTCGTGTGAATTTTAAAGACATTAAAAAGGAGTGCAACTAACCTGTATACTATTGATGATATTTCCACACATCAATCTTACAAATTTTGTAATCGGAAAACACTTGTTATCTTTACTTTGCTAGATGGAAATGATGGCGTCGAAAATCAAGACGCTACAGAAGGAGGTGGTGACACTGTCCAAGTCGACCGGCAAGAAGACGTCGCTGGGCGGTGCGGCTGCGGCTGCGGCGGCCGCTGCGGCCAAGGAGTCGTCCAACAACAGCGGCAGCGGCACCGACTCGCCGTCGATCACGTAACGCACGGCCGGCCGCCGCAAGCCGCGTGCGGCTCGTGAAAGCAGCGCGGTGCGGTTAGTGAAAGTGTGTTAGGGTCGGGGAAGTGGTTTGACGGCGGTTGACGTGCGGTGCGGTGCGGTGCGGTTTGACTGCGGTTAGTGTGAGTGTGTAGTGTACGTAGGGACGGTGACCTGACTGAGTTTTGATGTCGAGCGGTACGTAATCAATAATTATAATAATAATAATGATACGATGTAAAAATAGTAAAATATGTAGCTTCGCTTGCCAATGGAGGGGAATGGATTCAAAACGTTAAGAAAGATCTAGTTCTAGCAAAAATTACTGATGATGAAATTACAAATCGAAATAATTTTAAAACAAAAGTAAATAAATGGGAAATTATTCCAGAGGTAAAAGCTCCAAGAGCTGGAATGAGATGGAGTGATGAAAGAAAAGCGGCTTTTTCGCAGAAAATGAAAAGCTGGTGGGCGAACAAGAAAACCGCCAAGTCAAATAAAAGTCAACGACCATGATTCAGACTCAGCGTCTTCCACTTCGGGAGCTATACGGCTAATAATAATAATAATAATAATAATAATGATAATGATACGATAGTGTAATGATAATGATGAAATTTAAAAAATAAAAATGTAACCTATTTGTTCATCAGGTTTAAGCCTGGTTTTCATTAGTAGAGTTAGGGCCGCTTTCCCCAACGCTGCTTATCCTATACATCTAGCTTAAGCCACATTCGGAGAATAGGAAAAGTATAGAAAAAAAATTGAGCGTCAGCTGTTATTACTTAAGCCGGTTTCTCCAACGTCAGTTAAACCAATTTTTAGTTTAAACTTGGGTTTTACCACTCACTAGAAACTTTTTTGTCAGAAAGTCCGATGTTCAAACAGCTGACCATTTGACCATTTGTTAGCATCATTGAATCAAATGGTCAGCTGTTCGGACATCGAACTTTCTGACAAAAAAGTTTCTAGTGAGTGGTAAAACCTAAGTTTAAACTAAACTGTCGTTGGAGAAACCGGCCCTTAGGGCCGCTTTCCCCAACGCTGCTTATCCTATACATCTAGCTTAAGCCTCATTCGGAGAATAGGAAAAGTATAGAAAAAAATTGAGCGTCAGCTGTTATTACTTAAGCAGCGTTGGGGAAAGCGGCCCTTAGTGGTAGAGTTCCCTGGGCGAGTACTAACTATCTTGTGAACTCTCCCAATGAAAACGTTCATAGTAGAGTAGAGTGATGGTAGAGTACTTGTTTTTAAGTACCAAGTAAGTAGAGTAGAGTTAGTACGGTAGACTTAGTATGCTAGTTACTCTACCACTAACTCTACTAATGAAAACCAGGCTTAAGAGTGGGCAATAGTAGTCAGCCATATTGGAAATGGTACCATAAGATCAATGTAATCTTTTACGTTTGTAAGAAAATTAAGTTTGAAGTGCCAAAGGAATGAGAATAAAATTATTTATGGGGTTCTTCTTTTTTGCTTTTTCAATTAGAAAATTACTGCAATAATTGCAGCAAAAATAAACTTTTTCAAGTTTGAAGAAAAAGGAGTTTTTTGGAAAAATATTTAAAATTTGAAAAAGACGCCCCTGTAACATTTAATCATTTACAACCGTGTTATAACGCAATCATTACAGTTTCATAATTACAATCGAAACAGTAGCTTTTTCGAAATGGAATTTGAAACTTGTATCATAATGAGTTCATTACGATATAGATTGTATTATAACAAGGTCCTGGTTCAATCTGTTCTAGTTTTAAAAGGCATAACAGTCCATGTCTAGTCCAAGGCAGCTGCCTGATAAAGCAGCATGATATGGATGTCTAGTGTATGGGAGGGTGCCTTACCATGGCAGTTGTTTAATCAAGATTATTTTATTTGATTGAAAATTGTGTCCTGTACATACAGGGCTAACCTAAGGTTGAAGTTTGGAAGTTGTGACGTCATAACGCTCCGCTCGGGATCTAAACGTAGCTAGGTCATCTTACCTTGAGTAAGGCTTTTTGTGGGTGCGTTTCTGTATTCCATTGTGTGAGGTGAAGAGAAGCTGTGTGTATCAAATTATGAATGTGGCCGGGCGTATTTTACAAAAATGACGTATTTTTTAGAATAATACGAAATAATTTGTTGTAATTTTGTATTGTGTTTGTGTTATGGTTGACTGGCCGCTAGAGAACTGAACAAGAACACTGTTGATTATTGATAACAATTTTTTTAGTCAAAATATAAAAAATATTCATATGCTAGGCCTACTTAACTAATAGGTGATATACCTACTGCCTGAGTATAAGCTCCGTGTCCCTGGGAGGAATGCAATACTTAATCGAAAACCGGTTTTTGTAGTGTATAAGAGTGCTATCTTCGTCTCTCCTCTTCAGCCGTCAGGGACATGGAGCTTAGACTCTGGCAGTATTTATCATGTTGGCACATCCAAGCAAACAAATGTCCCGTTATTTTAATGAATGAATTTGATGAGATTAATGCGAAATTATCTATTTTAGATATGTATTGACTGGTAAATTCAAGATAATATTTTTTATTGGAACTGTTTTTACTTGAAGCCTGGTAGGCTACACGATATTGAAGCATCCAAAGATATTTTTACCTGCGAAAAAGCCATTGTGACTCTGAAAGATATTATTTATCATTCTGCCATACGCTAGATGACAATAGGCCTATTACATGATCAAATTCTTCTTCCAATAGAATAAGGCTAGGCGTACACCGGTTAGTCAAGACAAGACGAGATTAGTCACGTTTAGTCACAGTACTTCACATAGTTGCTTATGAAGCAACACACACCGATTAGTCATTGCATCAGTGTGTGCTGCTTCATAAGCAACTATGTGAAGCACTGTGACTAAACGTGACTAATCTTGTCTTGTCTTGTCTTGACTAACCGGTGTACGCCTAGCCTAACCTTGTACTAAACATGCGATTACAAGTACCCACATAAATGGATGTATTTTCAACACTTGCTCCCAGTTGCACAGATATCTGTCAAGTTTAATCTCCAATTAACTGTGTTGATTCTGATGAATTGAGTGATGATTACGTAAATGTTGCTCTGTTTTGAGAATATTGAAATTTAGGACAAAATTCGTTCTTCTTTAGTTCTCAGCAGTCAGTGAACTGTATCTTTAGATAGTTAATAAATTATTTATTATAATAATTGAAATGAAAATTAATTGATTATTTCAATTTTTATCGTTTTAGTAAAGTAGGTGCATGTGAAATAAGAGGCAGGGTGCATTTATACTGGGATTCAGTTGAGTCTGATGAATTACTTCCTAGTGAAAATTATAAAAAAGGTTTTAAAATTGAAATTCCTAATATGGGAAATAATCTTGAGTGTATTGTAATTCCAACTTTCAGTTCTCTCATTGTCCAATGCGATTGGGAATAAATTGACTGGTTGGTTTCTGATACTGCAAATACCACAATATTGATAAGTAGGTTAAAATATTATTGAATTTAATAAAATTATTTATATTTTAGGTCGAACAAATTAAACATTATTATCGGGTTGTTAGGGTTAGACGATTTTCCATCTTTTACATGCACCTTTATAATTTTTTATTTTTCTAAGATTCATATCAAAGTGAATAGTCTATTATGGTTAATTATTTATTCAATTCATATCATCGAAATACTCTAGATTTATTGGTTTAATCTGATTGACAGGTAGAGTAGAATTTTTTGGGGATCTTACGAATGTAGTGGGGGTAAACCTCCTTTTATTCACCCACCATACTAAAAAAAATCTACTCCATCGCAATATATTCACAAGTTGTATTCTTCTGGAAAGTGTAGTATATTATAATTCATTATCATTGATAGAAATTTGTCTGTTTATTTATTGTTGTTTAAATATATTGAAAATGAATAAAAATTCTTGAGCTCGATACTCACGCCACTTATTAAATAGTATATTTCGTTCTCCTATTAAATAATATTTTGGTTCTTGTTTGTGGAGAGCATATTATAGGATTTGAAAATGAAAAAAATAATTTTAAAAATATTTTGAATCAGCATTTTTGATGTTACCAACTACAAGAGCAAAAGAAATTGAATTTTTAGTATTAACAAGCTTATTTTTATCTGTGACATTTTCTATGATTGATTTTTAACAAATTGAACTATTTTGAGTACGATATCTGATGATTTTACTTTAGAGTGACAAAAACAAAGAAATTTTATTGGCAATCTTATTATTAGTTTTTAAATTCTATCTTACCAACTACATTTCTTTTATCTGTAGAGTTTTGGCCTACTGTGCTATTGAAACAAACTTGAATTATGATCAGGGATATAATTTTGATTTGTGATTGTTTTTAAAACAAAAATCATATCGATATTCAAGCTCCAATTAGTTTATAAGTTTTCAAGTTTAGAAGTATTAACAACAAAATCGTGTTATTGGGTCAATGCACTCCTATTATTTTTAATTATTTCCTAATTTATTTTAATTTTAATTCAGGTCAGCCAATTTAAATTAGTTGTAGGAATGAATTTTGTTACATGAATTGAAATTTTTAGTGTATTGTTTAGGTGAATAAATTTTCAATTGGGTGTGAATGGAAACAATCGATGTATTAGGTATGTTATAATTAATTGTATGAAATGTTTTTCAAATTAAATAATGAATGGGTATGAAAATAATTGGTTTCTTATCACTCTGAGCAACCTGCATGTTATCTATTGTGCGTTTCCATTCCTAGTTTTTCCTTGAAATTTCAATTGAAAAATTTGTTCAGAAAGATCAGAAAAGTTGATAAAAAGTTCCTCTACCTTCAAATTTCAATTTTTTAAACGAAAAAGTTGACAATGAAATCATTTTTAAAGTAGAGTAGGCTAGTCCCTTGTCGCAATATTATCTCATAAAATAATTAACACTGCATCTAAAATCGTTACTTATGATTCGATTCACAGAGACTGATTATTTATACACTATACAGTCTGTAGTCTGTATGATTCATATAACTTGGAAGCTATCAGATATAGTAATATTCTTTTAATTTGGCGGATGGCGAATGACTTTCATTTAACGTTTCCATGGCAACGGGTTATGTTCTATTGATTTATTCTTTAAATATGTTTTTTACATGTTATATACAGTATTTATGTGGAAAAATTTCAACATAACATCACCCGTTACCATAGAAACGTTAAATGAAAGTCATTCGCCATCCGCCAAATTAAAAGAATACTACTGTTATAGATGTCCGGTTTCTCAATCGTTCAGTTAACAGTTTACTGGACGACTGAGAAACTCAATGAACTTGTATAACTGTAGGCTATTACATAGCAAAATAATTTGAAGTGGGGGAAATAAATGAGAGATAACATTTTGTCTGAGAAAAAGTCTGTATTGAAATTTTTTCGAAATTAATACAAAACTCAAAATACAACATACAAGTTGTTGAAAACGAGCACAAAAATAAAAAAAACAATCGATCTTCAATAAACACACATTAATTTATAAGATATTGAAAAAATGTAGGTACATGAAAAATGTAGAGATTTAAAAAACTTTAATGCACAACTAAAGATGGCAATTTTCATAGTTTTTATCATTAACAAATATACCGTATTAGTATTTCATGAACTTGTATTCATCCAATTATTTTTGGTATGAGAATTATAGAACAATACAATGAAATCAAACTGAAAATATGATAATCTGAGAGAATATTCTCAAATTTTGTCCTCATCAATATACATTATAAAATACACATGGATATTTTCTTGAAAATTGCCATCTCCCCATTCCCACCATATTTATTGAATAACTAATAAGTGAATGTTCAAGTTGATAACAAGTGACTCATAAGAAAAAACTATCAACAACTTAGGTTGAAGCGCGCATAAGATTTCAATGTGACATAATAATTGTAACTTCTATAAATGCATCAATAACAATCTCCAAAAATACAGTATTTCATATTGTATGAATGATAGACTCCAGTACAGTACTATATTTCTCAATATTCAATAAGATGTATCACAATAGAGATGATAGAAATTACAAGTCGATTGTAAGAATTACAATTCTTGTCACAAATATTTTGACATATTATTTCAACTGTATGTACAAATAATTATAGCAGGATTATATTAAATTGTCAGAAAACAGCTGATTTAACGTCAGTAAACGAGAGTACATCAATCAGCTGTTTTCTGACAATTTAAAATAATCCTGCTTTATAAATCTGAGATATTTATAATAACCAATGCCAACATTATCTTACATTTTCATAACTGATTCTACCACACTACAAATCAGACTACATTTGAATTTGATTACAACAATTTTTATTGATAAACTCTAGGTTTTCATCAATATAATGCCAAGAATGTTCATAACAGTATTGCACAATAATAGTATTATTCTCAACAAACAGCTACAAAATCAACTACCTATTCAATACAAAAAAGAGTCATTAATTTACTCAACTTAGGAACAAACTATGTTTCATTGTTCTGCTAGGGTACTGGTACTGTAAATTTATAGTCAATCAATTTTCAATTCACAGTATTTTCAGTAAAGAACTTGGTGGTATTTTAAAAATTAATTATTATAAATAAACCAAATAGGAACAAATTATGTTGCATTTTATTTTGAGAAATAATACTATAACTTCATCAATTTTCAACTTAGTATTTTGACAAAATCTGAAGTAAATTCACTATAAAAATAATTAAAAAGAGGTAACAATTTTAAATTTTACCTATCACAAATTACTTCAAAATTCAAGTGAATTCACCTGAACTACTAGGCTAATAATAAGACTAGTGAGGTAACCGAATTAAATTTAATAACTGTATATAATAATAAAAAATGTTAAATGCTAATAAATAAATTGAACCAACAAAAATGAGACAGCAATAAAAATTAAACTTTAATTATACAATGAGTAATAGAACCAAAAATAATAATATAACAAATTCCAACCATCATCTAAGATATTCAGTCAGTCACTTTGAATATCTCTTACTACCTTTTCAAAGTTGGTCTCAAAATAAACATCATTATATAACATATTTAATTGTACTTTTAACTTTCTTTGTACTGATGAAAATTAACCTGCCAAACCATCTCCGATCAATTACTTAATCTGAGATTAAAAATTGAGCTTATGTAGCAGGTAAGTTTGAAAAAGTATTGTCACAAGTTCAAAAAATCGATCGAAATAGTATCGATAGTATGATAATAGGTAACGCATTTCATCTTCAACCCGCTTATAAATACTAATAAGAATTATTACAAAACGTCACTATATCGATCAGATTTTCCTTGTTTTGTATAGATATATAAGTAACCTATCAGTGAATACCGTGTATCAAAACGAACGGAAAAATAGTTTATATTCTTAAAAATTCTAAACTACCTTATAAAACTGTACATCAAAAGTCTTGGGATATTTAAATTATATAAATGTGGAGTTTTATTGTAAAGTTATCCTTATAAAGAAATGAAACGGTTCTTCAAGTTTTCTTGCAAGACTCCAATATATCTTATAATAATGTACATAAAACTTCTCCCTGAACTACAATTGGCCAAGTCTACTATTGACCAAGATCTTGTCAATAACTATGTCACTATTAATAAGATTCATTATTGTATATGTCTAGAAAATAGTTGATTGACTAACTTTGATTTAGAATGAAGGCCTGCATCACACTTCTTAGACATTTCCGTGTTATCAACAAATTTCTGATAAAATTTAAAATGCCTCACGAATCAACATCAAAAGTATTGGAAGGAAACTCCAAAAAGTACCCTAAAAATTTGAAAATTAATAGTAAAAAAGAATTGTTCAAGTAGTCTTAGGTCTAGTTTCTATAATAATCAGGTATAAGGTATACTGTTATTTGTCTGGCACAAATGCATTCACAATAAGTAATAGTAATAAGTAATAGTTCTATAGTTTAGTGAAAACGAATTGAGTAGTTTGTTCATCACTTTATCTATTTTACAATAAACTAGTTCACAATTTGATCAAGAAAATACGAGCCTAAAATTAGCTCCATACAGCTTTTTGTATCAAAATTTTTTCGGAAAAATTAGTTCAACAACTAACAATCTAATAGAGTAAAAAATGAGCCAACATCAAAACTCCATAATATTATTTGAATGAATATTTCTCAGTCAAAAATTTACTGTCAATCATTCAACAAAAACATAAACTGAGATCGAAGCTCCTAACATTACTCTATTTGTACAAAATTCTTATCTTGTTCAGTTAGCCCCTGCGCCCACTTCGCAACTGCTATCTGATTTCAGTCAGCAACCCAATGTTGCCAGATGAGATTTGGCTGTTTTTGGGGTAATCTAAACTATCAGCCAAAGTTATCTGGCAACGCTGGGTTGCTGACTGAAATCAGATAGCAGTTGCTTAGTGGGCGCAGGGGCTAAATGAGTCAACAATTTAACTTACTTATCACTAAACCATGACTGAGCTTCCTTGGAATGTTTAATACTCTTGTTAATACTCTTAATCTTTCCTTTGGTCAATCGATAAATTTTAAATTAGTTAAATTAATAAATTAGTTATCTTATTCAACAGTTAAGGTTTAATGAGTAAACAATCCACCCAACTTTTGAAGAAACATTATTACAATAATTATTCTCCGTAGCGTTGCTTGTAGGTGCTTACCATGAATTCGGTCTCTAATAATTCGTTATTTCTCGTATAACAGTTCTTTGCAACGTTAAATAAGTCAAAAGTTCATCCCACTCGTCAACTTTTCAACGAATATTATTATTGAAATTATTCTCCGTAGCGTTGCTTGTAGGTGCTTACCATGAATTCGGTCTCTAATAATTCGTTATTTCTCGTATAACAGTTCTTTGCAACGTTAAATAAGTCAAAAGTTCATCCCACTCGTCAACTTTTCAACGAATATTGTTATTAAAATTATTCTCCGTAGCGTTGCTTGTAAGTGCTTACTATAAATTCGGTCTCCAGTAACTCGTCGAGCTGATTTTTAGTTATAAACTGTGACTCCCCATTGTCATCTTGTAGGTCCTCGTAGAACGCGTGGAACGTCTTCACCTCCTCAATCGACATGCGCAGCATGCAAACCACGTCAGATGTTTCCTGTTCGGCTTCCAGCAGTTTCTTTTGGAAGTGATCGGTCAGCCTTCCCACCTCCTGTCACAGTTGTAGAAAAACGGTCATTAAAAGAATCAACAGGATGAAAAATTCAGTAGCAAGTTAATTAGAATACAATGTATAATTCACGCTGATCTTGTGAATTCACTTGTGAATGAATATATTATATTGTACATGAAGTACGGTATGTGACAATTTTTTAACTCTAGGATTTGTTTAGTGTAGTTAGAAGGTAAACATACATGAAAAATATTCGTCAATTTTTCAATTCTTGGATTTCTTTAGTGTAGTTGATAACATTACTATAGTTATATTACTCCATTATATCTCGTAAACGGTTGATCCTAGAGTACAAAGCTCCAGATAGCAATTAGAGTGAACCAAATTTACTACATAATTATAACTTGTACAAAATATAGTTTTGTCTTCAGTATAATAGTTTTTGAGTTATACACCACTGAAAGTCGATAATTTTCGTTTTCTTCAAAAATTAATAATCAATGTTGTTTTCCATCACGAAATACTTTTAGAAAATTCAGTTAAAGTAACGACTTGTATTTCACTGTAAATAATTAGGCCTAATGCTATTACTTACATTATTGGAATGCATTTCACTCCTGATGAGGAGCTTCATCAGCCCAAAATTTACAGTGAAATAAAAGTCGTTACGTCAACAGAATAAATAAGTGCGCAATTACGAATTGTCTAAAACTAATAAAAAAATTGAATCGTCCATTTCTGTAGAACACACAGGTCGAATTCGACGGCATAGAGGAACTGAAATGGTTGTCAATGTGGTTGAAGTATCAACTCAACGGAGTAGGAAATTTGCAAGGTGACCAGTCTTAAGCTAAGCTAGGCGTACACCGGTTAGTCAAGACAAGACGAGATTAGTCACCTTTAGTCACAATCATTAACATAGTTGCTTATGAAGCTACACACACCGATTAGTCATTGTATCGGTGTGTGCTGCTTCATAAGCAGGTATGTGAATTACTGTGACTAAACGTGACTAATCTCGTCTTGTCTTGACTAACCGGTGTACGCTTAGCCTTACTCCGACGACCGAGTCGTACGACATGCTCGCCAAACGACCTACTCGTCACTCGCATCCAGTCTGACCACGGCCTGAACAATTTGATTTGAATAGACGGAGATGCGCGTGAAAACTAGGTACCTATCACATGTACCTTAGACCATGTATAGAATAGACACGGTCTTCCCTATCTTCACATAAGAAGTCTTTGAAGCAAACATCTCTACTGTTCTTGCCCCTAACCCCGGTCGTACACCGGAGCAATAAGCAATAGGCAACTAGCAACATATGGATCATATGATCGTCTACTCTATAGAAACAAATAGTCCAATGCACACCTAAAGCAGCTGTTTCGGTGTGCATTGAACTATTGGTTTGTATAGAGTAGACAATCATATGATCCAAATGTTGCTTATTGCTTATTGCTCCGGTGTACGAGCTGCCTAAGAGAGAGTGAGAGCGAGTGAACTGTGCGAGAGAGACAAGATTATCTCAGCTGTTGAGATACTACGACTACACTAAATTCCAGGGACGTCGAATAGTTTATTGGTGCCCGGGGTGAGATGTCAGGCGCCCTTCCATGTATAGCGCTACTGTTAGTGTAGCCTATAATACGAAAGCAAAGAACGCTCGTATAGTTGTGACTTGTGGTCTTGCCCCAAGAACGCTCGTATAGTTTCGACTATAATGATTTGCCCCTAATCAGTCAATTCATGTTTGCTTCAACATTTATAGCATAGGCCGTGTCTATTCTATACATGGTCTAAGCATTGAACTATGTTACATGTCAATAAATGAATTTCTATTTCTATGATCTAACTAACCTGAATCTGCAAGAACTGCAACTCCTGATGATTTCCATTGTACTTGAAGATACAGTCGAACATCTCTTGCTCCTGTCTAACAGCCAGCTGGTTCAGTTCACCGGTCACTTCCGTCTGCAGCGCGTACCGCTTGCCTTCAAACGTTCTCAGCAGTTTGTTGATTTCGTTGTCGAATATCTCCGTGGCTATGGTGCACTTTTGCCGCTTGGCGGGAGGCTCGTCTCCCGGACTTCCAAACTGGTTGGTCGGTTCGAACGCCTGGCAAAAACAAATTGCTTCAATATATAATGGCCACAGTGACTGTCATTATAACAATGGCCACAGTGTTTGGAGTGGTCCGTAGCCGAGGGCGATAAGCGCCGGTCTGATAATCCAAAGGTTCCAAGATCGAATACAGTGTTAGGGCCTGGCCACACTCCTCCTTTGCTCAACTTCACTTCACTTACTCGCATAGTATATCTATATATCGTATGATATATAGATATACTATGCGATTAACTAACTTCACTTACTCGCATAGTGTATCTATATATCGTATGATGTATAGATATACTATGCGATTAAGTGAAGTAAAGTCAAGCAAAGGAGGAGTGTGACCAGGCCCTAAAGAATCTTAGGCTGTTGATCTAGATGAAGAGGAAATCTATGTTTATGGCGTTGATTATTACAAATCTATATCCAGAGTACTAGCGAATCATTCTGATTATGAAATAGGTAAGATCAATAATTGATAATTAATTCCAATACTCTTGGATACTGCAGAGATACTGTCAATTCATGACAGTGGAGCCTAAGGCTAGGCGTACACCGGTTAGTCAAGACAAGACAAGACGAGATTAGTCACGTTTAGTCACAGTACTTCACATAGTTGCTTATGAAGCAACACACACTGATTAGTCATTGCATCGGTGTGTGCTGCTTCATAAGCAACTATGTGAATTATTGTGACTAAACGTGACTAATCTCGTCTTGTCTTGTCTAACCGGTGTACGCCTAGCCTCAAAGTGAATAATTTCTTAGTAAGGAATGCAAATGAGAAATTGCTCTGACAATATAATGGCCACAGTGGTTATCATTAGTTTTGCAAAACTCTTTCAATATAAAATTATTGCGATAATTATTAGGCTATTAGTTTAGTTGAAAAAATTAAAATTAGAAGAATTATATTTATATTCTGTTAATGAAGTACACATTGGATTGAAAATTTAAAAAATGATCATTTGGTTAGTTGTAAAAGTAACATTAGTAATGGAATTGTTATATTGGACTATTATAATATACTTATGTATAAGATGTGAGGATATCTGTGAGTGATATTGATTCTTTAACATTAAAAAATGTATTTCTAGGACTAATAAGACCCAACTGAAGAAGAAACTATAGTCGATTCAGGGAAAGGAGAGACGATGTAAATAAACCTGTGCGTGCGAGAGTCTAGCTAGGAGC
The DNA here is from genome assembly GCA_017141395.1 of Laodelphax striatellus. Lineage (NCBI taxonomy): Eukaryota > Metazoa > Arthropoda > Insecta > Hemiptera > Delphacidae > Laodelphax > Laodelphax striatellus. Next base: position 25,026,822 of record CM029540.1, on the reverse strand, counting down.
AGCTAGACCGATTCACAGTAGAACTACTGAAATAATGTTATTATTATCTGCAGTACCTACGTGATTCCAGTCTGACCTTAAATGAACGTATTGTGAACTGGACAAAAAATTTATCGAAAACAGCTGTGAGTCATCGCTTCTATACGCAAACAGCTTGTTTTGGACGTCTCTCGACTCCGTGAACTAAGTATAGTTCTAATACTGTCTAAGCAATGAAAGGCATAGAATTAAGGTCAAAATTGATAAAATTGAGGTACTGTTCCATTGCTTCTGTAACATGTAACGTTTGTTACATTATAGCCTCACCTCTCGGAATTTCCTCTTCTTTTTCCCCTTTTTTCCCTTCTTTTTATTCATATTTCCGCCAAAGACACTCTGTGGATTGGCACCATGGTGTGAAGCTCTTTCCTTGGCATCTTCCAAACACTTGAGGAAAGTGAGATTTACATTCGGATTGGGAATTGACATGTTGCGCCATCGTTTCGCTATTTCCCTATATCTGCAATAAAATTACACAATTTAATCTCACAACGCACTTTAATGCATGTATTTTCAACATCGAACCAAATACAACATCAGTATTTATCAGTTGTAATACTGCATCCTTCATATTGTATACAATATTAGTATCAACAATATTATTACGTGTTTGAGTGTTCCAGTAACTATTTAAATATGTTTGCATACTCTAATGAGGAATTATTTTCTCATTGTTACGCAGAGTTCTAATAGAATTTGAATATCTCCTTAATGATAATAACTTTCTATTATTCTGTTGTCAATATTTGCAGTAGCAGAAGTCTTCAGAAACTTATATGGCATTAATTAGGAATTATTATCGTCCAATTAATTATTATGATTTAACAGCATCTGTATAGTTGCAATATCTCATTTCCTTCCATCTTTATAAGTATTATCTGGCTGATTTAGCTAATATCAAAAATGAATGCTGCTGTACAGAAGATCTCCGGTAGTCTAGAGGCTAGGGCACTGGCCCGGCAAACCAGAGGTGCTGGGTTCGATTCCCGCCCGGGGAAAAGTTTTTTGTGCAGCAGCATTCATCGAATTTCCTTACTAGCTATTATTCTGTTGCAGTAGCAGAAGTCTTCAGAATATTATATGGCATTAATTAGGAATTTCGTCCAATTAATTATGATAAATGATAATACGCCTATGATAAAGTGGGTATCAAAAAAATAAAAAACCAGTAATAGAGGTTGTGCGAGGGACCCTAGTAATTAAATGTTAACATGCCTCAATCATAGTTGATGAATTATTAAATATAGTTGATCATTTTAAAAAGCTGTACAGAGGTAATTCACCTTCAGTGTGCCTTAGCAAAATTATCCAGCATACATTTTAATTTCAATCAATGAAAAATATAATATGTATTCATTGAATGTAGTAATCATCACCCTCCCATTACCCACGCACAAGCCTAGAGCTCATGTGGGCATCACCCTCCAAAAAAATAATATGTCTCCCCTTAGCAATTTTATCTGTTGAATTTTGTAAATAATGTAAATCACTGATTACTTTTAAAAATAATTGTATAGATATTTTGATACTAATAAAACTGAAACAAATTTTAAGCATTGAGAAAAATTTAGAACAAGCAACTCACCTATCTCGGTCATTAGTCAGATTCCTCCAAATCGCCCAGTCAGGATTGAAATTATCCAGATTTTCCAAGGGATCATCACTGTAGAATTCATCATCATCTGGACCTGCATAGTAGTCTCTTTGTAATGACAAATCTGAATATGGCTTCAATTCTTGTGCATGATCTATTCTTGATGAATTTGTTGGGAAAACTTCTGAAGCAACTTCTTTCTTTACATCTGCTTTTGATTTTGTTGACAATGTATTCAAAGTCTCTGACTTGACAACATCAGAGCTTGATGTTGACTTGGGCAAAGGATCTACACTTGATGTTGATTCTGGCACAGGTTCGGCACTAGATGTTGCAACAACATTTGGACTTGATGTTGATTCTGACACAGGTTCTTCACTAGATGTTGCAACAACATTTGGACTTGATGTTGCAACAACATTTGAACTTGATGTTGCCTCAGGCTCAGGATCTTCACTTGATGGTGATTTTGGCTCAGGTTCTATACTTGATGTTGACTCTGGCTCAGGATCTTCACTTGTTGTTGTGACAACATTTGAAGCTGCCAATTCTTTGATACCTGAACTTGATATGCGCTCTAACACAACAACCGGTATTGGCCAATACTTGACATTATCTGAATTCAATGATGTATCCAACACCAGCTCGACAGAATCTTCACTCAATGATGAACATGATACATCACTTGATGGAGACCCTGACATAGTAGCATTTGAACTTGTTTCCGACAAAGTGCTCCATGTTGACACACCACTGGATGTTGACTCAACAGACAAACTGCTCCTTGTTGACACATCACTGGATGTTGACTCAACAGACAAACTGCTCGATGTTGATACACCACTGGATGTTGACTCAACATCTAATTTTAATTTTCCCCCTGACTCAACATTCAAAGTTGACTCAGCAACATTTGACTCTGGTGTTGGTTCCAACTTGACATTTGAATTTGATGCTGTCCCTGAATCAACATTATCTGAACTCAATGTTGCCCCACTTGCATTCAACCCTGATATATCTGAACAAGTTAACCTCAACACATCTTCTTCATTAGCCTTTGTACTAGCATCTAGAAAACTTGCTTCATTCTTCACCTCAATTACAGTTGGTTCCGACTTAGCAAAATCTGAATTTGATGTTGTCCCTGACTTATCAATATCAGCTCTCAATGTGGCCCCACTTGCATTCAACCCCGATAAATGTGAACGAGTTAACCTCAGCATGTCTTCTCCATTATCCTCATTTTGCTTGCATGCTTCATCCTTCATCTCAATTACAGTATCATTCTGTTCATTAGCAAAATCAATATCCTCAACAACCATCAACCCATCAGTTCCACCTTCCAGAAACTCTTGCATTGTAATATCTTCCTCCTCATCTTCCTCAATGATTGTTGATTCAGCCTGAGAACCTTGGGACAGAACTTTTTGTACATCAGAAAAAAGCTGACTGGAAAGTTCTGTCATAACTTCCTCCAGTTTCTGGCAATCTTCCTTACGTTCAGCAACTATTGTTTTATGGTAGGCCTCAATTTTTGAAAAGGTTTTACTGAGATCTGATGGTGACGTTTCCTGGTTGTTTTCAATTTCGGCCAGTTTCTGTTCCAATTTCATCAGGGAAGTATCAAAGTCATCTCCATCATCATCACCTTCTTCTTCGTTGTCTTCTAGGATTGTTGAACACTTGTTGTGAGTATTATCCAGGCCGGCTCTGTTCAGATCTGTGTTGGAAGCAAACAGTTTACTACGTCTGAGAGCTGATGGCTTCCAGTTCTTCAGTAGAGTTTTGGCCGGTGTACAATAGGGTGCTGAGTTTGAGAATGGTGTATTTTGTAATAGTGGTTTACTGATTGGAGTGCTTGACCAATCCTTTTCTCGTTTGGCATTGGGTGTACTAGTACCGAAAGTTCCATCTTTCAGTGACTTGTGACCGAAAAAAGCTGCCAACTTATCATCTATGACCTTCTTTGCATTTTTCTCATCCTTCAAAAACGTTTCTTTCTCTTTCAAACCGTCAGAGGAGAACACATTTTCCATTTCCTTTTCGGTAAGCATTTCATCATAGTTTTGATCTCCATCTTGCAGTAACTCTTCCTCATTTATTTCTAGATTGTTCTCCGCGGGAATCATATTCTCATCTTCATTGAGTAGTAATTCTTCATAATTATTTCCATCCAAAACTATATCTGGATGGTTGTAATTCAATTTTTTATTATGAGAAAGTTCTTGTGACTCTTTTACAACATCATGAGAAAATTTCTCTTTGCTTTCAAGTTCTTGATCTAGATCAAGAGGAGTTTGCTCTTCATTGTGTATTTTATTTTCAACTTCTGTTTCTTCTTCATTCTTCTGAATAAGAGAGGAAGGTTCTATGTTGTCTACTTCTTTATTTACAATTTCCTTCTCCTTCTCTGTATCCTCTACCTCCACCTTGTCTTCTTTTAAAACTTTCCCCTCTACATTTTTGTCAACATGAGTCTCTCCTAATTCTTCCTCCTTGTCTAAGAGGAACGTTCCTCCATTGTCTAATTGCTTTTCATCCACTCTACCCATACCTATTTTTCTCTTCTTCTCTTTTGAACCATCTACTTCCATATTCTCCTCTCCAACTTCATTCTTCTCATCAACAGAGGAGATCTCATTATTGTGTAAATTTTTTTGAACATCTTCCTCTGTTCCTACCTTTTCCATTCTCTTATTTTCATCAAATAGAAGAGCATTCTCATCTTTTCCTTCTCTATTCTCCTCTACATTATCGACCTTTTCATCATTATTTTCTCCAATTTTATCAATCTTTCCTCCACTCTCTTCAATTTCCTTTTCTTCTACTTCTTTCTTGCAATTTTCCACTTTATCTCCATCCTCTATTTGCATCACATCTTTATTCTCCGCCTTTTCTACTAGCAAATTGTCACCCAATTTTTTCAACTTTTCAAGGTCATCGTTCGTCTCAAAACAAACATCCATTTCTTTCAAACTATCTTTCTCTCCTTCTTTCATCAAATTTCCCTTTTCACATTCAAAGTCACTATCTTCAACTGTCTTTAATGTCCCTTGTACTCCATTTTCATTATTTTCTCCATCAAAAGAGGGGCAACAATCTTTTCCTGAATTAGGCTGGAAGCCCTTTTCAGGAACCGAATACATCTCAGAACAATCAATTCCACTATTCAGGAACGTGTTGTCCTTGAGAAAGTTGAAATTTTTGTCACCCTTAACCTGACTACCTTGATGGTTATCCATTTCTATGGATCTCTAGGGTCAAAGTTAACCGGTAGTGATAAAATATTACTTAAAAAATGGAATGTATACTACTGTAACAAGTATTTGTTATCTTCCTCGATTTCTATATAAAAAACTACCTAATTAGTGTTCATAGAGCCTAAAAACGATTTCCACTAGATATAAAAGAAACATCAAGTGTAAAAGAATAAAAATAATCAATTGAAACTCATCCTGATAAGGACTTCCTTTTCCGCAAAGTTCGTATAAAAAGTGTGTTGAATAAATGGACTTATTCCAATCAGTATAGTCCAATACGATGAGAGTCCAATGCTGTTCCTCTTATCTTAAATGCTGTTGCCATCAAGTGCCATCAAATACACAAACAAAATTGTTGGTGTAAGTCGAATAAGAATCTGGAAAAGAATTAAAATAGTTATTGCACGAGAATGGACAAATGAAGATTTGTAGCGAAAGATATTCTCAAATGAAAATGATACAATAATGCGGTAATCTCTCAAAACTAGATGCGAGAAAAATAGATTCGATTTGAAAAACAACAATTGCCGATACTTGAAATCCTTAAAGATACTAACTTGACATCTCCTTCACTTGAAATTCATTAAATTTAATAATGAGATAAGAGTAAATTGATTCCAAATAGGTAGCCATAATAAGCAAGAATATTATCTCGATACCAAAATAATAAAATATTCAACAGCCTTCCCATTCACAGTTGCTTCCCGGTTATTCGGAACCCACCTAAAGCTGTAGGTCCACTCATCTCTCATCATCATCATCCTTCCCATTACCCTCGCACAAGCTAAGAACTTATGTGGGCATCAACATTTTTATATGGGCAAATGATTGATTATTATTAATAGGTCAATAATTGTTAGAAGTATCAAATGCATGTTTCTATTGTTTGATATCTAAATGAAGGCAGAACAATGATTAATCGTTTAAAAAAGAGATAAGTTAAGGAATATCATTGAGCAAAGTAAGTTAAACACAACCTGTCTATATACACTTAAAATAATGAACATGATTTACTCTCAAGTTAAGAACATGTTAATATAATACTAACACGATATCGGATTATTTATTGAGTAATGTATCAGCAATAAATTTTATAAACAACTAACTTTATACCAGTCTACTCAACTACTAAATTTTATCATACGTTTAAAACGTAATTCAAGCAGAGTAAATATCCAAATATTTACTCTCAAACCTAGATTTAGTCTATGATTTTTCAAATCCGGCAATAATGAGATAAACAAATTAATATCACTATAACTGAATCAGAGTTATATAGGAAATATAACGTATCAATCTCAATCGAATGTTGAATCAATCACGACATGACATGAATACAACAGAAGCTTTTAGTTGATAGTTATGATATTTGATAACTGACAAACGCCTATCTTATGAATATTAAATTATAGGATTCAATAGTGTAATTTACAAGGACGAAAAGAGTCAAAGAAGAAGTTGATTGTGAATTTCTTCAGGTTACAGGCCTAAAAATAATTATAGCAAGTTGAAACATTAGGAAAGTTTATTTACCTGATTACCCAGAAGAGAATACTTTGAAAAATGATCACTGTTTGATTGCAATATATTTAAAATCCGAATTATAAGCTAGTCATGACCATCTCAGGTTGAAATAATAATAGAAGAAATGCAGAAAAATCCTTGCAAAAATGAGTGTCGCCAGTGCAGTGCTTTTTGCAGAATACACGTTTTTGGTTTTGCCATTGCCAGAAACTTTCCAAGATCAAGCGAGCGAAATTCAAATTTTGGGGTTCTTGATCTGAGACGATTCGAAGACATAATGGAGCGTCGACAAGCATTTTTCAAAATAACGACAAGTTTGATCATCAACTTTGACCTCATTCAAAGGTGTAGAGTTGTCATCCAACAATCCTGTACGTATTAATTTAATTTAAATACCAAAACTCAAGATATTAGCGTTTAAGTGAGGATTCCGTAGAATGCCTGTATTGAAACCAATCATGATTATTTGAAAGGTATTCAACTATTGTAGGTATTTCATTGGCTTAAAAAAATCAATTGGCTATGGTGTTTAAGATTACTTCACTAGTAATTACCAGATTAAACAATCACCATTCATTGATTAGAACTGTATGTCCTTTGAAAACGATTGTTCTACATCATAAATCTCATCATATTATACCACTTGACAAGGTTCTTTTCCAAATACTCGTAATATTTTTACATCCTTGTTATCTAAATTTTATGCTTTTTATTACTTTATAATTCCCATTTCAATCAATAAATGAAGTGAGTCGAATCTTTTCCAAAATTGTTCAAGATTATTGTATTTTCTTTGAAATAATTGAAATAATGTTGAAGGGGAATTTCATTATGAATAAAACATGGGTCTAAAAACAGACCCAAGCTGCTTACTTTGTCGTCGATACATTAGGACTCAGTCTCACTCTTGTTCACTGCCATTAGAATCGCTCACTGATATATTCTCAATTTTGTTTCTAAAACAGTTCTAATTATCATAATTATGTTTGAAAAACTATAAAAAATTTCAAGAAAATCTATCTTTATTTGTATTTAGTTAGATCAAGATCTTCTTTCTTCTATTTTGCAGTACTCATCCTGGAATGGCAAATTCATGCTTCGATGAACTTACATTTGAATAAAGATCTTCCATTATCATCATAATATTATTTATTAAAAATATAGCCCAGATTTTTAATAATAAATAACAAACAACAATGTCAGGATGAAATTTATTTTGTTTAGTTGGTTAAGTTGGCACTACTTTCAGTCAGTATCCAGACCAGGGACCTGACATCTCACGGACTGGAAGTAAGAGAAAAAAGGGGTGTAGGATGACTTTAGTTTCCGGACGGACTTTTAGCGGTGTATTTGAAAACATCATAAGTTGATAATAATTACAACTGATTCTGATTGAATAGCGGATGGTTCAAAAGCTTGATTCACGCATAACGATATTATATCAATGATATTGAAGATTAATCCGAAAGTTTGATACACGCGTAACGATATTAGAAGTTAACCATTATTAGTGAATTAGTGAATAACCATTCTAACCTGTAGTAGAGAATCACACCTACTTCTACTCAAAACAACCTAAAAAACAAAGAATCTAACAAAAATTTTATATTTTGCCGTAAATATCAATCATATTCTCTCAACAGTTTTGATTTATACCGCAAAATATACCATAAACTCTTTAGTCTTTATAAAAATGAAACTTAACCTAAAAGCTCTGAATTCAAATACAGCGCCAAAACTCCGTCCGGAAACTAGAGACTCAGCCGGAAACTAGAGACTCAGCCTACACCCCTTTTTAACATGGGGAAGATACAATATTTCCACTCCGTCTATGACAGCCCCCTGATCCAGACAGTACTCGTCATGATTACTATTTGTGCTTGATTTTATAGACATCCATTTAACTACGCAAAAGAACAAAATAATACAGTAAGTATTATCTCTTAATTTACAATTCTTTTCATTTATAATACTCATTTATAAACCATTTCCAAACTCTAGCTATGCTCATTTCTGCCGTTTGACACTCATGCTTTCTGAGCTTTTTAGTAACCTATTAGTCGGGGTGTAACCTCTACCTACCGATTTATTTGCATTTATTCTTGGAATTGCCATAGGATTGTTTGCTCCATTACGCACTAAATATTGATGTCTGCTTTATTATCTTCACACAATGTCATTTCAAACGATTCATCAACTCAGATTCTTTTGATACTAACAACCTCAGTATTCCAAGTAAATATTTTCGTATTGGCTCAAGTAATTTCATTCTGACGTAGTATGTGTTGTCTGTGACTTATTGTTGTGGTTGTTTCAAATGAATTGTACAGAGAATGTTGTGGATATTTAGCTGGGAATCTTATTTGGATTGAAAAATGATCTTTTTACAACGTAAACAAAAACATGAAATGCCCTTGAATTATCAGATAACGTTTCGTGTGTCTGTGATTGTGATACCACAGTTACACCGTGCTCACTAACAGATGTACCTTTGATGTTTTCAATTTTTACCGTAGACTGGTAAATCCTCGTCCACCAATTATAATTTCTATGTCTGAGTTTGTATCACATTCTAAGTTTGAGTTCTATCACATCTGAGTTTCCTATCACATTTTTTGTTCTCATAGCCTACTTGAAATCAGTGTATAATATCTACTTGCATATTTCTCGTACCAAGTTAGACGCAATTTATCCAATAGATACGTTGTACTTGAGTAGGCCTGTAGCCTACTATCATTTTGACAATCATAAAAACTTGAAACTGAGATAATGTTTATACATCTATTTTAATGGGTTTATCATTATCATCAATATTATTATCTTGCTGATTTGCAGATCTTTTGATAAAATATAGGTTTAAAAATGTGCCTCTTCAACTACTGTTTTCTTAGAAAGTCTAAGGGGCCTCATTTTAACTTGGCAGTTTATCAATTTGAGAATACAAACCCTCTAAAATTATTGGAATATAAAATTCCAAGCAAATTTACTCTATCTCTTATAGTTTACTAATAGCCTATGTATTTTATTTCTTCACATTAATATTCTTATTGAATTTGTCTATAAATTGTATCAGCTAAATATTACATTAGTTCTTGTTGCCTACATAAGATGTATGTCATAAACAAGGATGTATCGTCATAAACCTTACTATAAATTTTAAAATGTTGGTCAAAAGATGTTAGAACAATAACTAGAGTTGATAAATATCAAGCCTGTCACTAGCAGTCTTACTTTGCTTGCAAAATTTTAATAAAAGATAATAATCAAATATGCCATAACTATATAGACCTATCTCCATAAAATTACAGTATTTTATTATTATTCTATCCTATCCTATCCTATTATTCTTGAAAGAAATTACTGTAGTAAAAAACATGCCTAGTGTTGAGTACAACATTTTATCCTCAGATTGAATAAGTTTTTTTTTATCGTATGACTTTTTATCGGTGGGGAGACCCTCACGGGTAGGTTCCACTTCGCCTTATTTTTTGTGTCGGTCACCCATCCAAGAGTAGTCTTGAATGTTTGTTATAACCACATGATTACTTAGCAACCGCTCTCACCGAGTGGAATATAATAATTATATTCATGGATATTATACATGAGTTGAATATATCATACACTTTGTATGAAGTCTATCCTTCAAAGAGAATAACATTCCAAAACCAGCAAAGATTCGGGTAAACGATCGTAGATATCGATTATTCGATAATTATCGATATTCGATTCAATATCGATAATTATCCCCAGTCATCGATAATTCACACCTGTAATCTTTTTGATGTGTTCCAAATAAGTCTTGCAATGAATAGCTAACAGTAAACTCTTTCGGTAAATGAGTTTCTTGACCTAAGATAGTATACATGCTATTGGAAAACATTACAAATAAATGACTGTTTTTTCCTGTTTACCATGCATAATGCTGTGGAGTACTGCGTCGAAATGTAATGCTTTTTAGGCAAGTGTAATACCCGAACAAAACAGTTACCATATTTAGATTGCGATTTTTTATGATTAAATGAGTTGTCGATTTTTTGCTGACATTCATTGTAGATAGAAAGAACAAGGATTTTTTCAATTTAACATTATGATTATTCTAGTATTTTTGGTTTAATTCTTAGAAACAAAAACTGAATTTTCATTCTATTTTATTGGTTTATTGTTCTTTTAAGCACACGCCAAATTTTTATGAAATTTGATTTTTTTTGTATTCATATTTTACTCAATGGTTGTTACAATTTTCAAACATATAAATTTATGAAAAATGAAAATTCAAAAATTATTGAAAAAATATATCCTGAATGAATTCCTCATGGCTAATTCAAAAACGAAAATCTTTCAAAAGTTCCTTATCTCTTCCATATTAGGCCTATCGAGATTTTATCAGGTGAAATTTAATTTCAATTATTATAAAACTAAAACTATTTTTTTCAATTTAGCTTTCACTTCTTGGTTTTGAACTGTATTAGGCTATTCATAATATCTGTTACTGTAGTAAAATATTAATTTGAAGGTGGAACCTTCCAGAAGATACTAAGGGCCGGCCGGTTCATGAGCTCAGGATTTAGCCAAGTCCTAGACTAAAACGGGTGGCCACCGTAGCATCGACAATCGTTTGTCTCGATAGTTTAGTGGGTTAGCAGCATAGAGAGCCCTTGGTACATAGTGTCGAGGCTAACGTTTGTCGATGCTACGGTGGCCACCCGTTTTAGTCTAGGACTTGGCTAAATCCCGAGCTCATGAACCGGCCCTAAATTGACAAAATGTAGTTGAATTTTTGGAAATAATATCGATAAGGGTCTCCCCACCGATATAAAGCAATATGAACATAATATTATATGATTTGAATAATTCTGAATTCCCTGAATAGAGTATACTATTCTTGAAAAGTGGATCAGAGTAAATTGAGGTGAAATTCAATCACTAACAGGTAAAAATTAACTGGAGATAGGAAAAACGAGGAAAATAGTCTAATATATTGTTCCTGTGTTTCGTGTCAGTTACAATTGAAAAATAACCAATGGCCAAACATGTTATTGTGATTTCGCCTATGATTCATCTCTGCTATCTCGAACGTGATATTTCCAGAAGATACTAATTGAAAAAATGTAGTTGAATTTTTAGATAAAATATCGCGATGAAAATATTGTTTTTGTGGTCTGTTTTGTTATCAGTTCCAGAATCGTTACTGTTCAAATTAGTTTGATAATTTTTTTCCTTATTCCTCTCTGGCGGTTGTTATCCCCACTCCAAATTGTTGGAGAACTTGGTAATGTTTGTGTAATTATTATGTTAGTAGGGGATAGGTGTTTATTGTTGAATGAGTATTTCTATTTGAGTCTTATTTCTCATTTCGTAGTTGTTTCTCTCATTTGATAATCATTGTTTCATTGTTTTGATAATCTTGTATATTGTTTCAAAATTTGTGATATTTTGTCAACGCATTGTGAAAACTTGAGTTGCATTTTATTGCATTCATATAACAGTTGTGTATCACTCTGCTAAGTTCTTGGATTTGTCTGTTTGTAAGCATGAATAACAATATTATTAATTTTATAAAAATAAAACTTATTAATTACAATTCAAGTTTTATTCTTATTTTATATATTTTTTAAACTACGTTTTTTTTACTCTTCAATTTTTTATCACTCTTGAGTCTTTTTTATACATTTAATGATATAATTGTACAATATATATTAATTGTTATATTAATATATAAATATTGTATATTAATTAATGATATATTGTTTAATTAGATAGCAAATATGTAAACTGATTAACAACAGTCTTGTTCTATTTACTAAAAAAAAGTATCAAAAGATACGAAATTTCGGTTGAAATTTATATTTGTAAGTTATTTGTAATTAAAAACCTAAAAAACTTTCAATTGAGGCATCCATTTCCAAAGTGACTCTTGTCCATTTTTTTCAAAAATGAGATTTTGGCGCCATACGATTTATAAGGCATTTCTGTTTTAGTATATCATGATTTTCTGTTACAAAACGACCCATATCACATAGTAAATTGATTTGAAAGTCGTCTGCAGTTCCAAAGTGTCTCTTGTCCACAGAGAAAATATCAAGATGGCTGCTCATACTTTCCTCTAACAAAGTGACTCTTGTCCCATATAATTTTCCAAACAAACGCCATCTTTGCATTCAATATTGTCTCTTGTCCAAGCTAACAGACACTTTAAAAACAACTTTTTCTTTAAATAAATAAAACAGCAGCCAGTCATATGGTAGTGAATTGTGTAGTGAAAACACTGGTTAACAACTGGAAGAAATTGTTTTGTATTTCAACCTGTCAATTTTGATGGCTATATGCTCAAAGTTTTGCTCAAAATGAACGTGGAGGAAGCTGATGTGCGAATTTGTGGTTTAGTGACTCCTGTTCCAGAAGGAAAAGGAAGAAAACGGCTACGAAATCCGGAAAATTAGAGTAAAAATGTATTAAAGAAGAAAAAATATTCTTCTAAAGGTTTGTTCAACTACCAGAATGTGAACATAAAGACAGGGATTTCAAGTGCAGTGACCTATCGGTGCAGGATGTTCGCAAGTTTCATCAAAACTAATAAAAACACGATGTAAAAAAACTACTTCAACTGCTCTTCGGAGAAGAATGGGAAGGTCTCTGTGAACTGAATTTTTACAAGAACTTTCTCAATGATCAAATAAATAGGCAAGAAGATAGTGAAGATGAAAATGAGGGTGGTTTCATGGAAGATAATGAGCTTGCTATTTTTTTTCTTTGCTAGGGATGGTTCCCACATAAGCTCTAAGCTTGTGTGTGGGAATGGGAAAGATGATGAGAGATGAATGGACCTACAGCTTTGGATAGGTTCCAAAACACCGGGAAGCGATTCTGAAGCTCATAAATTTTTGTATTTAGAGGAGCCGGTCACCGTTACAACAGTAGTGGTAGGCGCTGTATCTTATCTAATCTTACCGATTAGACGTGCTTTTGTCACGGACCAACCTCTTCTAAACATTCCATATCATTCTTTAGTTTATTATTATTCTTGTATGATTTTGATTTATTACTGAATTTCTTTCAATACATGTGAATTATTTTTATTACACTATGTACTTTTTCAAAGCATTACCTTTCTTTCACAAACAATTTTATTACTTCACTTCAAAAACACCCAATGCATAATAGTTCCAAAATGACTCATGTCCCATCTTCCCAGTTCCAAAACGTCCCTTATCCAACATGCAGTTCCAAAATGACTCTTATCCATCTTATTTTCCAATTTTTCAGAAGATTAATGAAAATTGGAGTATTTTACTATTCATTAATGCATTCATATCAACCTAAGGAAGTATAAGTAGTAAAATAAAAAGAATTAACCTAATATAACCTCTTTCAGTGTTATTTCGTGATTTCTGAAAAATTTTGTTTAGTGGACAAGAGTCACTTTGGAAATGGATGCCTCAATTATAGAATTCATTATTCACTAAAAATAAATTATGTAAAACTAGCCTAATAATTAAAAATAAATAAACTATAATTTTTTCTGTTTGCTATTTTAGTATGATGTAAACAATAAATTCAAATTTGAAAAAAATTGAATTTGAATTCAAAAATAAATTACATTAATTATTTATTAAACTAATAGTCACTATAAAATTCATTTTTCACTAATATTGGGTTGCACCACAGTCTAAAAAATACATTTATTGTATTTATTAGACTGTGTTTGCATCAAGCAAGTTCAATTTAGATCCAGGATCAGTGCAATGCTAATAATTAAATAGGATCAGCTAATTCAAAATAGTTGCTCCTGGTTGATGCAACTCAACATTTAATTGTATTGGTCTAAAAACATGTCCATAATGATTCATTCGTAATATATTCAATCACTCAATAGTTGAAAATACGTAGAAGATAATTATAACTTGAAGATCAACTTCATTTAAACTACAGTTGAATAAACTACTGATTTATTAATAATAAATCAACTACAGTTAACTGTACTGTGCCAACATGCTTGTGAATAATGTAATATTCTTCAATCTTTCATGCATTTTCTTTTCATCTAAAGTGTTTACTAATTTTTCCTTTCCATTTCATCTGTAGGCTATATCGGTAATCTTTTTTATTATTTCTGTGAATAATCACAATTACAATTCTCATCTTCCTGTCTATTTTAATATTCATAGGTTTTATTTGTCATTGCATACAGTATTTTAATAAATATTTTGTTTTATTTATTTTTCAGTGAATACTTATCATGGCGGACTCTATGGCCGCACAGTCGGTACATACTGTAAACCCTAATACAGCGAATGTTGTCAAAGAAGGCTGGTTATTCAAAAGAGGTATGAAAATTTCTGTAACTTTTTCAAATTATTTAAACTTCATTCGTTTCATGAATTATTGTGAAGAGAGGTAGTTCCATGGAAATAATTCCTAAGTTATATTAGGATTTTAATGTTCAATAGAAATAGAATTAATGTTTGATGGATAAATAACAACGAAAGACTATAGTTGAATAAATATAACTTCCGTATTGGAATTGTACACCGTGCCCTATTCGCTGTGAGCATCTACGGTGTTGCGCTCTGGCGGACGTTTTGTGAGAAAAATTCTGTACAATATAACATGGGAAAGGATAGGCTTAAGCTAAGCGCACACCAATGCAAACGAATTCGCACCGGAATTTCCTAGAATTTTGTACGTTAAAATCAGTTTATGATTGAAATAGAATTCCCTGTCGCTATTTTACCTACTTTATGATTGTGGAATTACTATATTTAGAAAGATAAAATGAGCCTATTGTATGTTCTTGAACATTATTATAATCTTCAATTAAAGTTTTAAAATCAACTTTGTTGGATAATTATGTTTTATTCTGATTGAGCAAACACTATACAAACAAGTAGTTTGAGTATATTGAGCAAGTAGTCTATAACAGCTGAGTTCATTCCCATTTGTTACTATTTCAAAATGCATCATAGGCGGGAAACTTCAAATCAATCATATGCTTTTGAACTGGATTATCAATTCAAAACTGAGATCCGATTTCTTTGTTGAATCAATTTATGTTTGGAAATATGGAAGGAATAGAAGACGTAATTACTATTATGAACGGTATTTATACAATTAGGAATGTGACAATACTTTAGGCAGCTCGTACACCGGAGCAATAAGCAATAGGCAACTAGCAACATAAGGATCATAATATTATGATCGTCTACTCTATAGAAACAAATAGTCCAATGCACCCCTAAAGCAGCTGTTTCAGTGTTCATTGAACTATTTGTTTCTATAGAGTAGACGATCATATGATCCATATGTTGCTTATTGCTTCGGTGTACGAGCCCACTTTAATGCATTGTACATGCTTATGCTCTATCTTTTCCCATGTTAAAAGTACAGAATTTTTCGCACAAAAAATCCACCGTGAGCGGTGGGGTGAAATTTGATATCCCCACCACCTACGTTCACACAGCGAATAGCGACGATGTATGAAAATTGAAATAGGTTTGCAGATTTTCAGTTTTTGGTTTTGATTTTCGTGAAGTAATGATCGGTTTGTAGACGTCAGTTTAAATACCAGTGCCATTTGTTTCTTAATATAGTTCCAATACAGTTTATTGTAAATAAAATGACTAAATACGCAATTAATGTTATACTGGAATGGATTAGGAGTAATATTTATTTCAAATTATCTGTATCTATAATGTAATGTTTTCTTTAATTGATAAGTTCATTGTTTGTTAATATATATATTATATCTTTTCAAATTCTTTTTTAATGCTGCAGAAGCCTAATGCATTTAGTTTAAAATTTTTGTTACGGTACTTCTGACCTCACTACCGGCGCACAAGATTATCTTTTGCCGGTAGTGCCATATTAATTGTTAACAATACTAATGATGTTTTAAAAAAATTATTCTCAAGGTAATTATTATTATATTTTTTTGTATGTTATGCTAATGTGTACCAATTTTACTTTGTATTGTTAACCAATATTATTGTTGTATAATTTACTTTTTGGCAATAAAAATATTGATTGATTGATTGATTTTATTAATTAATTTTTTCTGTTCTTTAATTATTATTGATTGTGTGTGTTTGTGTAGGCGAACACATAAAGAACTGGCGATCTTATTTTTAATTAATTAAAAATTAAACTGGCGATTTAATTAATGAATTTTTTCTGTTCTTTAATGATAATTATTGATTGTGTGTGTTTGTGTAGGCGAACACATAAAGAACTGGCGATCGCGCTACTTTCTACTGCTGGCAGATGGCTCGCTTATCGGGTTCAAAGCGAAGCCCGAAGGCCCCACGGAGCCGCTCAACAATTTCACCGTCAAGGGCTGTCAGATAATGAGCATAGACCGGCCCAAGCCCTACACGTTCATCATACGCGGTCTGCAGTGGACCACTGTCATTGAGCGCACCTTTCACGTCGAGTCCGACAAAGAGAGGTAAGGGATAACACTCGCTGAGTTGCAGATTAAGTTGAGGATAATTCAATTGATGTTCCTCGATTTGATGTCCACTCTAGTCCTATATTATGTTAGTTGGTAATACAGGTATGCTTGTGGACAACATTGAATTGATCGAAGAACAGCCTTGTAGATTTATGCTGCTTGTGCTTAGTTCAGATTGATCAAACATATTATTATTATTAGCTCATTGCATATGTTATCTCTGGACTAGATACCTAACATTATTTGTGTTACAGTATTACTAAGGTGTTATTTTGTTAACGATCATGTTTTTCATCAAATTGCAGCCAATAAATAAAATTGTGTACTAACAATTATATGCTTGTCTAATAATATTATATATAGGCTACCTCACAAGTCAGCTATTCAAAAGTTTTTGAAGTCATTCATTCAGTCACTGTTCTAGTTCATTTTATTGGCTGGAATTGGATGAAAAATTTGATTGCGTTTATTGCATGAAAAGCTATTTTTCAAATTCAAATTGGTTTTTATTTTTCACAAAGGCAAAGCCAGTGTGTGGAAGAGGGTCAAATTGCTAGTATGTAATACGTATATTTGCTTTGTGTGCACAGTAATTTAATGAAATCTGAAGGAATATAAAAGTTTTGTCCACTCTAGTCCTGTATTGTGTCCTATAAATTAATGATACAGGTATGCTTGTGGAGTACATAAAATATGACCCAAAAACGGTCTGGTGACTGTGTTGTTCACTGAGGCTGTAATCAATTATGGATCAGACATTTTTTTTTAGGATGAAGTGATTCGCTGATTACATTGTATTTAATTTTTATTCTGTAATTTATATTTCATATTCGAATTCAAACTAAACTACTCATAATATTATTATTGCTATTGTGTAGATAGCCTGCAACCCGAACAAAGTGTTAGTTATTTCGGTCCTTAACTTTTGATACAGCAGCAATTCATTCATGTATTGCAGTATTCAAATCTTCAATGTAACTATACTTACGATAGCAAACTTGAATTTCAAGTAAAGAAGAATCTTATGCCAATAAGCTCGACTTGAAACTTTCTGCTGAAGCTCCGTTGAACGACGATTGCAGATTCATTCTAATGGAAATATTGTTCCACAGCGAATACGCGATATTGCAAGGTCAATTGCGCCATTGATACTAAAACTACAAAAATATCGCCATAAATAATAACTTTAATAATAATAATAACTTTTTAATAATAATAATAACTTTCTGCTGAAGCTCCGTTGAACGACGATTGCAGATTCATTCTAATGGAAATATTGTTCCACAGCAAATACGCGATTTTGCAAGGTCAATTGCGCGATTGATACTAAAACTACTAAAAATCGCCATAGATACTCTAACCTACAAAATGGTGTCGCTCTGCGGTCACAGACAGCTCTAGTCCACTGATACTATCCTACTCAAATCCATCCATTCTTTTTGCGCCACCTAGTATATCGTATTGTATAAAACGTGTTTTTCCAATTACTTTCAACTTGAGTTACATTAATTTGTATATTTGTTTGACAGAGAGGAATAGAATACTTTAACCTACAAAATGATGTCGCTCTGCGGTCACAGACAGCTCTAGTCCACTGATACTATCCTACTCAAATCCATCCATTCTTTTTGCGCCACCTAGTATATATTATCGTATTGTATAAACCTTGTTTTTCCAATTACTTTCAACTTGAGTTACATTCATTTGTGCATTTGTTTGACAGAGAGGAATGGGTGGCGGCCATCAAAGGCGTGTCGGACAGACTGGCGGGGGCGGGGGCGGGGGCGGGCGATGTCGAAATGCTCTCCTCCTCGTCGACAGTGTCGTCGGCCTCCTCGGCGGCGGCCGGGCTGGCGGGCGGCTACAGTAACGGCGGGGGCGGTGCGCTGCCGCCCCTCGAGCAGGCCACCGCCGCCCTAGACGAGTTCAACGTCAAGTTTGCACGGCTGGGCACCGCCAACACGGCTAGCGGACGCAAGAAAGTGGTCTGTTGTTTTGTTTCTATATTGCTGTCGTATTTTGTATTGCTTTTATAAGAGTATAGTATAGTAAAGAGCTGATGTTACGTAGCGTTCACACAATAATCCAAAGACCTTTCAAAGTCTTGAGCCTGGTTTTCATTAGTAGAGTTAGTGGTCGAGTAACTGGCATACTAACTCTACCGAGCTAACTCTACTCTACTTACTTGGTCGAGTAACTGTTTTGCAGTGTGTTGTATAGTAAACAGATCTAACCTTAAAATGACTCTACTCTACTAGCTCTACTCTACTAGCAGACTCTACTCTACTAGCTCGAGACTGTTTTCATTAGAATAGTGGTGGTAGGGTAGAGTGAGAAGCGGTGGTGGGGGAAGGCAAGTGGTAGAGTACTATCCCACGGTGCTATCCCACTCTACTCTACTAAAAACAAGTACTCTACCATGACTCTACTATGAACGTTTTCATTGGAAGAGTTCACAAGATAGTTGGTACTTGCCCAGGGAACTCTACCACTAACTCTACTAATGAAAACCAGGCTTTAAAGACCTTATTAAAGAAGACCCTTTTAAAGTCTTTGCAATAATCTGCGAGGTTAAGCATTTGTAGGTTGAGTATTGTGTCAAAGCTGCGTTACATCAGCTGTTATTGATCGCCAACCGCCAAATTAAATGCATCTTGCTATACAGTTAGAGAGTAATAGCTTGAGTCAAAGTAATTACAAGGTAAAAAGGAATACAAGGTGAAAGTGGTGTTCAAATAGTATACATGAATATGCCAGTTGACATCAGGTACTGTACAGAGAACTGTAGTGATGTGGTGTATAAAAGTGATTGTGAAACTGAAAAGGCTCTCATTAGATTGATAAATCTGAAATATGTTATGTGTGACTAGTTTTTTGTAAGCTCTATGTTTTTTTTAACAAGCTCTCGAGTAAATAAAAATCTATTCAAAAATCTACCTATTCTATAGTGGAATGGCTGAATTGAAACTGAGGGGCTCCATTCATCTTATATAGTACTTGAGAAGACAAATTAGGAATTTATATTAGGATTATAACAATTGCAAATTAATATTAAAATATTACAGGAAATATAAAAATTGCATCGTCGTTGCTCCGATGTCAACTTGCTCTTGTACTTGGATTATCATAATACACTCTGCTCTATAGTCAAAATAGTTATCTAATGTAATATATTGTAGCTGTACACTGGAGCCCTACCGTGTATGACATGATCGAGACCCTACTTTCAATCTGATATATAAAAATTATTAATGAATCTGAAATCAACAATGATTGTTATACACTTGAAAGAAAGTGACATCATGATTTAATGTTTGTGTATTGATTTCAATCATTCAAGTTCTATTCAATGACTTCAGCTTTGACAATCATTCATTACGGATAAGCATTAATCTTGCAGCCCTTTTAATTATAATATTGCAGACATATTTTGAATATTGTGCTGACATAATTTTGAATCTTCTGATAAATTCAAGTAAGTCTATAGTAGTCTCATTCTCGACAAGGCAGAGTAGGAATGAATTGTGCCCAAGTGTAGCGATAAATAACACTCTTTTAGAATCACAAGACAGAACTAAATTTTTAGGTATGTTAATAGATAGCAATCTTTCATGGGATAGTCATGTTTCACACGTTATAAAAAAAATATCCCCAGGCCTATATGCTTTGTGTCGAATGTCCAATCCATGTAGTATTAAAACACTGAAATTAATATACCATGCAGTAATACATGCGCATCTGGCATTCGGTCTTTGTATAAATATATGGGAGTACAAGTAAGAGCAATCTCGATAAAATTCTGGAGCAGTAAAAACGAGCAATAAGAATTATGCTATACCTTAATAGAAGTAAAGGTTATTAGATAGAGGAAAGAAATATTTTGGGAAGCTACCAACCAGTTTGAAGAATTAGAAGATCCTCATATATTTAGAAAGAATTTTAAGGAGTGTTACAAGAGTTTGACGTTAATTTTTAATTGAATAAACAATCTTTTCTTTGTTTTTAGTCTTGATTATATAGGCTAGCCTAGCTTTGTATAACATTACACTTGACACTTTGTATAAATTTACATTAATTCTTGACTCTATTCTTAAGTTCTTGTGCGTGTTGTAATGAATTTTTCAATTTGTTTTGCAGACGTTTGAGAACTTTGAATTCCTGAAAGTGCTGGGCAAAGGCACGTTCGGCAAGGTGGTGCTCTGTCGAGAGAAAGCGACCAGCCGACTGTACGCCATCAAAATCCTCAAGAAGGAAGTGATCATACAGAAGGACGAGGTGGCGCACACACTCACCGAGAACCGAGTGCTGCGCACCACCAACCATCCCTTCCTTATTGTGAGTTTTCACACTGAAATACATAGTATAGCAGGATTCTTTTAACTTGTCAGAAAACAGCTGATTGATGTACGCTCGTTTACTAACGTTAAATCAGCTGTTTTCTGACAAGTTAAAAGAATCCTGCTATATTTCCTCTCATTATTTCGGCTTTACTTCTCTACCTAAGCCTGGTAGGCCTGTTCTCCAGTTCTTTGAAGAATTCAAAATCAAATTTATTAAAGCGACAAGAAAATTGCTAAGTAAAATGTAACTATTCTAAAATGTGTGCTTTCCTATAGAATGAACATTATTATCTCTGGTTTCATCGTAGGCAGATGATACTGTAATGAAATTTTGACGTTTTTCACTCATTCTAAGTATGTGATTTTATTTTTCTAGTCATTTGCTTACTGTACCCTGACTTTCTCTGCCGCACTACTACACTAATAAACTTCAGACTGTATTTATTCCGTTAATAGTTGATCATGAAAAAGAAAATACAATCAGAAAGTAATGATTGATGATATTTATGATATCTTGATCTATTTTGCTTGAAAAAATACATAACGAAGATAATAGTATTGGTGTTGAAATATTGTCAATAGCATAATGCCAATCGACTGGAGCCAGTTAGTTGTATCGTCTTATTGCCGGTGTTTTTGCTACTACCCACTTTATTTAAGGACGTTTTTAGAGAATCAATATTTCATACAACTTAACGAGTCTCAGTGTGATTACCTATTTTGTATTTTATTTCTAGTGTTGAGTGTTGTATAGATTTATTTTTTTATTGTTTTTTTTTAGCAATAAAGTTTGAATGATTGGATTGATTTTGACTATGGCAAATCTATACAGATTTTACAGTAGGTCAGTGGATGCAGTGAGAATAAAACCAATAGTGGATGCGAGGTTAAAAACATCAACGGTCAGTTGCACGAAAATCCAAGTGTATTTAGCCACGGTAAAATGACGTCATTGCATTGACGTCCGACTTGTTCATTGATTCTCGCTGTATTGGCTCCGATAAATGACATCATTTTACGGCGGTTAAATTCAATTGGATTCTCGTGCAACTAGCTGTAAGAATTACAAAGTGTCTTACTTCTTATTTGATGTCATTTTTCCATTTATTTTATTATAGCAGGATCCTTTCAACTTGTCAGAAAACATATGTTTTGAAAAGCAATATCGCAATTCTTAACCTACAAACGCTGAATCTCGCAGATTATTGAAAAGGTCTTTTAAAAAGTTATTCTTTGAAAGGTCTTTTTTAAAAAGGTCTTTGAGACTTTTAAGCCTTTTGATTATTGTGTCGAAGTCACTGTTTAATTATTACCTAAACAGCTGATTTCTGACAAGTTAAATGGATCGTGCTATGTATAATCGTATGAAAATGAAGCTTCATTACCTTAATGACTAATTAAGTAGTATTGTAGTATAGTATTGGCGTACTATAAGGTGAGGTCAAGGTTTTGTAGTCAGATTCAGTATTTATTTTATTGATGTGATTCCCATCGATGTATTTAATTGATGTTTGTGGTTGGGTTGCAGTCGCTGAAATATTCATTCCAGACAGCCGACCGGCTGTGCTTTGTAATGGAGTACGTGAACGGGGGCGAGCTGTTCTTCCACCTGTCCAGAGAGCGTGTGTTCAGCGAGGAGCGCACTCGCTTCTACGGCGCCGAAATCATATCGGCACTCGGCTACCTGCATCAGGAGGGCATCATCTATCGCGACCTCAAGGTCGGTTACCGCTCCTTACAGGTCTAGGTGCATTTTTTACAGGGACCTGACATCTAAGGGACTGGAAGTAAGAGAAATAAGGGGAGTAGGATGTCGACCATTTTGTGGACGTACTTTTGGCGGTGTATTTGAAAACATCTAAGTACATAAATTCTACCCAAACCAGCCTAAAAAACACAAAATCTTACAAAAATGTTATATTTTGCCGTAAATATTAACTGTATTTTCTCAACGGTTCTGATTTATACCGCAAATGATACCATAAACTTTCAAAACTTCAACATAATGGCTCTGAATTCAAATACACCGCCAAAAGTACGTCCATAATAATGGCCGACTTCGGTCCAGAGTGTATTCGGCCAATGAGATCGCGTCACACAGCCAATGAGATCGAGACACAGCATGGCCATCTTTAGACAAAACTCAAGGCCATGACACAGGCTACTCCCTTTTCTAACATAGGGAAGATACAATACTTCCACTCCTTCTATGACAGCCCCCTGATTTGTTACGTTACCATTAATATGGTAATTTATTCATGTTGATTCTAGGCCTTCTTTACGTCTAGGTCTAGGCGCATTCGTTTAGTTACCTACCTAAGGCTAGGCGTACACCGGTTAGTCAAGACAAGACGAGATTAGTCACGTTCAGTCACAGTACTTCACATAGTTACTTATGAAGCAACGCACACCGATTAGTCATTGCATCAGTGTGTGCTGCTTCATAAGCAACTATGTGAATTACTGTGACTAATCCTGTCTTGTATTGACTAACCGGTGTACGCCTAGCTTAATATGAAAATTCATCTGTAGTCAAGTAGAAGCCATTAGGCTGGAAGTTAGTCAAGATTAGTCACGTTTAGTCACAGTACTTCACATAGTTGCTTATGAAGCAACGCACACCGATTAGTCATTGCATCAGTGTGTGCTGCTTCATAAGCAACTATGTGAATTACTGTGACTAAACGTGACTAATCCTGTCTTGTCTTGTCTTGACTAACCGGTGTACGCCTAGCTTAATATGGAAATCTATTTGTAGTCAAGTAGAAACCATTAAACACTCAAGTAATGGCTTTAATTAACTAGAAATACGTACGTATCATGGATGACAGTAAACCACTGAGTAAATAACATGATAAAATGGTGAGATAACAGTTTAACAACTGATTTACTCCAATAATTGTTAGCCTATTTAGCATGTAATAACAGATTTCTTTTATTGCCATTCTTTTTTACAAATAATTGAAACAAAAACATTCATATAAACTAATTTGATCTTAATGTAGAATTGAAAAACATAATCAAAGATCTATCTATCCAATGCCAAGCGTCAAATTGAATAAATCTGATTATACTTAGAAAAGACCAGTGACAGTGACTATAAATTAATAATATTGTACTTTGATTATTATATTGACGTATACAAAATATTCAATGTATTGTATGTATGAAGAATGAAGTTACAGTATTATTATAAAAAAGGAATAAATTCGAGCTAATTGGTGTTTCAGTAATATGATTTGACATAACCTGAATGTGGACTGTTGGTATAAATATTGGAAGAGGAACAGTTTTGGGCATGAGCCTGTTGTACTCTCCTTTGTATAATCAGATTCATTTAATTTGACGCTTGGCATTAGATAGATAGAAAGAGGGATATTATTTCTTGACGTTGCTGATGACCGTAGAGTACAATGGCAAAGAAATAATACTGGGTGGCGCAAAAAGAACGGATGGATTTGAGTAGGATAGTATCAGTGGACTAGAGCTGTCTGTGATCGCAGAGCGACACCATTTTGTAGGTTGAAGTATCCAGTTTCAGTATCAATGGCGCAATTGACCTTGAAAAATCGCGTATTTGCTGTTGAACAATATTTCCAATAGAATGAATCTGCAATCGTCGTTCAACGGAGCTTCAGCAGAAAGTTTCAAGTCGAGCTTATTGGCATGAGATTCTTCTTTACTTGAAATTCAAGTTTACTATCGTGAATAAATATCGTTACATTGAAGATTTGAATACTGTAATACATGAATGAATTGCTGCTGTATCAAAAGTTAAGGACCGATTTGAGGCTTTTAATGAGCATTAACGCATTAAGGGCGCCATCTTTCGTATGCAGTTTTTGAAATATACTAAGTGTTTTGGAGATTTTTATACAAATTCTCAAATCAGGTTATTTACTTGATATTTTGGTGTTAGGAAGATAAATGTATGATTCAACTAAACTTTCTTATAACATCTGACACAGTGTCTGGTGAGATGTAGTGATACTTACTCATAATGAAAAAACAACAAGATATTGTCAATTATCACGATTTTTAATAATAAGAAACAGACATGTTTCAGCACCTTAGGCAGCACCATGATAGCACCTAAGGTGCTGAAACATGTCTGTTTCTTATTATTAAAAATCGTGATAATTGACAATATCTTGTTGTTTTTTTTTTCATTTCTTATAACACTTTGAAAAACATCCATTCTTTATGCGCCACCCTGTATATCTCTAACTATGTAATGCCGAGCGTTAAATTAAATGAATCTGATTGTAAATGATTAATTGAATGTCAAATATTGATTTGCAGTTGGAAAACCTGCTGTTGGACAAAGACGGCCACATAAAGATAGCCGACTTCGGCCTGTGCAAGGAGGACATCACCTATGGCCGGACAACGAAGACGTTTTGCGGCACGCCCGAATACCTGGCGCCCGAGGTGCTCGAGGACAACGACTACGGCCGGGCGGTGGACTGGTGGGGCATGGGCGTGGTCATGTACGAGATGATGTGCGGCCGGCTGCCCTTCTACAACCGCGATCACGACGTCCTCTTCACGCTCATACTGATGGAGGAGGTTGGTGCATGATCAAATTTAATTCTTCCTTGAAAAATACTCATGCTCAATGAAATGAGAATAAACAATACAGAAATAGATAGTGTAATGTTACATTCTGTCAATCAGGTGGGCTAGCCAATGTTTAGATTACTAACATAGCTCATTTGATCTGATGTACCAGTAAACTTGTTGTTCACGCTCATATTGATGGAGGAGGTTGGTGGTGGATCAATCAAATTTAATTCTTTTATAAAATACTCATGCTCATACTCAATGAAGCTAAGAAATAAGAATATACAATCACACTGTTAGAGTAAGAAGAATGTGGCGGCCTATAAAAAGCAAACGATAATTTGCGCTGTGGGCGACTAACAACAATTCAATTAACCTTATTGTCATTGATATGTTCAATCAGATTCATTTAATTTGACGCTTGGCATTAGATAGATAGATAGATAGATAGATAGATAGATAGATAGATAGATAGATAGATAGATAGATAGATAGATAGATAGATAGATAGATAGATAGATAGATAGATAGATAGATAGATAGATAGATAGATAGATAGATAGATAGATAGATGAATAGATAGATAGATAGATAGATAGATAGATTTTTGTCATCGTACTCTACGATCATCACCAACGTCAAGAGATAATATCCATCTATCCAATGCCAAGCTTCAAATTAAATGAATCTGATTATACACATACTATAAAAGCATCTGCCCATAGAACGAAAATATTATCGGTCAGTTAAAGTTATACATCAAGACAAGACAAGATTAGTTTTTTAGGTATTCACATAGTTGCTTAGCCAACGCACACCAAACAGTCATTGCATCGGGTGTGCTTCATAAGCAACTATGTGAATTACTGTGCAAACGAGACTAATCTCGTCTTGTCTTGACTATGTAGAGAGAGAGAGATATTATTTCTTTGCCATCGTACTCGACGGTCATCACCAACGTCAAGAAATAATATCTATCTACTTATCTAATGCCAAGCGTCAAATTAAATGAATATGATTATACACATACTATAAAAACATCAGCCCAGAGAACAAAAATCCCACTGAATTTAACCACTATGAAATGACGTCATTATATTGCATTGACGTTCGTATTTGTTCCTTTTTAGATGACGTCATTTTACGGCGGTTGAATTCAATGTTGGATCTTTGTACTAGTAGCCGTTGATCGTACAAATTATCAAATAAAATCGCCATTAATTTTCAACTTTTGTGTTGGTTTGATTTTATTTTGTGGTTTTTGATTTTCTGTGGTACAAACTAATCAAATAAAATAGCCATTAATTTTCAACTCTTGTGTTGGTTTGATTTAATTTTGTTGGGTTTTTCGTAATTCAGGTGAAGTTTCCTCGCACGATATCGACCGAAGCGAAGAGCCTGCTGAGTGGCCTGCTGATCAAGGACCCCAACAAGCGGCTGGGCGGAGGGCCCGAAGATGCGCACGACATTATGTCGCATCCCTTCTTCTCATCCATCAACTGGTCCGATCTCGTGCAGAAAAAGGTGTGTATTCTGTGTCCCTTAAGGTGGGTTTTCGTTACTGCGACAAAGTGCCGCAGCGGAGCCCGAACCAGCGTTGCCAGATGCAATTGATGAAAAGTCCCCACTATAAATAGTTGGGATTTTTCATCAATTGCATCTGGCAACGCTGGTTCGGGCTCCGCTGCGGCACTTTGTCGCAGTAACGAAAACCCACCTTTAGAACTGCTTCTGTTTTGGTTGCGGAAATCTGTGTCAAATGTTTTCTGGAAGGTAATGCCCACATTGAGCTCTAGGCTTGTGCGTGGTTAATGGGACGGGTGATGTGGTTGTATCACGCTTGTCTTTAGAAATCAAATACATCACATGTAGTGAGAGTATCCAACCGGTGCTGCTCGTACGCTTTCCACATAGAATAGAATATTTATTTATTTATTCAACAAAAAAGCAAATGAATAACATATAAGCCTGGTTTTCATTAGTAGAGTTAGTGGTAGAGTTCCCTGGGCGAGTACTAACTATCTGGGCGAGTACAAACTCTCCCAATGAAAACGTTCATAGTAGAGTAGAGTCATGGTAGAGTACTTGTTTTTAAGTACCAAGTAAGTAGAGTAGAGTTAGTACGGTAGAGTTAGTATGCTAGTTACTCTACCACTAACTCTACTAATGAAAACCAGGCTTTACAGTTGAATATCGTCACAAAATACTTCCCAGAGCCAGACCGGGTTTTTTCAACGACGATTCTGCTGTTCTTTTAATTATTGTCGACTCATCTCAAATTCTTATTTATGGATAGGGATCTAAACCATTTTGCTCGATATTGAAATGACCTTGGAAGAGTAATTTTGTTTCTGTCACTTGATTATCTTTTACAAAACTTTCAAGTATGTTTCAAACCTACGTATGTTCTAAGCTTTAATTGATATGCTTTGAAATGAGATTGTATTCTGTATTGTTAAGAAATTACAATTAATTTGTTATTAACATGGAAGATACGCAATAGGCTTCTTTCTGTTCAAAATTTTTAGATAAATATTGTACAATATGAAATAATAATAGAGAACGAGATGCAGTCGTATGTTTTGTAGACAGACAAGTGTGTAGGTGCGTTTGTGCGCGAAGCCAAAGAACATTTTTCTGTTTTCACATTTGTAATGAGCAGATCCATTCGACAAATTCAAAAAAATGTAGGCTACTATTCGCTATTTGCACGTAGGTGATGGGGATATTGAAATTCACCCCAGCGCTCACGGTGGAGGTTTTGTGCGAAAAATTCTAAACATTTAACATGGGAAAGGATAGGGCATAAGCATTTACAATGCATTCAAAGTATTTAAGACGACTTCACTTTGTACAATACAATAGTGCTATGGGCGAAGTTGAGGCATGAAAGCCCCCTCTCCCACTAAGGCTAGGCTTACACCGGTTGGTCAAGACAAGAAGTCTTTCAATTCAAAAAGAGACGACTCTTGCACTTTGTCAAACAATTAATTTGACAAGTTACAAGATTTGGAAGTTCATGCAAGAAATCTTATTTAAAATGGATTATTATTGTAATAATTCTATATCCATGTTGAACATTGATTAGATCAAGTATAATGATGGGTGGCAATTATACGATTGAAATGAATTGGTCTGGTCCAGCCTTTTAATATGTTATCCTATTATTCCATACTGCCAAGTTAAATTAGAATAAAAGACTCTAGGCGTACACCGGTTAGTCAAGACAAGACGAGATTAGTCACGTTCAGTCATAGTACTTCACATAGTTGCCTATGAAGCAACACACACCGATTAGTAATTGCATCAGTGTGTGCTGCTTCATAAGCAACTATGTGAATTACTGTGACTAATCTTGTCTTGTCTTGTCTTGACTAACCGGTGTACGCCTAGCCTAAACCCACATTATTACTGAGACGTGTATCAATTAATAGCATCGATTAGCATCAACATTTCAAACAATAGTTTTTAAATAATCCTACCCGTAGCCTACACATTGTAACCAGTGTTTCCGTTGTTTTGCTTCATAAGCAACTATGTGAATTACTGTGACGAAACGTGACTAATCTTGTCTTGTCTTGACTAACCGGTGTACGCCTAGCCTAAACCCACATTACTACTGAGACGTGTATCAATTAATAGCATCGATTAGCATCAACATTTTAAACAATAGTTTTAAAATAATCCTATCTGTAGCCTACATTGTAACCAGTGTTTCGGTTGTTTTGTTCTGCACAGATAGCGCCACTGTTCAAGCCGCAAGTGACTTCGGACACCGACACACGCTACTTCGACTCGGAGTTCACCGGCGAGCCGGTAGAACTCACTCCGCCCGACATGTCCGGTCCGCTGCTCAACAGCATAGCGGAGGAGTTGGGCGGTTGCGGGGGCGAGGGGGGTGGGGGCGGGGCGCCCGCCCATCACATGCAGCCGCACTTTCCGCAGTTCAGCTATCAGGACATGGCCTCCACACTGGGTGCCAGCAGCTCGCAGCCGCTCAGCCTCAGTCTTAGCTCGCACTCCCTCATACACAACTAGTCGAAAGATGGGTAGCGGGGTTCGCCTGACTTCAAACAGTCCTTATTCAACCTTAATTCATCCTGTCACTCTTCTTTTCTTCTTCTTTCTTTTCCTCATCGTTTCTTCTTCTTCTTCTTCTTCTTCTTCTTCTTCTTCTTCTTCCTCCTCCTCCTTAGGTTGAAATCTTGTCTCACCTGCTTCATTCATTGTTATTCATTTCCTTTCACTCTCCTTTTTCTATTTTTCTTATTTTCCTCTCATTTTTCTATTTTCTATTTCATCCTGTCCCTCTTCTTTTCTTCTTCTTCTTCTTCTTCTTGTCTTCTTCCTCCTCCTCCTCCTTAGGTTGAAATCTTGTCTCACTTTCTTCATCCATTTTTATTCATTTCCTTTCTCTCTCCTTTTTCTATTTTTCTTATTTTCCTCTCATTTTTCTATTTTCTATTTCATCCTGTCACTCTTCTTTTCTTCTTCCTTTTCTTCTTCTTCTTCCTCCTCCTCCTTAGGTTGAAATCTTGTCTCACTTTCTTCATCCATTGTTATTCATTTCCTTTCACTCTTCTTTTCTATTTTTCTTATTTTCCTTTCATTTTTCTATTTTCTATTTCATCTTCTTTTTCTTCTGTTCTTCTTCTTCTTCTTCTTCTTCTTCTTCTTCTTCTTCTTCTTCTTCTTCTTCTTCTTCTTCTTCTTCTTCTTCCTCCTCCTCCTCCTTAGGTTGAAATCTTGTCTCACTTTCTTCATTCATTGTTATGCATTTCCTTTCACTCTCCTTCTTCTATTTTTCTTATTTTCCTCTCATTTTTCTATTTTCTATTTCATTCTGTCACTCTTCTTTTCTTCTAGCTTTTCTTCTTCTTCTTCTTCCTCCTCCTCCTCCTTAGGTTGAAATCTTGTCTCACTTTCTTCATCCATTGTTATTCATTTCCTTTCACTCTTTTCTATTTTTCTTATTTTCCCTTCATCTTTCTATTTTATCCTGTCACTCTTTTTCTTGTTCTTTTTTCTTCTTCTTCTTCTTCTTCTTCTTTCTTCTTCTTCTTCTTCTTCTTCCTCCTTAGATTGAAATCTTGTCTCCCTTTCTTCATCCATTGTTATTCATTTCCTTTCACTCTCCTTTTTCTATTTTTCTTCTTTTTCTCTCATTTTTCTATTTTCTTGGTCCTTTTCTCCCTGCGTTCTTCTCTCAGTTTTGTACTTCTTTCTCTCTTCATCTCCTTTCAGTCTTTTTCTATTTCTTTGTCTATTTTCTTGGTCCTTTTCTCCCTGCGTTCTTCTCTCAGTTTTGTACTTCTTTCTCTCTTCATCTCCTTTCATTCTTCTTCTTTTCTTATTGCTCTTCTCCTTGCTTACTTGAAATTGAGACGTTGAAGATATCATGATAATGAAGGTGTTAATATCTTCTTTTGGTTCTACCTTTCAACGTTTGCATCCTTCTTTTTTTGACAGTCTTCACTTTCTTTTATACTTGGAAATCTATTTTTCATGGTCGTAAATGACGGGAATTCTTCTTTGGACCCCTATGTACCAAATTCGTTTAGATCAAGTTTACAGTACAGTGTTGTATAACTGACTGGACCGACTTTTTCCATTGAATTGAATGGGAAATGTCCACACGCTGCATAGTATGCATGCATACTAAGCAACGTGTATCCGCGCCTCGTGTCTTCCCTTCCATCCTCTACTCAATGACCTATCATCAGCATCATTGTTGTGCATGTCTCTTGTACATCCTTGGAGCTCTCAAGTTTTTCAGGAGTTCTCCTACTTTTTCTTCTCATTTTATAACGAAAAATTTATTTTTACTGAACAAATGAGAATTATTCTCTTCTTCACGCAATTTGAAGTGATCAGTGTCCCATAAACGTTGATGCCCACATGAGTACAAGACTTGTGCGTAGATGAATCGTGCTATTCTCTACATAAATCAATGTCCTTGTTTCTCTCCACTTATCATCTCTTTTCATTTTCTTCTTCTTTTCAATTTCATCTCTGTCTCCTCTCCTTCTTCATCTTCCCTGCTCCTCTACCTCCTTCTCTCTTTGAAACTTTCCTTTTCTTCTTCTTTCGTTGTAGACTTTGTGAAAAACCAGCATACTTATTGAGCTTAACAAAGCCAATTGAAATAAGATAATTATACAATAATGATTATTTGGTAAGCTCGGCATTGTCAATAATCTTCGCTAGTCTTCTACTGTATTTTCTATCATTGGATTAACTATCTGTTTGAATGCTATTAATTTGAATTCTCAGAATATGTTTTTGACTGAATTATTATTGCATTTTCCCATTGATTATTTAGAGCTCCGTTTGACTTATTTGGTCTACTGTTATCTTTTTTTACGGTTTTGCATTTGCGTATTATGTTTAAGCTGTATCTGATTTAATATTGTTTCATGCAGTCTCTCTAATGTTTCAATTATTGTTGTAAAATGTAAGAGAAACTGTTGAAAACAACAATAGCCTACTTTATAAATAAATATTTTTCTTGAATCTGGTGTTTCCTCAATATGTATTGTAGTTTTCAAATGACTTGGCTGTAGTGAGTTTGAAGGTAATAATCTATCTTATAAAACTATCAAGTACGGTATATTTACTTATGAAGTAAAATACTTGAAGCCTAAACCCTAGATTCTAGGGTACTTTGTTTTCAACTCAGTTTATTTATAAGGTAGTAAATTATCAAATGACAAGTTTGCAATGGAGAAAAGTTTGCAAATTTATAAATTGCGTTTTGCTGTTGAAAAATATAAACAATGATTGTTGATTCGACAGATTTTTTCATGTGTGAATAATAATAATTTTGTTCTTTAATAGAATATGAGTGGAGAAAATTACAGAAAATTTACTGAAGATTGATTTCATCATCTGAGAAAAATAATGTTGATGAAAATATTTTCTCAAAGATGGATAGTGGATTGACAAAATCAACGACATATAAACTTTATTTTCATGTTCTTTCTCTTCTCCTTCATCATCTTCTTTTTCTATTCCTATTATTAATCTTTTTCATGCATTTCGTTAGTTGTATGATAGTTTGAGGCCCAAAATTTCATCAAATGAAAATCCAGGCATCCAATACTCAATTTAGCCTATGATGCAAAAATTATGAAAATAATCGAATCGATACTACTATTCTATTATTGATTAAATACTGTTGAATAAATCGACCAAACGTGTTGATTATGGTGTTGTTGATTAATTATAAATGCAAGGAAAATTTTAAATTTCCTGTAAATAAGAAAAATGTATATGAATATTTATATTATAAGTGATAAAAATAATGTGTCTTAATGCACTACTGTAATGTCTAATATTTATAATTATTATTATTACGGTAATTACTATACTTTTAAGAAATTCTTGTTATTACAATATTATTATTATCTTTATTGATGCTCGTTTTGTCTTGTTTGTTTGATTAGTATTTTTAATCTTTGTATTGGCGTTTCTTTATCCTTTATAGTGAAGTAAAAGTTTTGGTCCTGAGTGCTCAGTAAAACTATATCAGTGAATAATTTAAATTAAAAAAATGTAGTTAGTAAAATTATTAATAAAATTAAAATAAGTAAAGGTGATCAAAGTCTGAATCTATAGGTAATGTTGAATTTAAATTAATATTTATTAATATTCAGCTCAACGTTGTTTTCCAACTAAGTCAATATAACTCAATGCAAGTTAATTTCAATGGTATCGAAAATTATTACTCATCTCTTAATATCAAAAAATGTATAAAAATACACAAATTCAGGGTAATGTTTCTGTACAGCGTATATAAAATTGTATTTTCTAAGTTTTTATTCGCCAAAGATCTATAGTTTTCACTTGATTGTATAATTTTTCGATTTTCGAAGTCCCTGAATGAAATTCGATGATTTCTCTAAATTACAATAAGCAATAGTATCAAAATTTTGTTTGAATACTGAATACATTGGGAGATGAACATGCAATGATTCCATTACAAAATATTAGTTGAGAATTCTCAAATTTGTTAAATTTGCATGGTATGTTCTGTGATAGAACTATATTGAAATACATTTTTCATATTTTTTGTCATAGAGCCAACCATATTTTATTATCATGTCTTCTCTTAACAAAATAATCAAGTACAACTATCATACTAGAAAAGACCAACACTAAGTACAATCTGCTATTAAATCAAGCATTAAATCTATTCAAAGGATAAGTACAAATATTTTTATTTGAAATAAATTTGTCTACTATCATGCATCTTTAACAAACTTGAAATTCGAATTTGGATGCTAAATTAACAAAATTAATCATCAATGGAATCCTTGTTATGTATTGTATTGAAAATTGTGTATTCATGTTATGGACTGAGCCTTTCACTATTTTTTGAAACTAAAATTTGTGTAAATAGTGTGTATTATATTATCATACTACAATAAAACTATATTAGAAAAGCAATTTATGTTTACACTCGATTTTCTTTCCCCTTCTCCAATTGAAATTTGTAACCAAATATATTAAACAATAATATTGTATATCAATGTAGGAATTAGGTGTCAAACAGTGAGCCTTGGACCATTGGAGAGGTTGACAAATATCCAGTTAGGAACCTAACAGCACAGATTAGGAGAAGAATAACTCTAAATTATCTCTGCTGTATGTTATATCTGCCTATGTTAAATCTAACAGTTATATGTTATATCTGCCTATATGTGAACTTCCTTTCTTACTTTCATACAGGAGGAAGATATTACACTAACAAAATGCCTTCTAAAATATTCAATAGCTAGTTTCACGTTGTTCGCACACTAGACATTCAATTATTTTACTCAGAAACTCGTGCTAGTCATTTACTAGTGTAAGAATTGATGGGATGGGCTCCAAAATTGTTTTCACTACTGAAAAACCGAAATTGCTGTCGAAAAATGCAGAGTTTTATGTAATAATCGGCGGTCATCAGATAACCGTTGAAGATATGAAAGGCCTACTTAAACGAAAATGTTCCAAAATATTTGCTCTACAAAGTTGAGGAGCGACATTTTCTTCGTAAGCATTCTTGACAAGTTATACGACTTGAGAAAAAACTATGAGTGAATAGCACAGGAAAGCTTAGGCTACTATTTATGTGGAAAATTAGTTGTATGTGAAAATACCCATTCAAAATTCTTCGTGTAAATTGATTCTATGTAAAAATCAATTTAAAAATGAATCCTGAATCCTTTTTTCTTACATATTAGTAGGCTATTATCCAGGATTTCAATTTTTTATGAAGCAGAACCCAATTGGCAAAATCAACATCTACATACAGTGATATTCATTCAATTTGACGCTTGGCATTAGATAGATAGAGATATTGTTTCTTTGCCATCGTACTCTTGGCATCTATCAGCAACGACAAGAATGATATTTCATCTATCTAATTCCAATCGTTTAATCTATTAATCATAGTTTTGTGAATCTATGATTCACATATAAACTGCGCCTTAGAATTGGAAACTCCTATCTAGTGAGAAAGTCTCAACAAAGACTCTCAAAACTGCTCGACAGTTTACGTACCTATTGAACTATGTGATGATTACATAAATATATAAATAATGCGTTTTACATATAGTGACTATCTTACTGAACAAACATGGACAGTTATTTTAGATGGAATGACCTCTTGGTCTGGTACATGTTTAGCAGTAGGCCTACAGAAACTTTATTGACCGTCTGATTCACTACTATATTGAAGTCATCATCATCGATAGGCCCCATTCTCTTCTTTTATGTTCACCTTCCTATTTCTCATAATTTCATTATTTCCTGCTTCATCTAGCTTCACACTCCCATACCAATTTATTCCTCCACCTCCTCCTCCTCCTCCTCCTCCTCCTCCTCCTTCATCACCTTCTCCTTTTCTACTGCTCCTTGTCCTCCTCGTCCTCTTCCTTCTCATCCTTATCCTCTCACTCCTCCTCCTCCTCCTCTTCCTTCTCATCCTTCTCCTCCTACTTTTCCTCCTCCTGCTCCTCCTCCTCCTTCACCTCCTCCTTCTCCTCTTCCTCCTCCTCCTTCATCTCCTTCTTCTCCCCATTCACCTCCTCCTCCTACTCCTTCTATTCCACCAGCCACCTCCTCCTCCTCCTCCTCCTCCTCCTCCTCCTCCTTCTCCACCTCTTCCTCCTTCCTCCTCCTCCTCCTCTCTCTCCCTCCTCCTCCTCTTCCTCCTACTCGTCCTCCTCCTCCTCCTCCTCTTTCTCCTCCTCCTCCTCTTCTTTCTCTTCTTCCTCCTCCTTCTCCTCCTCTTCCTCCTCTTCTCTCCCTCCTCCTCCACCTCCTCCTCCTCCTCCCCTCTTCCTTCTCCTCCACCTCCTCCTTCTCCTCCTCTCTTTTCTCTAATATTAGACATCATAGAATACAATATTCATGACTAATAAATGACTGTCAAATGCCTGACTCAAATACACCCTTTAACAATGGATAGACTAGTTCAGGGAAGAAAGAAAGTTTACTACGGTAATACGGTTCATTTTGATAACAGAGGGAATACAGCGAGCAGAATAGAGGCTACCTCAACGCTGAACTCATCGTCATATTCTACACCCTGGACTTTGCTCAGGTAAATACAATATTATAGGCCAATCTATAAATTATCTCCAATTCGATAACACAGAGCCCGACTTTTCTTCCTCGGTTGGAACTCAGGAAGTTTTCAGTAGTGGATTGTCTGACCCAAAGCGCGGATTGCAGTAGAGATAAAGCGGGCAAAATCTGTATTTTCAATATCAGATCTTGCCTTGCGCATCTTACTTCTGTATCTGTCTTGTAGGTTCTAGCCGTATTTTGTTTTGGAAGTTAATCTTGCAATTCTTTCTTGTAAATTCGAGTAGTCGTCTGTTTGAAAAAAATTCTATCACAGTTTTAGAAGTATCTCAGGTCCGTTTTCGTAAAGTCTGTTCTATTCATTGTTCTATAGAGACATCTTTTCTTTGATTCTGCTTTTCTCCTCTTCTATAGTTCTGTTTCTCCTAGAATTATTTAGAAATTTCTATTATTTCATCCATGGAAACCGTCAGTACTCTACGAAAACAGGAGTTAATGTTCGCCTATGCTAGTAAGTTGTTATAATTGTTTTTGCACTGAAAATTATATTTTTTAATAAATTGTAATAAATTTAAAATTGTACAATAGAGGCTTCTTATCTTCAATCAACGACTTGTTGATGTTTTTCAATTGAAGTTTTTAGTTTGGAACACTTTTAATGATGAGTATAATCACTCTTATTTTAGAAGTTGATTAGTAGGCCTAATATCAACAAATATTCATTCTAATGAATAAATAATTTTTTTATGTTAATACCTGTCAAAATTCAGTTGAAAAAATTTAGAATGTTTAAAGTCAAATTTCAAAATGTCAAGTCCAAATCTGCTATTGTCAGTAGAAAGGCGTTATTTCCGTGTTTCAGTATGAAGAGAAGTGATTTTCTAGACACCAAACTATCGTCAAGTACACTATAGGCTACGGGTTTTTTATATAATATATTCGCACGATGCTCCATCAAAAGCAGTGCAGTCTCTTTGATGGCTTACTAGACTGGATGCATGCTGCATCGACATCAATTATTTGTGAGTTTTATTACAATTTTTGTGTGTAATTTTGATTTTTTCTCTCTCATTTTCATGTTTTTATTGTGGATGATGGATCAATTCATTGGAGAATAACAGTTCTAAGTTGATAATATTGACAAGTTGATAACTATTGTATACAAAACAAATATTAACACTTCAAGTTCTATCTATTTGTAGAGAATTAATAATTAGTAGATTAATAAAGAGTTGACATTCTAATATTCATAACGTAGTGTAGTAGTATTTGACTAATAAATATGGAATTTGAATGAATGAATAATAAATATCAATGGTCTATGTATAGCAGGATTCTTTTAAATTGTCAGAAAACAGCTGATTGATGTACGCTCGTTTACTAACGTTAAATCAGCTGTTTTCTGACAAGTTAAAAGAATCCTGCTATATATACTTAACATAATATAATAATGAAGATAACATATACACCGCATACCGTATACTTTACTGTCATATCTGCTTGGAAGCTGTCTTCAATAATATCTATCTTCTACAAGTAATCCGCAATCCACTTGGATAATATCGTTCCAATGAATTGTCTTCAAGGTATTTATGATAAAAGTCACCTTCACTACGAATAGAAATCGTCCATACAATAATATTTTCATTGACATATAAACCCAGAAAGCTAGCACACCAAACCATTTTTTCAAAGTAACTGGCTGTTTTGTATAAAAATCCTGCCTTGATTATTCTTTTAAACAAGTGATAAATAAATTAATTTGACGTAACACTCACTACTTGAATCAATTTTATATTATTATACTTGAAAGATTGATTATTTTACTTCCTTTGAGAGTGAAATCTACTAACAGATTTCATAGACTCACAGATTTTCACTTTCAAGTAAAATAATCTTTTAAGTATAATAATTTTGAACAAGTGAAAAAAGGAGATGGATCCACATCAAGCAATTGTATGTGGTACAGTTAGTAGCCTACCAGGTCAGAAACTCCTGAGGGTTTCATGTCACTCAATTCACTTTGAGGACCTTATTTTATTATCCTATCTTGTAATGTGGTGCTGTTTAATTTCGTAATATACTTTATTGTTATTTATTTGATTTGTTCTTCTGACAAATTGCTCATCTATTGCAGCGTTCGTACGCCGTCAAAAGCGGCCAAAATCTCACTACCGCTTCCACCCCGGCACAGATTTGCGAAACTATCTGAATCAGCTGGGCCAGGACAGGAGGTCGCAGTTCCACAAGAATGTTCAGACGTTCATTGAATGCACGAAATCGTCGGAAGAGCGCGATTCAGCCGTTATTCTCACCAACATTCGTCAGTTCATGAATGGCATGAAGAATTTCCTGCAGGAAAGCGGAGGAAACCGATTCAAACAGCTTGTGGATAATGCTAAGGTGAGGATAATGCTTATGTTATAATTCCTCATACATTTTGTACGAACAAGATTTTGTTTCAACTTTATTACAGTATTTGAATTAAGTAAGGTGTTTTTCTCAAACAAATACGCAGATCAACAAGTACCTTATTCACGTGTATGGTAAACGAATATTGTGCCTTGATCATGTTTACATTAAAAACATTATTAAGTTACATTTAAAATAATATGACTGCATGCCAGTAGTGAAGTTAGATCAATAGTTTATTATGTTATTAAAAGAATTGGATACGGTAGATCTTGAATTGGTCTGATTTTTTTTTCACAGAGAAAGGACAGGCTAATGGTTTTCGATTTGGATGCTATACTGGAGAGCATAGTCTATGATTTTGTGGTGGAGCCTCTGTTCGATTTCCTGATAGAAGCCCTGAGCAACGATTACTATAACAACGTGGTAGACATGATCGAAAACTCGAAAGACATTGCTAAACTTACACTGCATGATCTGGGACTTGAGGTAAGTGGTAAAATTTATTTTTTTAAATAATCTAATCACGCATTTAGGTACCTATACCATACACATATTTGTTTATGTATCTACATAGTAGAACTAATCGCATATCGGTAGTAGATGACCGCATGAAAGTAGAAAATATTTCACTGATCTCATATACATTTTCCTTTCACTGTATCCATACATCATAGATATGATTCTGCTGTTCATGCTAGAAAATTATTGACTTGATTTTTGTTTTCTTTGGAAATTTGAGAATCATTCACCTTCAAAGCTCCAATTTTTTTATTGATTGTTCCACTCACCGTTACTATTCGAAAGCACGATTATAATCCTGCTTTTCTGTCTTAGATCATTAAATTCTGGGAATCATCTCAACTAGATAACATAGGTACATTGGTTACTCAAATTACACTTCAAACCTTGCTAGCCTGTTTCCTGAATTTATATAGGACATAGGAATTGCTCTTATGACATATATGTGAATAAGTATAATAATTAATTGATAGAACGAAATGTCTAATTAACGCCATATATAATTTGATTATGATTTAAAAGCAACTGAATAGTTGCAATATCTCATTTCCTTCCATCTTCATATGTGAATAAGTAGTCTGCTGAATTAATATAATCCTTCTGATTATTCTAGGAAATTATTGACTTAATTTTTGTTTTCCTTAGAATTTAGTTGAACGAGTCAGATCGTTTAAAAGTGAAATGCATTCCACCATAACAGAAAGTGAATATTATTAACAAATTAGCCTACTGTTTAATCCGTGCATGTCAATTAATCGAGTTTTATTGTTCACATCAGTATAATATAACATATTCACATCACATTTTACCAAAAATCATCATATCAGATAGGCTAGTTTATAACAAAGGAAAACATTTTTATGTATGAAATTTCAATAATAATCCAGTTTTTCAAATAGAATATTGTAAACTTTTCCCTCCTTTACTTCTTCTGCTTCCTCTTTGCCAGCTCATTTATTGTTCTATTCTCATTAATAGAAAATAATAATTCATTAATATTGAATATTATGAATAATACAAATTTTTTATTAATATTATGCTCAATGTTTTTATTACTATTTTTCCAATATTTTAATTGGTAATTTCTTAATATTTTTATTGATATTTTCCTAATGTGATCCTCAAGCACCCCGTACTGTATATGTAGCCTATTTTGTAGCTATTATGTAGCTTAATTTACTACTTCCAACGTAAATTCAGTCATAAACGGTGAATAAAATGAACTCCTCAGAAGCCCAACTTTCCAACTTATTAACAGTATTTACTCAACTAAAAACTGTGTTTTTCTCTTTTAGGTGGAGCAATTCTCACCTGATGTGATGATCGTTGTGAGGTTCTATTTGAAGAAGATGCAGGCGGCAAGGAATCCCATTGACAAACTAGACTACTTTCTCAATGCAATTACAATTGTTGTAAAATCTGTGAGTATATGATTATACGACGTTGTGTACGTTACTATTTATATTTTAAAATGAATTATAGTAATATATATTCATGTAGAAAAAATTACTTTTCATGAGCATGAGACAAGACACTCAAAAATGTTGGAATCTTGATTTTTTTTAATAACTCTTTACAATTAAATCGGTTATTCACATTAGCCTTATATATCACCCTTACTGCCCATCACCCTTACCTCACCTAAAAGTAATTACTGCTCGTTTCTGCGGTACAAATCATGTTTTCACATTACAATCACCACCCCAGGCAACAAAAGCATAAGACAAGTAGTGAGAATTAAGATAAGCAAGCCTTTTTTTTCTAGAAAATGAGGTTTAGGAACTCTAAAATATTTGCTTAAGGCTAGGCGTACACCGGTTAGTCAAGACAAGACAAGACGAGATAAGTCACGTTTAGTCACAGTACTTCACATAGTTGCTTATGAAGCAACACACACCGATTAGTCATTGCATTGAATGGCCGCCATTTTGAAAATTTACATCGAAATTTTTCATCTCATTTTTAAAATTTGAGTCTTTATAACATAAATATTCATGCCAAATTCCAGATCAATACAACATTTCGTTCTTGAGATAAAAATTCCTTAGTGAAAAAAACAAAATGGCAGCTATAAGGATAACCGCTGAGTTTTGGACACTTCAAATAAGACTTTTGTAGTCTCCTATCACCCAGGAACAATACCCTAAAATGTTCGACACTACTTCTGAAACACTCTGTATATATGATTTGTATTATTATGCATTAATTATATTTGTATGTAGCGTACTAACAGTACTATGTTTTTTTGAGAATCTCCTCCCCAATGGCTAACTAATAAAAGATCCCATCTTATCATTATGTGAGAATTAAATAATAATAATTAATTGAACGAAATTCCTAATTAATGCCATATAATATTCTGAAGACTTTGCTATTTGCAAATATTGACAACAGATTAATAGCTAGTAAGGAAATTCGATGAACGCTACTGCACAAAAAACTTTTCCTTATTTCCTTACTAGCTATTAATCTGTTGTCAATATTTGCAAATAGCAAAGTCTTCAGAATATTATATGGCATTAATTAGGAATTTCGTTCAATTAATTATTATGATTTAACAGCAACTGTATGGTTGCAATGTCTCATTACCTTCCATCTTAATTAAATAATGTGTCGCTTATAAACAAGATTTTGATTTGATTTTATTGATTATAGTAGGAGAGTATTGATTCTCCAAGCCAATTTTGTTATGTTTCTCCACTTTGTCCAATGTTTCTGCAGGCGGTATCGTGCGAAACGGGCGATCCAGCGCCCATCTACACCGACCAGCTGGTGCCACTGCTGGTGTGGCTGCTGGTGCACTGTGGCGTGATGACCGCCGAAATGGAGCTGATCTTCATTCAGCGCCTCGTCCATCCGGTGTTCGTGGCCGGCGAGTCCAACTTCTACATCAAGTCGCTCGGACACGCGGTTGACGTCATCAAACATCCGCAACACCTGCTCGACAACTACAAAACTAGGCCGAAACATGTGGTGGGTTGTGCTACTTTTCGAACACGCCTCGTAATCTATGTTTTCACATTTTGATCTCTCAGGGCCGCTTTCTCGAACGCTGCTTAAAGTAATAACAGCTGACGCTCAATTTTTTCTACACTTTTCCTATTCTCCGAATGAGGCTTAAGCCAGATGTTTTGCTTTGATGCTTTCAGGGAAAGCGGCCCTCAATATTTCTTCAATAAATGCCAAAAACTTTATAAACTTATTACACAATACAGTAGTACTAAACACAATGCAATATATTATATATTTAATACAGCATAATAATTAAATACAGAGAAATTTATATAACATAAAAATATATAAACCGAATGTACAGTAGTAGTATTCATTGAAGTTGGCGGATGGCATTAGATAGATAGATATTATTTCTTTGCCATCAAACTCTACGGTCATCATCAACGTCAAGAAATAATATCTATCTATCTATCTATCTAACCAACTATCTATCTATCAATCTATCTATCAATCTATCTATCAATCTATCTATCATCTATCTCTCTATCTATCTATTCATCTATCAATCCAATGTCATCCGCAAACTTTAATGAATACTACTACTGTACATTCGGTTTATAATATTTATGCTATGTAAATTTCTCTGTACAGTATTCAATTATTATGCTGTATTAAATATACAGCTATTAGTATTCTAATTGTCTTTGGTAGTACTGTATTGTGTAATAAGTTTATAATGTTAAATACTCACTGTTAACTACTCGTATTCAATTGTCTTTCAACAGGCAAACTTTTCAAAAACTGTTAGGATTTGCTACTTTGTTCTTATTATTACAATTATAAATTGTAAGGAATAATTCTTGAGATGAGTTAGAGTATAAATAATCATTCTGTACTCGAAACGTATTTTCAATATTTTCAGATTTAACTGAGTTCTATTTTAAAACGTGTTTTTATATTTTTTGAGTGAAAGGAGAGTTTTAATTTGGATAATTGTTTTACACTGACTTTCTCCTATTTTTTCCCTCATAAATAATCGTCTCTTCTAATCTCATTAATCGATCTAATTAACTGCAATGTATCTCTATTATTTTTCATATTGTTTTCTTTTATACTATAAATATCAATAAGGCTTGGACTTGACGTCTGTGAGCTCTTCTTTGTATTAAATGAATACGGCATATAAATAAATAAATTTAACGGATAATTTTAGATACGCTGCTTAAGCAAAACATCTGGCTTAAGCCTTATTCGGAGAACAGGAAAAGTATAGAAAAAAAATTGAGCGTCAGCTGTTATTACTTTAAGCAGCGTTGGGGAAAGCGGCCCTTTATTCTCTGTTTTTCTCCTTTTAGTGGTCATAATTTTCCTGTATTTCTTCACCCACATATTCCTTTATTATATTAAATACAGCATAATAATTAAATACAGAGAAATTTATATAGCATAAAATATATAAACCGATTTTATGTGTGATTGGAGAATTTTGTTTGAATTTTAATATTTTCTGTGGTAAATGTAGACTTTAATTCGACCAATGTTTGTTGTTGCAGTGGCGCTTGGGCAGCAGCTACTTGGACCCGAGCAAAGAGCTGAAAGTGCTGGTTCCCGATCCGACGTCGGGCGTGCCGCACTCGGCCACCCTCATCCGGCACCGGCCCGACGTTACGGCGCTCACCGTCTGCGCCACCATGGCTCGCAAACTGCGCATGCCCAATCCCGAGCTCTGTTCACTCTACAAACTGGTCAATGGCCAAGGTCAGTCACCATCGTAGAGAAAATAGGCATAATAAGCCAGACCTGAGAGATACATACGGTCATTAACTTGCCAAAAAGAATACCACAACTTTAAAACTTTGTATTTAACGAAAGAAATATAATAGAACCTTCTGTTATACATCATTTCAAAGAGTAATTAAAGAAGTCTTTTTCACTTACAAAGAAGTTCAGAGGTGTTCAATATGACCCCTCCAGACACTCAAGCAATATCAACCCAAAACCTCCCTTAAAACTCTTTCCACTCTCACTGTACCATATCAGGCGTAACAGTTTGATAATCTGCTGTTATTTCTTGTTTCAAATCATCAATATCCATCCGCCATTGATGATTTGGAACAAGAAATAACAGCAGCCATCCAAACTGTTACGTCTGACATTTTACAGATAGTGTGGAACAAGTTTGAGGGAGGTTTTGGATTGATATTGCTCGAGTGTCTGGAGGAGTCATATGGAACATCTCTGAACTTGTTTGTGAGTGAAAAAAACTTCTTTAAATACTCTTTGTAAAGATGTATAACAGAAGGTTCTATGATGTTTCTCTCATAACATACAAATTTTTAAAGTTGTGGTATTCTTTTTGAATCACCCTGTACTATATTTATTCAGTTTGCATCTATTCATTTGGATACTATAAACAATTAAGGAAGAAACAATATGTATTGTAGAATCTCATATTGTTATCTTAACTTGCTCCTGAGAATTTTCCAACAAATTTGTCTCAAATTCCGGCCATTTCTCTTGTTTTAGGACGCCGGCTTCCCCTAATCTTTCCCTGGCTGATGAGATGCAG
This sequence comes from Laodelphax striatellus, assembly GCA_017141395.1. Lineage (NCBI taxonomy): Eukaryota > Metazoa > Arthropoda > Insecta > Hemiptera > Delphacidae > Laodelphax > Laodelphax striatellus. Next base: position 24,982,022 of record CM029540.1, on the reverse strand, counting down.
TAGCTGGTATTTAGTTCCCATGTTCATTGTGCTTCCGATTTATTATGGCTATCGATTCATACCAACATCAGTTACTAATGAAAAGACAATTTCCGAAGAAATTTCTTGAGAATTCAAGTCAAGGAGTAGGATTGTTGTCATCAATAAAGGTCTCGTTTCGAAAACCATTCACTGTCTATGAAAGTTCATACACAATGGAAACGTTTAGTTTTCTATTTAGGCTACACCTAAAAGTGAAAAAAACAAGACAAGACAAGACAAGACTAATTGAGACATTTGAAGAACCTTCTAATCCATTTCCCACTTATGGTCTAAAAATTAAATTGTTCAATTAATTTGAATTATTATTTGAAAGTTTCAAAGGTTCTCATGAATTTAAAGTTCAGAAAAATAAAAGTTCATAGTTCATTGATGAGAGGAATTATTAGTTGTTGCAATTATAATAAATATAGGCCTATATTAATCAAGAGCTATGAATAGGCTACATATTTCTTGGATGCTCATTCCATTAATATTATCTTGTTTATTCCTCATAACTGCTTATCTCTCAATATTAATCATCCTTCACCCTGAGCTCTTAGTTTAATTAATGTAAGCCTTAGGCTAGGCGTACACCGGTTAGTCAAGACAAGACAAGACGAGATTAGTCACAGTAATTCACATAGTTGCTTATGAAGCAGCACACACCGATGCAATGACTAATCGGTGTGTGTTGCTTCATAAGCAACTATGTGGAGTATTGTGACTGAACTTGACTAATCTCGTCTTGTCTTGTCTTGACTAACCGGTGTACGCCTAGCCTTATGTTACAGAAAGTCTTTTATTCTAATTTAACTTGGCAGTACCTATGAAATAATAGGATGACATACTAAAAGGCTGGACCAGACCAATTCATTTCAATCGTAAAATTGCCACCAATCATTGTACTTGAACTAAACAATGTTTAACATGGATGTAGAATTATTACAATAATAATCCAATTTGAATAATATTTCTTGCATGAACTTTCAAATCTTGTAACTTGTCAAATTAATTGTTTGACAAAGTGCAAGAGTCATCTCTTTTTGAATTAAAGAGGACAAATAATTAAAAACATTTAACATACTTATTCTTTTCTTATTCATACTCCATTTTTTCTCCTTCCTCACTTTGCTAGATAAGTACTTTAATAATGTTGAAATTCCACAGTTTCTTTTTGCATTTGCTATTCTGTTTCCTATTCTCTAATGTTTTTGTAGGTTTTTTTATCGCATGGCTTTTATTGGTGGGTAGGTTCCACCTCGCCTCATTGCACAATTTTTTGTGTCGGTCACCCATCCGAGAGCGGTCTTGAATATTGAATCCAGTGAGAAATGCTGATGTAGGTGTATTCTATAAGAATGATTGTAGATTTGGAAATTCTCATTATTTCTTATAAATGGTATTATTAGCAACGAATAGTAGTTTCAAAAAATAGTATTTATTCTGATAAATTATTCATAAACTTTCTCAAATAAGTCGACTAGCAATCGACCAACATGCTAGCAATTTTAGAAATAAATCCCCATTCATATCTCATCATCATCTTCCCATTACCCACGCACAAGCTTAGAGCTTATGTGGGCATCATCCCTAGCAAAAAAATTCATACTTGGTCGATTTTTGTGTGCTGCAAAGCATAATACTTATGCTTAAGCATTAGTAGCATGCTGTGCAGCACACAAAATCGACCAAGTGTGAACATAGGGAGTCACCGGCAATCTGTGGATTAGCATAAGCCACTCGCAACATGTAATCGCGGTTCACTTTCGACTCAGTACTTAGGATCCCACTGCGAGTCCTAGCTTCGCCTTGTATTTTGAAAGACAATAAATAAATAAATACTTTGTTCTCTGTTCACAGCTACCATTCTTGAGAGCGACGCAAAGGTTTTGGACATTCTGAAAGAAGAATACGACAAAGGGAACCTGTGCTACTTTGTCTACATGTACGAGCATGGTCAGATCACGTGGCCGCTCAATACAAAACCTTTATGAAAGTGTAATATTTATCGCTTGTACATCTCATCTTATTTGACAGAATCAATTCAGCTTGTTTCTTAATCATATTTCCTAAAAACTGTAATATACGTCTGAACAGTTTGTCTCAAAATATAACTTATTTTGCAAAATCATTGCTGGATAATTATCTATTGGTATTCCTCTCTCTACTTAGGCTAGGCGTACACCGGTTAGTCAAGACAAGACAAGACGAGATTAGTCACTTTAGTCACAGTACTTCACATAGTTGCTAATGAAGCAACTGTCAGTGTGCATTGGGCCTGGCCACATACGTGTGTGGTAATGTGGTTTGATTTACTTCACAAGCAAGAGCAGTGACTGATCCTAACCTACTGATGCATTGCGTAAAAAGTGACGAGTTTTCAGTTAATATTGATTCATTTTTTTATTATAATATTGATTAAGCAAGAAGCCTTGTCATGTGAACACTGGTATCGTAGCTCTTTGCTAGTGAAGTGAAACTGATCTCGAGTAGTATTCAATACACAGTAGGGTAGGCTACACACTAACTCAAGCTATTTCATGAACATCGCAGCTGCCTGAAACTACAGAGTGTATAGTAACAGTGTGGCCATTTGTGTGAAGCACTCCATAACAGTTTGTGTGGAGACCAATATTTTTCCCGCCGCCATACTTTTGAATTTTGATATGGGATTACAGTCAAACATGAACCCATTCAATCATTCGTCAAACTTATTTCAAGAGAAAAGACATAAAAAATAACTTTTCTAACATTAAAAATAGTCTCTCTACTCTTGCTTTAAAAGCATAAATGATGAAAAATAACACTGGCAAAGACAAAATGTAGGTTAGAAATAAATCACTCATCATAACACATGATTTGACTGTCATTCCAATGCAATCTTATTAGAATTGGCAAAAGTATGGCGGTCTCAACGCAGTACGCCACAGCGGTTTTGTCGGAGCTAACCAATCAAAAGTTTGACATACAATGTCCACACTGTGACTATATACTCTCTGTACCTGAAACTATCCCCAAAATGGCGGATGCTGTGTCCACCTGGTGTTTATAGAGCCCTAATTTTATTTATAAAAAGTGTAAGTATGAAATTCTTGGTCGTCACCATATACTGTGTGTGTGTAAATACGGTATATAACAAATCAATCCACCACTCAAATTTTTGGACCTCCCCAGTACACTGTACAATCACAGTGTGGCCATTGGTGTAAAAGGGCCCATAAACAGTGTGTTGTTACATTTCCCGCCACCTCCATACTTATGAAAATATCTGCTAGGAAGATTTGAACCCATTCATACACTTTACCCTAGAGAAACATTAAAAAATAATCCCTATGCCCTTATGTAGTTTTTAAAAAGCATAAAAATTACGGGTCAGAAGTGTATCACTTGCAACATGATTCAAATAATATCTTCGCAATGTAAATCTCTTAGTAGTTGGCAAAAGTATGGTGAATTTGACCGACCTGACCAATCAAAAGCAAGACATTCAATGGCCACACTGTGATTATACAGTCTCTGTACACAATAGCGGCGCGTAGAACCCAAAAACAGCTCTTCATGAATTTCCTCCTCAGCCCCTGCGCCCACTTCGCAACTGCTATCTGATTTCAGTCAGCAACCCAATGTTGCAAGATGACATTTGGCTGTTTTTCGGGTAATCTAACCGGCAACGCTGGGTTGCTGACTGAAATCAGATAGCACTTACTTGTGGGCGCAGGGGCTCACTGTGCTGTAATTGTAACTAAAAGAAATGGATTCTACCATCAGAAGGGAGGGGAACTATAACTTTCAATGCTTCAGGTACCCTGCCTTCAGCAACCTGAACGTCAACTGGTAACGTGAAATCCAGCCATAAGAGTGCTGGCACACATATTATATTGCTGTTGCATCTATCAAAATGTTAAAACATATTTACGAATTAATTACGAACTCTAACAAGGAGAGAGCCCTCTGTGGTGCAAAGATGAAGGAACAAAATATGGTGGAGAAGAGATGAATCAATTTACGAAAGTAATAGACATGAGAAGAAAGGGCAGTTTGTAGTGAGGATGCAGAGGCGAGATTTATATTATTATAAAGAGGGGACAAGTGAATTGAATGTGATGTTTTACTCAGTACTTAAATCCATTCTTTTTTCTACTGATGAAATTAAACTCAACACTATGTAGAATAAGAATACTATCAGAGTAATCTTAATATACAGTAGTACCTATCTCTTTCACAGGTAGGCCTAAGGATTGATAGAGCTAGACATCAAGAAGTAATGTATGAATAGATAAGAAGTGAGAGGAGTGTTAGTGAATACGAGAGAGAAGGAAGAAGGAGGGATATTCATTGTATTGTACCTTCTCCACTTCAAGGAGTGCAAATGAGAGAGGCGAAACAGTGAGAAAATAAATAATGAGGTGGGGGGGAGGATGAAAAAGAATAAAATTCAGAGGTGGATGATCAAAAATGAGAATACCGTACACAGTTAGACTGTTAATGGAGTGAGATAAGATGAACAAAAAATATTCATTAATCATAAAAGGAATCAAATGCTAACCAGTAGAAATATATTGGAAAGAAAGGTAAGTGAGTGAGGAGTAAGAAAAAACTAATAAGAGGGCAAAGAATTGATAAAAGACATCTCAAAATTGATAAAGTTTTGGTCAATCTACACGATACTGAGAACCTGTTATTTTTTCGTTTCTAATAAAAGAAAATAATTGTAATAAATGATAATTATGTACATCAATTTGGTGGTTTTGAAAAGATCTAAAATGTAATTTTTATATTATTGGGTAATTGTTCAATGTTGAAAGAGAAAGAGAATTATTTTGCAGGAAGAATTCTTTCTCTCAGTGCTAGTTATAATTTTTGTATACGGTATGCAGTATATGAATTTTTTTTAAATATATACAGTACTTACAAGCATCCGTGCACAGATTTTTTTCTTTGCGGATGCACGTACTTTTCCATGTTATTGCATGTACATAATTTTTCCTCGTATTAAGGAAATTATTCAGAAATACTAGAGTTGAAATTAATGAAATTCAAACTAATGAGTTTAAAAAATGAGAAAACTGAATTAAATAAAAAGAGATCATGGATAATAGAAATAGAAAATGATAAATTTGAATGTTAAGTGTTAAGGGTACGGTAGCAAAGGATTACTAATGAAAAATAAAAATGAAATAAAACATGAAATAAAAAGAGATCTTGGATAACGCAAAAATAAAAAAGTATTAATTTGAAAGTTAATGGTAATAAATTAAAGGATTAGGCCTACCCTAGAAGGAGAACGTGGAAGATGAGATGAAAACATAGAGAATGTTATAAGATTGAATGGTGCGAGAAGGTATAGGAAGGGATGAATTATACATGAATTTATAACGATTGACAAAACACTTTAAATTAGTTGAGGAACATGAGAGAGTTGAGAAGTTATCCGACAATATTCCGAGAGATGCAACAACAAACAAGACACAAGAAAAATATACACATTAGAAAGATGGAAAATATCTCCTGAAAAAGAAACAACCAATGTGGCAGCACTGAAGAAATTGGATAGTAGATTATTCAATTTGATTTGGATACAAAAATTAACTTAGTTTTTGAAAAATCAAGCGATTTATACAATGAAAATTTTAAGAAATCGAATAGATTCACTAGAAAAACTTGACAATGGGGAAGGGTCGTTTCAAGAAGATTAATGACTGATTAAATCAACATATTATACTTTGATCTTGGATTTGAACGGAAGGTTCTCCTCCAAGGAGACTTAAAATAAACAGGACCGAGGGGGAGGGGTAATTGAAAAAAGAATGATCAAGTACTGGATCTTGATCAAGGTCCGAGTTGATTAGATTTTTGATAAACAAATTATTGTAAGGAAATAACTAGAGAATTAAAGCGGCCAATTGTCTAGACATGCAATATCAATTATTTCGTACGGTAATAAGGTTTTCAAATTGGAGTCGCCCAGGACCGATTTAAACAGTTCAACAAGACATATGATCATTAACAATTAAGTTGGAGAGAATATACGAACTGGAAGATATGTATAAATTGAAAGTAAACAACTTTAAAAAACAGTGATTGGTAATACTTTTTGGAACTGTAGGCTCTCTTTTTACCAACTGAAAGTAAAAAACTGAAAGAAAAAATGTCGATTCAATTTTTTTTTGAGGGTGATGCCCACATGAGCTCTAGGCTTGTGCGTGGGTAATGAGAGGGGTGATGATGAGAGATGACGACTTTTTTAGGCAGTCGGGACCGACTGCCTTTTCGTCTCATCCGAAAGACGGGAGTGGCCGTTTCTGTCAAAATCCGTTCCGGCAACTGTATTCGATCTCGGAACCTTTGGATTATCAGACAGGCGCTTATCGCCCTCGGCTACGGACCACTCCAATTAAAAGAAGATAATTGTCAATTTAAAAATGATTGAAATTTTTACAATTTACATCTAAAGATGCCGCTTGACTGATTGAATTTAGAATTATTAAAAGATGTTGGAGAGTTCAAGATAAAAATTCCAAGATGAAAATTTGGAAAAACTTGATTGAACAGTTGAAATGGGCCCCGAGCTAATTTACCTTTTTGATGTTCTGCGAAGGCCTCTCTCCAAGTCTGCATCGATGCCTGAAAAGTCCCACACCCCTCCCCGTTTGTATTTATTATCATAAAAAAACAATACATACACAATACAATAGACCATACAAAACAGAACACAATTCAATAGAAATCAAGAAATAGAAATCAAGTCATGATAGCGTCTTTTCAACTCAAATTGCAAGATATTCAAAAATGATAACTTAGTTCATTGTGAGTGAAACCACAAGTCATTCGATTACATTCAATATCACAGTACACTTTTCACTTGTTACATATTTTTATCATTTCACTTCATTTAAGCTCCTTGTTCTACTAATCGTTGCCATCAAATTGAGTGCGACCCATCCTCCTCCTTTTGTTTGTGTGTGGTGTGTGTCTCTCCTCAATTCCTAAAGAAGAAGAAAACAAATATTCAGAGTTACAAGTAGACTCACATAATAGCCATTTGTGTACCAGCTTAGGACACAAGTAGCTGAGTAAGGCTAGGCGTACACCGGTTAGTCAAGACAAGACAAGACGAGATTGGTCACGTTTAGTCACAGTAATTCAGATAGCTGCTTATGAAGCAGCACACACCGATGCAATGACTAATCGGTGATTTACTAACCGTGTGAATTACTGTGATTAAACGTGACTAATCTCGTCTTGTATTGTCTTGACTAACCGGTGTACGCCTAGCCTTACATAGCTATGTGTGCAAAATATAAAATAGGCGAAAAAGTTTTTTGTAACAATAACTCCTCCGTGGTTTCTCAACCGGAACAGTCTATTTAGTTGATTAAACAATTTATTTGGTCAGTCTACGCTTTTGACAGAGATGATCAATTCATTCGATTAGTTAAACCATTTATTTTTGGTAAGTCTATGCTTTTGGCCAATGTGAAATGTCTTGTATCAGTAAAATGATTAATCTATTCTTAACTAATCTGGATTCCGTGATTGAATTGACTAAAAACTCAGTTGAAATCAACAGAATTAAAAAATTTACCATTCCAAACAAGTTCTTAGTAGCCTCGAGATGTAATTATTCCTGTTGGTCATGAGATACTTTAGTATTTAAGCAACCAATTATAATGTTTATTTTCGACTAATAAATATTATTATTCATTCATATAAATATTTGAAATCAATATAGTGAGTAAAAAACAGTGTACATAGTTAATATAACTAGTTAATTTTTCTATTGGTCATGTTATTTAAAATTACAAGTAGGCAAGACTTTTCTTGAAGAAATCAATTCCAATTAATTCTATTTCGTTTAAATTGTCTAATTCTAACTGTATTTCCAATTCTATTATATGAATTCTAATGAACGTTTTGTTTAAATTGAGTACTCACCAACATCAGTTGCAATTGCACACTTTGTTATTGCTCTGTGATTAACACAACTGTTGTGATTTCCTATTAGAGTACTTTGTAGTCCTTTACCATGAATCTGTAAAAAAGATAAAAATATTTAATTCACTCCAATAGAGAACGTTGAACAAAACCAATATTGTAAAGACTTGTAATTCAACAACTTGATAGTTGAGTAGCCTAGTTGAGTTGAGACCAAACAATGCTTTTCCAATTCATAGTAGTTGATGAAATTTAAGATATTGACTTTATATTGATATTGAATGTGAAGAATTATTAATTTCATGAAATCAATATAGTGAGTGAAAAACAGTATACTTAGTGAATATAACTAGCTAATTTTGCTATAGGTCATGTTATTAGATGTTATTATTATTTTATTGAAGCTTTTTTATTAAATTTACAATTAAAAAAACTTTAGAATACTCCATCAATTTTATACAGAGAGATACCGTACTGATTTCTATAAATTATAGGTAACATTCATTTCTTAAAGTATAATTTAATAAAGGTAGTTTAAATTTCAATTTCCTGTTTTTCAATCACTTGAATCATCATTCCCAAAGATTGCGCTGGAATAGACATAAATTATAACAGCAATACTACAATATAAGCCATATATACAAGCCTATCACATCACTGCTCTGCAAGAATATTTTTTCCATGGCTGCATAATGGATAATTAAGGCTCTTTATGTGAACATGAAATATGTAATGAAAATGAATTAATAAATATCATTCAACATTATATAACTTTTTGGTTTCCGATTTCGGGATTTAGCAAAGTCCTAGACTAAAATGGGTGGCTAACGTAGCATCGACAAACGTTTGTCTCGACAGAGTAGATATCTAGGGTATCTACCTTTCTTTGTAGATAACCTCGCTAGTTGGTTAGCAGCATAGAGAGCGCGTGCCACCTCCTTAGTACATAGTGTCAGTGTCATAGATAAAAGATTAGAAGAGTATCGACTAGAGTATAAGACTAGAGAGTACCGCTTCTATGATAGTGTCGAGGCTAACGTTTGTCGATGCTACGGTGGCCAGCCGTTTTAGTCTAGAACTTGGCAAAATCGACTGGAAACCAGCCCTAAAAACTGTAATGATAATGGAATTGTCAGTGCAGGTGCTTTAGCAAAATGAACCAGCTATATGTAACAATTATTTTATGGTAAAATACTATTCACTATTGAACATTGAATACAATTTCTCAACACATAATTTGAATAATATTATTTTATTGCTTATTTATAGTATATAGTAAAAAAATGTTTTATTATGAATTTATATTATTTGAATAGTTTGTAAATACGTACAACAATTTACATTACAGTATTGATAAACAACATAAAATAAATGTAGTCTACTATTTCTTCAATGTCTTGCAGTGTACCACCAGGGCTACAAGATGCACGAAGTGATGGAGATGGGGGGGACCACATGAACAGTGCAGTGATGGGGGGGGGGGGCGGCCCCTGGGCAGCTTGCAGGTCAAACGACAGGGGGTCGACTTATTCTCGACTCTCAACTGATAGAGAGTTGAGAATAATTCCTACTTGAAATTATGGAAACGAACTATGGTTATGAGTACTAATAACCTAAACGAACTTCCTATACTACGATTATGGTAATGAGTAAGCGGTGGAATAATTATTGAACTAAAGTTTAAGAGATATAAGGGGGAATAAAATGAATAAATAATAAATTGAAAATGCTTAGGGATCGAACCCGAGGGAAACATAATTAAGAATAATTCCTACCTGACTACTTGAAATAATCATAGAACTATTGGGAATGAGTAAGCGAAGTAATGGTTATTGAAAATGCTTAGGGATCGAACCCGAGAGTGATTGAATTAAGAAGAATTCCTACTTGAAATTATGGAACTAAAAAGTTTGGGAATGAGTGAGCGGTGGAAAAATAATCGAAAATGCTTCGGAAACGAACCCGAGGCAAACTGGATGGCTTTTTACAATCTCAACTTGTAACTGATGCTTGTGGATTAGTTGATGAGAAGGAACAATGTAAGAATTTTATAGCATACAAGTCAAACTTCAGGGTCATCATCATTACAACCACAACACTTTGTTATTTTTTAGAAAAATTACCAACTGAAACTGCTGAAAGTATAAGTTTAGCTAGGAATCGAACCAGAGACAAACAGGGTTAGTTTTCACATGAACCTGATGCGCCAATGAATGGTTACGTCTATGAGTATTAATTATTATAATCTAATGTTCAATTTTATATTTACACTTGAGAAAGATAATTCTTACCTTTAAATTTCCAAGTGTGTCCATTTGATCATCCAATTTTGATGTTTTAGCTAGCTTTGATCATTTTAGCTGCAAAAGTCTCAGTGATTCCATCAACACTCGAGTTCCAAGAACTAAATATTCCATGAATATTTGGACCATAAATATGAGGCCTAAATATTCTGACAAAACCTCCTGGAAAGCAAGAAATAATTATTATTAGAAAAAGATTGAAATTAGCTTGTGTATATTTCTGACGAGTTTCATAAGTTGAAAAATATACTTTCAAACTAATGGGTTGAGCATTGTAAGCTTATTTTTTCTTGGAAAAATATTTCATTTACATTCATATTAAGAATTCATTGTACTAGGAAATTAGTTTATCAACAATAATGAATAAAATTGATTGAATGAAAGCTGGAAATGCAAAAGGAATGGTAAACATTTTTTTAGTAAACTTGAAAATGATCAACACAGAAACTTGACTTACATCTTCTAACGAATACTGAAGCCTACATTTTGCGAGAACACCTGTTTTTCATTTCCTTAATATGCTGGAGTTGATAAATAGATATTTATTTACTAAAAACTATCTTGAATTATTGAAAGAACTGAATTGATTGGATTCTTAATCAAAGAAACTTGAACTGAAAGGAAAGTTGACTTGAACAAGTGGACTACTTACTAGGTGTAGACATTACTGCTGTCTTTTTTGACTATGAGATTAAAGTGAAAATAGCCTCTAGCATACTAACTTATGCGTGTCAATGAGCCTGTCCATGTCCAACGTTTAAATGCTGCAAAAGAGAGGAACCAATAAGAAGCACGCTTAAGGATGATTATGCTAACTGATGGAGAAAACTTCTCAACTAAATGCCAATATTATCCAATTAGTCAAATTCTTATAACAAATCAAGGCAGATTGATCAAATTTTCTATAATATTGAACTAATACTGATTCTAAAGTTTTGAAATAAAACATATTATTTCTTGTTCCAGTTCATC